>CAKXYN010000209.1:1200000-1625283 GCA_935064755.1 Tragelaphus eurycerus | reverse complement strand
ATCTGAGTTGTGAAGCTCTTTTTTGTACAGTTCTTCTGTGTATTCTTGCCACCTCTTCTTAATATCTTCTGCTTCCGTTAGGTCCATACCATTTCTGTCCTTTATCGAGCCCATTTTTGCATGAAATGTTCCTTTGGTATCTCTGATTTTCTTGAATAGATCCTTAGTCTTTCCCATTCTGTTGTTTTCCTCTATTTCTTTGCATTGATCGCTGAAGAAGGCTTTCTTATCTCTTCTTGCTATTCTTTGGAACTCTGCATTCAGATGTTTATATCTTTCCTTTTCTCCTTTGCTTTTCGCTTCTCTTCTTTTCACAGCTATTTGCAAGGCCTCCCCAGACAGCCATTTTGCTTTTTTGCATTTCTTTTCCATGGGGATGGTCTTGATCCCTGTCTCCTGTACAATGTCACGAACCTCATTCCATAGTTCATCAGGCACTCTATCTATCAGATCTAGGCCCTTAAATCTATTTCTCACTTCCACTGTATAATCATAAGGGATTTGATTTAGGTCATACCTGAATGGTCTAGTGGTTTTCCCTACTTTCTTCAATTTCAGTCTGAATTTGGCAATAAGGAGTTCATGGTCTGAGCCACAGTCAGCTCCTGGTCTTGTTTTTGCTGATTGGATAGAGCTTCTCCATCTTTGGCTGCAAAGAATATAATCGATCTGATTTCGGTGTTGACCATCTGGTGATGTCCATGTATAGAGTCTTCTCTTGTGTTGTTGGAAGAGGGTATTTGCTATGACCAGTGCATTTTCTTGGCAAAACTCTGTTAGTCTTTGCCCTGCTTCATTCCATATTCCAAGGCCAAATTTGCCTGTTACTCCAGGTGTTTCTTGACTTCCTACTTTTGCATTCCAGTCCCCTATAATGAAAAGGACACCTTTTTGGTGTTAGTTCTAAAAAGTCTTGTAGGTCTTCATAGAACCGTTCAACTTCAGTTTCTTCAGCGTTACTGGTTGGGGCATAGACTTGGATTACTGTGACATTGAATGGTTTGCCTTGGAAACGAACAGAGATCATTCTGTCATTTTTGAGATTGCATCCAAGTACTGCATTTTGGACTCTTTTGTTGACCATGATGGCCACTCCATTTCTTCTGAGGGATTCCTGCCCACAGTAGTAGATATAATGGTCATCTGAGTTAGATTCACCCATTCCAGTCCTTTTGAGTTCGCTAATTCCTAGAATGTCGACATTCACTCTTGCCATCTCTTGTTTGACCACTTCCAATTTGCCTTGATTCACGGACCTGACATTCCAGGTTCCTATGCAATATTGCTCTTTACAGCATCGGACTTTGGTTCTATCACCAGACACATCTATAGCTGGGTATTCTTTCTGCTTTGGTTCCATCCCTTCATTCTTTCTGGAGTTGTTTCTCCACTGATCTCCAGTAGCATATTCGGCCCCTACTGACTTGGGGAGTTTCTCTTTCAGTATCCTCATTCTCCTTAATATGATCTAAACAACATGACAATATTATAGGATGCAAAAGAGTTGTTGTTCAGTCAAGGGAGAGGCTGTCATTTCATACCGAGTCTCTTCTATCATGTAAATAAATCTGTACCCTTACTGTGTAATTTGGTCTTTTGAGATTTGTTCATTTTCCAAAGTATAAATGGAAAATTTATACTTTGCAGCACCAAGCCTGTGCAGCACCAAGGTTGACATTTTCCTTCCTCAGGCTTTGTGAATTCTTTGTAAAATATCCCATTTTACCTATCATACTGCAGGAGCTGCTTGAATAGAACTATGAGAATTTGAGACAGTGGGCTTTGATAGTCCCTGCAAAACTCTTTAAAAATGTGTTATTTATTACTTTCAAGTATCAGCAGTAAGCCTCACAGTTAACAACAAACACGATTTTGCAGGCATATAGCTTTCTGTACTGTTAGAAAACAGATGATATGTTTTGAAAGGTTACTAGTTCAGGGTGACTTGTTTCTTAAGGCTTCTTGCTCTCGTCTCTGACAGATGTGTTTTAAGTAAGTCACAGGAGGCAGGGATCTGAAGATAAGTATCAAAGAAATGCTACATCAGGTGGTGATAGTTCCACATACCTTATTTTATAATAATGTCTGTAAAGGAGTGGGACCCTTTACAGGGACCTTCCCAGGCCAGATCACCCCCAAGTCCTCACTCTGTCCTCTGCTTGCCTCTTGTTCATAAAAAGGCTTTAGTCTTCTAAACCTTCCCTGAGCTCCAAAGAGCAGATTCAAACAGGTACTGTCTAGAAAAGTGAGGGAATGTACAAACAAAGGAAAAAACAGCCCGACATAATTTTTTTCTATTGTTAGCTTAAACCAGTGTCTTGATTTATGACCTCGAACTGTTGAGATAATGTCCTGTGGGTTCAGTCAACTGGCTCCAAGTGGACCTGAAATTGATGACACAGGGAGAGTTAATTAAAAACCGAAACTCCTAAACCATCATGAAGGCTCTAAGTAATAACAAAATTTCCCAACCATTGCTTTTGCTTTCTCCTAGAAAGAAAGAAAGACCTTTGCCCTAATTCCATAGAAATGGAATGAAGGATTGACAGTGGGGTCTTATATCGAGGGCATGAGCTGATCCATCTTGAACAGCACAGATTTTCAAGTTCATGAGCATTTTCCTTTCTGCTGGCCCTGGCATGCCTCGGAGCTGCCTAGATAATGACAAGCTGACGAGGAGAGAATGAGAACTAATCTCTCTTGCTTAAGAATTTTAGAAACCAACCTCAAGGACACAGGAATGGAATGACCCTGAGTAGAAAATTAATGAACACCTAATGAAGATGACATTAACTAGACCAGTTTGGAGATGATTATCGGAGCTGACTGCTGTTGTGCATGTCGACCCCTGCTTGTACATCGCTGAAACTCCCCTTGAAAACCTTGGTCTCCGAGCCAGCAACTTGGAGATGATCTTGGGACATTCGCCACCATCTCCTCAGGTCACTGGCCTCCTGAGTAAAGCAGCTTTTCCTTTTTTACCCAGACTTGTCTCTCAAGTATTGGTCTTTCTGGCAGGGAGCGAACTTGGGTTCAGAACCAGCCTGGATGTGTCATGTATTCTTTGGAGAGCAGGTGACACTTACCTGGCTTGAGTGGTCGTTAGTTTTGTTATTTGATAGGAAGAAAGTGGGACTCCAGGAAGATGGTGTGGTTCTTTTGCTAGCTCCCAGGGACTCAGTAAGCAGAGAATCCTGTTCCTAATGAAGCTTGTGGTCTTTTGTGGAGTTTAGTAGTCCAAGCAGAGTGACACATCCTCCCAGTGGTTCTTTCTGGAGGCTGTAATTGTGAAAGTGTATGTTGTTACACATTTACTTATCATCACAATATGTTCTGGGTCTTTTTTACGTGGAGCTTTAAGCTTTAAGACAAAAAAACCAAATCAAAGAATCCTGTTATCCAAGCAAGTATATCTCTGTCTCTTCCTTTTTCTGTTTTAGAAAAACACTTCATGGTAAAAACACAAACTAATGTGAATGATAACTGAAAAAGCAATGCTTCCTTCTAGAAAACCACTAGGATTTGCATAAACCACTTGATTGTCTGGTAATGATTATCTGCTCTGTCAGTCTCTGAGGACTTTTAACATAAGGTTATTTGTATTTTCATAGATAAGGAAAGTTCTAAGTTTGAAGGTGAGTTAAAGTCTTTAAATCATGACAGCTTGTAAAACTGGATTTTGCAAAAGTCTTTAAAAGGTCCCTACAGTTACTGTATTGTGATAACCACAGGAATAAAATTAAAGACTTTGAAAGATGTTGAATTTGTGCTGTGCACAGCCTGTTAATTGTCTGCCTGTAGTAAAACTGAGATGTGTTAAGGCTAAATATTCAAAATATACCAATTTGAGAATTGCAAAGCATGTTGAAAGGAATTCCTGTTATAACTCTCAAAGCATCCACGGGAAGGCATTTACAGCAATATAAAATATAACCCGGCTGCTTCTGTTTGAGATTTGTCTGCAGGAGTAGATTACCTGAGATGGCTTGAGGAGGAGATTGCTATAATACAATGCTGGAATTTTGCTGGGGTCCACTTCTGGAAAAGCAGGTTGACATTAACATTTTGGTAATTAAGTATTTGTCCTACTGATAGTTAAATAATAACCACCTTTGAATTTATCATTATGTATTAGCTAGCAGTTGCAAGCATAATTTATTAAACTATGGGTTGCTGAAGCCTGGCAGTATTATAGGCAAATTTGCATAAACTGTAACTGGTGCTTTTTCTTATACCTAATTTTCAGGTCCAAATTGTTTCTTTCATTTTGGGTTGGTGCATAGCTAGACTTTTTATTTTCACTTGGACTGCTACAATATCATGTTTTATCTAGGGTTGTAATGCATCATGAGTTCTCTTGATTGATCTTTGGGTAATATTAGTACCTTCAAAGTCAAAGGGGTCATGTTCAACACAGGTCTTCATGTAAACAAAGGACAGAGCACTAAGCTGATCCGTTGTTGTCATCCTCGTGGCTGACATTTCTTGAGGCCACCTGTATATTCATCTAATCCTTACAGCAATCTTGAGAGGTACATGTAGCTTCATACCTCCTATTTAAAACTCTTGGGATCCGTTGTCTTTCAGAATTCAACAGTTTTTTGGAGTTTAGAAAGGTAATCAGGATAAATGCCACATATTATTAATACATAAAATCTCCAGTGGGGTCTGGAAAAGCACCTCAAAAGCAAGCCCGTTAGTTTTTTTTTTCAGGGAAACATAAATAGTAATACTGTTTATACAGAATAAATTAAAGCCACAAATACTTTCATGTTAATTCAGGTTGGATCTTGCCACTAAGTGAGTTTGGGTATCATCTTGTGAATATATTTTTGGTTTGTTTTTCCTGAACTTTACGGTAAATATCAAATAATAAAGTTAATAACAGACACCAGATGTTCACTTTTATTCAGGAAAAATAGAAGAACCAAGGGATTTATATAGTATCGGAGAACCCCTCCCGTGAATCACACTGGCTATTTAGGCTGTCATTATTCTTCTGCTTTTTGTAGATAGTCATTTTTCTCAAAGCTGTGTAAGAATCATATTTCACACAGAATGAACGAAATTCAACAAGGTGAAATATCACAACTAAAAACGAAGTTCAAACTCCTCAAGGATTGAGGTACTGTCTCAGCTGACAAGCATTTAATTAGTGAAGTAGTCAATGCTCTGACAATGTGAAGGGGCCACTAGCTTGTGAACGGGATCTTTGCATGAAGTAGGAGTGAGACATTTAGAATATGAGAGTTAATCAAATCCTCACTGTCTCCAGACTGTTCCTGGAATCTTGTCTTCGTTTCTGGATGACATACTTTAAAGGGATGCAGACAGTGTGAAATCTTTTCCAGGTAGATTGATCAGAAGGGTGAAAGGATTCAAAACCATGTCGCATAAGGTACAGATACAGTGACTGGGTAGGCTGAGCAGAGTTTTTGGCCAACTTCTAACAATATTTGACTGTAGTACCTGCTCAAATGAGTAATTTTAGCTTGAGATCGATGGACCGCCAACTCTGTGCCACGTCCTGAGCTATGAAAAGATATGGACCCTTTCTCTCACGGGCTCCAGGTCTCATAGAAGACACCGAAATGCATACAACTATTTACAATACAATGGGATAAGTGGGACACAGCATAGAGAAGCAGCACAGAAGTTATGATGTGCTCTTGTGATGGGAGATGGAAAGCTAAAGCCTTCAGAGACAAACTGAATTCTGAACTGAATTTTGAAAAGGAAATTTGTGTAAGTGGGTGCAATAAGAAGATTGAGAAAGGACAGGATAGGCTTGCCCAAATATTTGAAAGGATACCATGTATGAAAAGAATTGAAATGGTTCAGTCCCATCCAGGGGCCCAGGACCACTTTGGGGTAGGGAACACAAAGACACATTTAGGCTGTTTTAGAAGGAGGCTTTAATAGACCTTTCCAAAGGCTTCTCTGGAACATAAAGGGTTTCCAATATCTGGATGTGTTAAAGCACAAACAAGTCAACTGTTGGGCAGCAATAGTACCAGAGCATGGAAGGTGTGTGTGTATGTCATGCAATGAATAGTGAAGTACTTAAGGGCATGGGTTCTAGGGCCACACTTCTAGAACTGACATTTCTGCTTACTGGCTCTGTAATCCTAGCTAGAATTGTTATGAAGTTAAAGAACAATACCTGGTACCTAATAGGTGCTCAATAAGTAACAAATGTTAGCAACTGTTGCTGTTGTCTTTGGATGGGTGGTTGGTTTATCTTACCTTGAAAGATTTTGAGTTTCTAGTTATGTAACTGTATGATGATATTCCTGTGAATTAAGAAGATGGTAACCAGGAAACAAGCAAAAATAAAATTGGGATAGTTAACAATTCTGCAATTGAGATATGAATATAACTCTGGTCTCTTAAACTAGGGTATATCACTCTAATAACTATGTTGATTTGCCCTTCTGGGGTCTTGGAATTCTTCCACCTACGCGTCCAGAGTATTTTCAAGAGGCTAGTACTGCACAACTCACCGCAGCTCAGGTTTTTCTTGGTCTTGTAGATAAAGTGGCCTTATGAATAGGAGTGCCTGCCCAGACACCAGAATTGGAGATGATGGATGAAGATCGGCTAATTGAAGAAGTCTTGGATAAGTTTGTTAATTGTCATGAGCAAACGTACGAAGAATTTCTGAGAACGTTCACTCATCTTTCAAAAGGTAAGATGGAAAAGTAAACTTTCTATAACAGTAGTGAAGTGAAAGTTGCTCAGTTGTGTCTGAATCTTTGCAACCCCATGGACTGTAGCCCCCCACCAGGCTCCTCTGTCCCTGGGGATTCTCCAGGCAAGGATACTGGAGTGTATCCTCCCCATGTCCTCCTCCAGGGGATCTTCCTAACCCAGGGATCGAACCCAGGTCTCCCGCACTGCAGGTGGATTCTTTACCAACTGAGCCATGAGGGAAGCCTAGTAGAGATCACATTTTATTATGATTTTATGTCTTTGCTGTCTTTTCAGAAAGACTATTGAATGAGCATTCATTCATTCCATTGTTTTGATCAGATTATTCTCATCAAGGCATTTGCAACTGATGCATATAAATGCTAAGTTTTTTATCCAACCAAGAGTTGTATTATGGAGTCTGAGCCATTGAATTTGAGAACTAAAAGGACCTGAGAAATCATTTAGTATAATCCCTTTGTTTTAGTTTTGAAAAAATATAAGTGCAAAGAGTCCAGGCTTTTAAGAGCATACTGAAAATATTGAAGAAATCTAGCACCATGTAGGATATGGAGTCACACCATACATGTTTGGATTCTGGCATCGCCTCTTTCTGGCTTGAAGGGAAGTCACTTGAGTAAAGTGGGGATATTCATAGTACCATAAAGGTTGATGAAGGCTAATTGCGATAATCCATGTAAACCTCTTAGCATAGTGGCTAGCTTGTAAATGCTTCATGAAGGCTAGGTATTGTTATTGTGGTGATATCATGCTGTGGTTTCTATAGAATGGAAACCACCCTTTAGACCAGAAGTGATAACTGAAGCCCTAAAGGCCAAACGTGTGCTCTGTGTTTTGTAACGTGTTTGGTTACCTCATGCAGTATTGTTGTCGTTTTATTGAGCCAACATTTAAAAGTTGGAAATTTTACATAAAAAATCTTGATTTTCTATTTTTTCTTTTGTGTGATTAAGTGAGAAGATGGTTGCCTCTTATTTCCCTGATGGCAATATCAGCAGCTAGAGTTCAGGAGCCCATGCCTTGTGACCTCACTAGTGTGATACACTCTCTGGCTCTCACACATCCTAAAACTGTGTGCATATCCTGCCTGCTTCCTTCACGCCACTGGCTCCTGTAGGCATTGGGTTCTTTTTCGACTGCCATTGGCTTGCTCTCAATCTTGGTCCTTTCTAGGTCATGACTTAACATTTGGGAGACTATTGACTTACATGTATGTTGGACTCAACTCCAGGGCCCTAATGGGGCCTGGGAATATAGACTTTTTAAAAGTTCCTCTGGTGATTCTAATGTGTACCCAGGATTGAAAATAGGGAGTTCCATAATTTCTTAGGTTATGACAATCTCAGGATCCTCAGCTCCATGATTTGAAGCCATAATTCATGTGTCCTTAACAAATGTAAAAGAAGTGAAGTTATAATGAAAAAAAGGAAAAGAGATTCTAACCTATTTCTTTTATTGTACAAGGTTGTGGGAATATCTATCTGTTTAGTTTACTCTTAAGGGAAATATGGCAACCCACTCCAGTGCTCTTGGCTGGAGAATCCCAGGGACGGTGGAGCCTGGTGGGGTGCGGTCTATGGGGTCGCACAGAGTTGGACACAACTGAAGCGACTTAGCAGCAGCAGCAGTAGCAAGGGAAATAGGGTTAGGGCTCCAAAATCACTGCAGATGGTGACTGCAGCCATGAAATTAAAAGACGCTTACTCCTTGGAAGGAAAGTTATGACTGACCTAGATAGCACATTAAAAAGCAGAGACATTACTTTGCCAACAAAGGTCTGTCTAGTCAAGGCTATGGTTTTTCCAGTGGTCATGTATGGATGTGAGAGTTGGACTGTGAAGAAAGCTGAGCGCCGAAGAATTGATGCTTTTGAATTGTGGTGTTGGAGAAGACTCTTGAGAGTCCCTTGGACTGTAAGGAGATCCAACCAATCCATTCTAAAGGAGACCAGTCCTTGGTGTTTATTGGAAAGACTGATGTTGAGGCTTAAACTCCAGTACTTTGGCCACCTGATGCGAAGAGTTGACTCATTGGAAAAGACCCTGATGCTGGGAGGGATTGGGGGCAGGAGGAGAAGGGGACAACAGAGGATGAGATGGCTGGATGGCATCACCAACTCGATGGAGATGAGTTTGAGTGAACTCTGGGAGTTGGTGATGTTCAGGAGGCCTGGCGTGCTGCAATCTATGGGGTCACAAAGAGTCGGACATGACTGAGCAACTGAACTGAACTGAACTAAAAGGGAAATAGAGAATTTAGGAAATACTTTGTTAAGTTGGGGCTGAGAATGATCTATTTTGGTATCATATGTGGATCAAATTAATCTTGATAATGGCCACATCACCATTTGTCTTATGCACATGGATTTAGGAAGATGCTTGCCTTCTCTGCGTCTAATGATTTAGTTTTGTGTTTTCCAGACCCGCACATGCATGGTTGTGTGAATGGCTGGGGTAGGCTGTGGAAACAAGGGTAAAACTGGCAGAATTCATGCATTTTGGTATGCCAATGGCATTTTGATAACCCAGATTATTTTGGAACATACTTGTAAGGCTGACTTTATTTTTGTACTCTGAAAGTGTAAGAACTTCTTGCAAGGACTTAGATATTTTAAGGAGGTTACACTGTTTTTGTTTTTCCAGGTAAGGAGTCTGTTCTGTTTGCAGATTTCTGTGTGCTCATTCCCTGCCCAGAGAATCTGTTGCAGATGTGGTGACTTCATTTTGAGTTCAGTTTAGGCCCCAAATTGAGCTGAAATAAATGATGATGCAAGTTACATAAACTGCATCTCCAAGCACACTAGTTTTTTCCCTTTCAAAATATCCTTAGGCGCCAGTTCACATTATAAACTAATGACCTGAGAAAATTCCTCCTAGAGCACAAGAGCTGTGAGTGCAAAAATATGTCTTAAATCACTAAGTGTCCTTTCTTACCCTGAAATGTTTAAATACCTCTGAAAAACCACATAGGACTTAAGGTCGGGCCTAAGCGTTGAATGATAGCCAACAGAATTGACCACAGTCAATGCAGTTCTGTTTGAAGGAAGATCTGAAAGCTTTTTCTTCAGTTGTCTCCTCCTTTCCAGCCCTTCATTTGTCTTGGTATTTGGTTGTCTTGCTAATATGAAGTGGAATCTTGTCTGTGTTAAAGTAGTTCTCACCATGTATAGTTACGTACGTTTCTTTAGTTTCTCAAGTATGCTTTCACTGATTGACTCTTCTGTTTATTTTTATAATAGTTACCTGCCAGAATGCGTATGAGATTCATTTTCTTTCCAAGAGTGTTAAAAGGGTCAGTAATCCTATTAAAAATATTTCCCTGGAAAAAATTAAACTAGAGCCTTTTTGAAGAAATTCACATTACTGCTTCAGGGGCTTGGAAAACAGTTGAAAACTGTTAATACTGTAGCATAATTCTCACTCCAGTACATTTATATTGACTATGTTTTACAGTTTTGTTTTTTTTTTTAAGCAGCTCTGGTTTTTATAATCATGGTGCATATTTGATGATAAATACTGTGTTTTACCAAAATGTAGACATTTATAATTGAATTCTTCAGTTCAAGAAAGTTAAGACCGAGTTTAAGATTTGTATTAGAAAATTAGAGTGCAGATTTTGAGTTTGTTCATTATCAGTGAAGACATTATTATATTTTTGACATTATTGTGGATAAAGATAAGAGGCTGACTTTCAATCGTTGGTATTTCAGTTTCTTTGTGAATATAAGTAATTGATACCAGACTGTGTGTCTAAAGGAAAAAAAAATGTTTCTTCCTCCTTGTTATGTTTCTATCATTGTTTAGGTTACAAAAACACAGATATAAATAATTATATTTGATTTTCTGTTAATGCATTCATTCATTTATTCATTCAATAATCCTCTGAGTGTCTTTTTGTCTGAATTTCTTATTTTAGATGCTAAGGATTCGAAAACATTTAAGATACAGTTTGTGTTCTCAAGCACTCATTGTCTCCCACACATAGACACACACACACTCACACCATTATTGTCTTTTTTTGTGTGTGCTTCAGAGTAAATGATTAATTTCCATTCAGGTTGCCAGTTTTACCAATTTCAGCTTAAAATGCTTTGGAAATTGAAATGAATCTACTGTAATTTTATGATTAACTCTTATATAAGACTTTGCTTTTCATTTTCACATTTCATTCTTTAAATACCTAGGATCCAGATTCCCAAGTGATTTTATCAGTTTCTATATTATCATATAATAACAGCTTTCTACTCACTGCCATATTTATATACTTAAACCCGTTGAGATCAAAGATTTTGTTTCTGATTTTGATGTGTTCTTATTTTCTTTATGCCATTCTCATTTCCCTTCCAACACTTCATGCTTTTAGCCTTTTATTGTTCTTTCAACATATATTTGGAAAAAAAAAAAAATCCTGTTAACTCAACCTGCCTTTCCTCCTTCGTACTTGTTAATATTTGAATGAAATTCCCCCTTAGGTAGAATATTATGTGCCTGAATGTTCTGGACAAATGGCCAAACCCTTGACTTTATAATCAGGTTGTGGTCTAGTCTTTGATTGTCTCAAAATTTTAGTCTCAAAATCTCTAAATATGTTTCAGTTTTTCTTAGGTTCTAATACTCTTAACCATGAGAGGGTTTGACCTTCCCTTATTGATAAGCAGCTAACATTTGTTAAGTACTAGGTATTATGCTTGGCACTTTACCTGTATCATCTCAAACTTTGTAATAACCTAGTAAATTTCTTTTTTTCCATTGTAATTTAAAAATTTTTTTATTATTCTCCATTTATAGATGAGAAAACCAAGGCTTAGGTTTAAGTAAATTGCTGTTGTGGACTAAATTGTGCCCCTTCAAAATTTATCTGTTGCAGCCCTAACTGGCAAGGTGACTGTGTTTGGAGACAGGGCCTTTTAAGAAGTAATGAAGACTAAACGAGGCCGTAAGGTGGGGTCCTAGTTCAGTATGACAGGTGTCCTCCTTAAGAGAGAGATGCGCCAGGGATGCATGCACACAGAGGAAAGACCACAGGAGGCCACTGCAAGAAGGCAGCCTTTTGCAAGCTAAGGTGTGGGACCTCAGGAGAAAAGCAAACCGGTGCACGCCTTGATCTTGGACTTCTAGATTCTAGAAGTGTGGGAAAATAAATTTGTGTTGTTTCACGCCACCTAGTCTGTGGTGTTTTGCTATGGCAGCCCTAACAGAATTACCTAAGGTCCTGTAACTATTTAGTGATGGCATTGGAATATGGGCCTACTCATTGCAGCGCTAAAGCCCATACCCTGAGCCATTTCAGTTTTCTGCCTTCCACATTGCAACTGGGCAGTTCTCGAGATCTGGGCAGTCCCTGGCATGTGGGTAGTGTCAGTCATAGGAATGAATGTGCTTCCTCAAAACATAATTACTCTGTCTTCTCTCTCTCTCTCTCTCTCACACACACACACACACAAAGTGATTTTGAAAAACAGAGGCAAAGAAGGAGAGAAGCACCTAGAGTCAGGGAGACTAGCTTAGCCAGGAGGCTGAGCAGAAACACATAGACGGTGGTACAGACTCCATTAGGGCCGTGGAGGAGGAAACGGAAAGGAAATAGGGCCAGTGAGACTCTGCAAGTGAGGAAGTGCAGCCCTTGGTAACAGGTGACTGACAGGATGAGGGAGAAGAAACAGCCAAAGATGAGTCACAAGTGTCCTGCCTGGAGACCCCGAGGCCCACCGAGGCCAACTTGTTCACAGTTCTCCTTTCAGGAGACTTTTATTTTTTTTCCTTACTGAGTGTATGTTCTGTCAGACAGCTTAGAATCTTGGGCTGGGATTTGGTTTACACTTCCGGACTGATAAACTTCGAGTTGTCACTTCAGCCAAAGGGATATGTATCACCACTCACCCTTGACAACTTCTAAAAAAGGTAATTAAAAATGAAACTGGTGACAGCATGTAAAACAACACCTTTCCAAAGTTGACATATCATTCTGGTCCCCAAAGCTATCTTGAATTTGATCATTAGCCATGCATCTTTAAGACTTCCACAGGGAGACAAAATGTCTTTTCCCCATCTGAAGAATGAATTTAAAACCTGCCATTGACAAATACCACAGAGAAAAATAGAGAAAGCAGCTGGCCCTCTTACCAGTTTCAGAGCAGGAAAGGAATTTCAGGAAAGCATAAAAACAGCTTTCTCTCATAAAAGAAAGCACGACAACAGAACATAGTCCTTGCTGCATAGCCTTTTGCGGTTGTTTTCTGTCGCGTGTTAGAGACCAGCGGGCTTAGCACTGTTTCGACACCCTCGGCACTGGCAGGTTGCCGCCACCGGAAGTTGGAAACGACTGACCAGCGTTATGCTTCCTGGTGGCGCGTAAGCCACTTTTCTGGGCTGTTGTCATCAGTCGTTTAATTCCCTCCTGGATATTGAGTGCTGTTTGTAGTTCTCAGGCCATGTGTACTGTCTTTCTGTTTCCTTTTTTTACATAAGCCACATTAAAAAACAAAAGGCAACGCCGGAAGCACTTTTACAAATGTGAATTTAACAGTAAAGTGCACTGTTGAAAATAGCACAGCAAGTAGTAATAAACTTGCTCTAAATTAGGATGTCGACCACTGGGATGTTAACTTCAAGAGAAATTTGTAGAAGGCATAAAATGAGGATTTGCTAATAAAAGCAAGTAGGCAATTAAAAAAAAAAAATCCACCTAATTAATCTGGCATCCAAACAGAGAGAATAAGGATTGATTGATTTTTTGATTTTTTTTGAGGTGGGGTTATTGATCTGTCTAGTCAAGGCTGTGTTTTTTCCAGTGGTCATGTATGGATGTGAGAGTTGGACTATAAAGAAAGCTGAGTGCCGAAGAATTGATGCTTTTGAACTGTGGTGTTGGAGAAGACTCTTGAGAGTCCCTTGGACTGCAAGGAGATCCAACCAGTCCATCCTAAAGGAAATCAGTCCAGAATATTCATTGGAAGGACTGATGTTGAGGGTGAAACTCCAATACTTTGGCCACCTGATGCGAAGAGCTGACCCATTTGAAAAGACCCTGATGCTGGGAAAGATTGAGGGCAGGAGGAGAAGGGGATGACAGAGGATGAAATGGTTGTATGGCATCACTGACTCAATGGACTTGGGTTTGGGTGGACTCTGGGAGTTGGTGATGGACAGGGAGACCTGACGTGCTACGGTTCATGGGGTCGCAAAGAGTCGGACATGACTGAGCGACTGAACTGAACTGATTGCTGAAAAGACTAAAAGGAGAAGAAAAAAACCCATGATTTTATATCGGTCATACATTTAGTGGCTGCCTGTATGTGACATATTTATCACAGCATAGCATCAAATATCAGATAAACACTGAAGGGGAAAAGAAGTATTGGATGAAGTGAGCTACTTTATAGCAGAATCCAAGGGAAGAAATAGCATCAGCTGTTTAACCTGTTCTTTCTCTTTGGGGGAACATCTGCAAATGGTAATTAAGCAATTTTCATTTGTTTCTCTATTTCTTTTGTCATCACTAAATCACTACACTTAGGGAAAGATTGACAAATTATGAAACACAGAAAACTGCTGGTTCAGTTGCAGAAGGAAATCCACCCCCCACCAAACTATGATGGATTTTGAGCTGATCAAGCCATTTTGCCTTAGATATATTAGCATAAATCTTCAGCTGCAGTTGTTACAATTCATATTCATTCTGCACAGGAATATTTGGTCCATAGATAGTCATTTGTCTTCTGTGTCTGCTGTAGTTTAGGTGTAATTGGATAAGGAAAGAAAATGTATTTAAGTATTTACAACATTTTGAATTACAATCATTAAATTATTTTTGGCAGTGTTTTTGACATGTATTTTCTTACAGTAAATATCTTTTCTGGTGTGTTTTCTCAGTAAAACACACAAAAGATATTATGTAAAGTTTTAAATCTGGTTTATGTCCTAATAAATGAATCATTTTCTTTCTCTTTTTATAACTTCTCAGCACACACATACATATATATTATTTAGCATATTTTATATGTATGCATAAATTAGAGGGGTGTACTTTCTTGGGCAAATCGAATTTTGAACTTTTTCAAAACACAAGCAAAGAATTACTGGTAGCCAAAGAACTCTTTTTTTTTTTTTTTTTTTGGTTGCACTGGGTCTTTGCTGCTGCACGTGGGTTTTCTCTAGTTGTGGAATTGGGGTTCGAGTGCTTCTCATTATGGGGGCTTCTCTTGTTGCATATCATTGGCTCTAGATGTGTGGACTCAGAAGTTGTGGCCCATGGGCTTAGTCACTTTGCGGCATGTGGAATATTCCCAGACCAGGGATCGAACCCATCTCTCCTGCATTGGCAGGCGGATTCTTAACCATTGGACCACCAGGGAAGTCCCCAAAGAAACTTTTAAGATGGTTACTATCATCCTTTAAGTAGCCAATTTAAACAATATGAAGTGCATGCATATTTGTTTAGAATGCTGAGGAATTCTTGCCTGGGAAATCCCATGGACAGAGAAGCCTGGCAGGGTACAGTCCATAAGGTCGCAAAGAGTCAGACACGCTGAAGCGACTTAGCACACATGCACGCATTTTTAAAAAATCATTGTTGTCAAGGTATTGTTATACTTGATGGAAAAAACTAAATTACTGGACTTGAAACTGAGGTGGTTGCAAGACTGTGTCCTTTCACTCAGTGAGTGGGTACATATTCACATCTGGATGGTTTTAGCAATGTTCTTTCAGGCATGGAACAATAATATTTTCTTTGAAATGGTCCACTAAACCCAAAGGGATACAAACAGGAAACCGTATTTTAACCAAACTCTTATCTTTCTTATATGAAAATCCAACCGCATCTGTCTAGTATGACACTTTGTCTTTTTTTCCTTCCTATTCGGATGTGTCCCAGATGGGCTAGGTTGAAGCGACACTAGTTAGCTCACTCTTTTTGCAGCTCATTGCTCCTTTAGCACATTGAGGAACCACTGGACCATTTTGACGTGCTTTCTGGACTTAGCTTCTTTTGTTCTAGTTTTTGTGGTGTGCCAATCACTGATTAGAAAAAAAAAGGTTGTGAACCAAGTACCATTTTTTTCCCCACCTTCTCCAAATCATGCTTTGTGTGACTTGTAGCCACTCATCTAATTTCTGAGTACTGATTCTAGTTCCTAATTGTGGTGTCAATCCAGTTTTTCTTGCTAACGTTGAGGCCATCTCTGTATTGACTGTGTTCCTGCTGTAATTCAGGCATTGAGTTGGAATCTGGAAATATAAGATAAATGAGACAGAAATATGTCACTCTTACTAATTTCTGTGTACTGGGTGTTCCAAATGCTCTAGATGTATGAAAAAGCAATAGCAATCTGTATATTTGTAGACATTATAGTTATAGATTGATTGGGGAGCCAATACTCACTACTCTTTACATAGTGCTGATTAAACAGTATCCAGGATATTGCCTTTGGTTTTGGAGTTTCAATTTTCGGTTGATTAAACACTTAATATGAGTTAAGAAAAGAGCAATAAGAATGTTTAGAAACAGTGGATTTTCAGACTTTTTCTTTTCTTTTGTTTTTTGCTTCAAGTTTTTTCTTTCTTTTTTTACATTCAAGGATGTCTTGGAGTACTCTGAAAAAAAAGAGAGTGTTAAAGACATGTATAATTTATCTCTGTGTTTGCATTGCTCTCACACACCAATGTATGAGTCCTACGTTATTACAGATTTGTACAGAAGAGGTTATTCTACCTCATGAAGTTTGAAAACTTGTAGGAAGCCTTTATTTATGAAGGAGACAGAAAAAAATTACTCCAGCTTTCTCCAACCTGTGTGAGTGAAAGAGATTGTCTTAAGTAGATGCATCTTTGTGTAGGCGGGCAGAAGGGCATGATCTCATAGTGAAGGGAAGTTTCTTAGGTTGGCAGGATTTAGTTTTATGGGGAACTTAGTATACTGCCCTTGTATTTCTTATTTTGTCGTAGGTAGGATGATTGTAATGGAAAGGATGCTATTCTAGTATAGGATTCAGAAGACTGGGTCCTGACATTCAGTAACCTGCCACTTTCTCTGAATCTGTAAATCAGGGGTAATCCTGTCTGCTTGGTGTCTCATATGGTTGTCGAGATAATCAGATGAAATATACATGAAGATACTCGGTAAATTTTAAAGATTTACTCTCAAGTATTATGATTATGCAGACTAGTTGTAATTTAAAACAGGAACATCAAGGTTAAAGAAATCTTGACTTTAAAAACAATATAAAAAATGTAAAATACTACTGCTGCTACTGCTAAGTCGCTTCAGTCGTGTCCGACTCTGTGCGACCCCATAGACGGAAGCTCACCAGGCTCCCCCGTCCCTGGGATTCTCCAGGCAAGAATACTGGAGTGGGTTGCCATTTCCTTCTCCAGTGCATGAAAGTGAAAAGTGAAAGTGAAGTCGCTCAGTCATGTCCGACTCTTAGCGACCCCATGGACTGGAGCCTACCAGGATCCTCCATCCATGGGATTTTCCAGGCAAAAATACTGGGGTGGGGTGCCATTGCCTTCCCCGATGTAAAATACTACCTATAGCATTTTGTATTTTTATAAAATGTTATATATTTTGGTGTAGTTTTCCACACTTCTTCACTGAAGTAGCTAAAACCAACGATGTGTAGTACATATTGTGAAGTGTCTGTAGTGTGTATTATGTAGTGTAACACTGTACAGGGCAGGGAATAGTCCTACACTGGCCTCTGGTGGAGGGACCAAATAATGGGTCTACATAGATCCTTCAGGCAAAGGCATTTATGTGCTTTGACAAAGATGAGGCATAAGCAACCTCTTATTATAAATTTTTTAGATACTGCTCCATGGAGTCTTTATTTGGGACTCTCACCTGAGGTATATGTAAAAATCACCTGGGAAAGGCTTATTAAAATACAGGTTCCTGGGGACCAATCTCCCAACTCTGATTACCAGTTCTAATGTGCAGCCCAGGAACCTTGACTTTCAGACCAGCTTTGATAAACACCCTAAATGAGATTAAGGAAGTGTGTGGGAAGATAGATGAATTCCTCAGAATTCTGGGCTTTTGTATATATAGTATTTCTCTATGAATAGTTGCATAGCTTTCATGAAATTGTCCACACTTTACCCAAAGGGTAAGGACAATTATTGTACTTTAAATATAACTTTTAATTTAATGCCACCATTTTATATTATTTAAAAGATACTTTGACAGTGAAAAAGCATGGCAGGTTGCAGGAATGATAAAAAAATTTTTTTTTAATTGTTTTAAACTGAAATATAGTTGATTTATAATACATTAATTTCTGCTGTGTAGCAGAGTGACTCAGTTATACACATGCTATGCTAAGTCACTTCAGTCGTGTCCGACTCTGTGCAACCCCAGAGACAGCAGCCCACCAGGCTCCCCCGTCCCTGGGATTCTCCAGGCAAGAACACTGGAGTGGGTTGCCATTTCCTTCTCCAATGCATGAAAGTGAAAAGAGAAAGTGAAGTCGCTCAGTCATGTCCGACTCCCAGCGACCCCATGGACTGCAGCCTGCCAGGCTCCTCCGTCCGTGGGATTTTCCAGGCAAGAGTACTGGAGTGGGGTGCCATTGCCTTCTCCGAGGTACACACATATACATGTTCTTTTCCATTATGGTTTATCTCAGGATGTTGGAATAAAGTTCCCTGTGCTATACAGTAAGACCTTGTTTATCCATTCTATATATAATCCTTTGGGTCTGCTAACCCCAAACTCCCAGTCCACCCCTCACCCGTCCCACTCTCCTTGGCAACCATAGGTCTGTTCTCTGTGTTTGTGAGTGTGTTTCTGTTTTATAGATGGGTTCATTTGTGCCATATTTCAGATTCTACACACAAATGATATCATATGGTATTTGCCTTTATCTTTCTGACTTGTGTCACTTTGTATGATAATGTCTAATTGCAAAAATATATGGAACAGTTCACGAATTTGTATGACATCTTTGCTCCAGGGCCATGCTGATCTTCTCTTATTTAATCAGATCAGATCAGATCAGTCGCTCAGTCGTGTCCGACTCTGCGACCCCATGAACTGCAGCACGCCAGGCCTCCCTATCCATCACCAGCTCTCGGAGTTCACTCAGACTCACATCCATCGAGTCAATGATGCCATCCAGCCATCTCATCCTCTGTCGTCCCCTTCTCCTCCTGCCCTCAATCCCTCCCAGCATCAGAGTCTTCTCCAATGAGTCAACTCTTCACATGAGGTGGCCAAAATACTGGAGTTTCAGCTTTAGCATCATTCCTTCCAAAGAAATTCCAGGGCTGATCCCCTTCAGAATGGACCGGTTGGATCTCCTTGCAGTCCAAGGGACTCTCAAGAGTCTTCTCCAACACCACAGTTCAAAAGCATCAATTCTTCGGCGCTCAGCCTTCTTCACAGTCCAGCTCTCACATCCATACATGACCACAGGAAAGACCATAGCCTTGACTAGGTGAATCCTTGTTGGCAAAGTGATGTCTCTGCTTTTGAATATGCTATCTAGGTTGGTCATAACTTTCCTTCCAAGGAGTAAGCATCTTTTAATTTCATGGCTGCAGTCACCATCTGCAGTGATTTTGGAGCCCAGAAAAATAAAGTCTGACACTGTTTCCACTGTTTCTCTATCTATTTCCCATGTAGTGATGGGACCAGATGCCATGGTCTTCTATTATTTCAATTTTAGTATATGTGCTACCAAAGTGAGCACTATAGGAATGATTTTACTTTGATCTTGCTAATCTGGTACAGAGGTGAAGATACAATCGCTTACAGAATTTTAGGGTGGTTTTGGTTCAGCATAAATTCTGTCCCAAGTCTGAAGGATTATAGAGCTTGTATCTGTAG
This sequence comes from Tragelaphus eurycerus, assembly GCA_935064755.1. Lineage (NCBI taxonomy): Eukaryota > Metazoa > Chordata > Mammalia > Artiodactyla > Bovidae > Tragelaphus > Tragelaphus eurycerus. Next base: position 1,605,744 of record CAKXYN010000209.1, on the reverse strand, counting down.
GCTAAAGTTCCCCAATCACAGAGAAATCTCCTGTCTACTTCTATTGCTCCCAGAAGAGTATTTGAGCATTTTATCATTAGCAAGTACACAGGCAGGAGACTTGGGAGGCCAGCCGGGCTATGAAGGCATCTTGTTATGTGTATTTCTAGGAAATACCACACCAATAATTTTGTACTTTTGGTAACTTTTCTGGTCTATATTTCATACATGAAGCTTCTTGGTAAGCTTTAAAAATTTAGTCAAGCACAACATTTTATGATTGGAGTAACTGATTTATAAGCGGGCCCATCCATAAAGAACAGACCTGTGGACACCGTGTGGGAAGGAGACGGTGGGATGAGTTGAGAGAGCAGCGCTGAAACACAGACACCACATGTGTTAAATAGACAGTCAGTGGCAATTGCTGCATGGTGCAGGGAGCGCAAATCTAGTGCTCTGTGGCAACCTGGAGGGGTGCGATGGGTGGGAGGTTTAAGACAGAGGGGATATATGTATACCTATGGCTGATTCATGTTGATGTATGGCAGAAACCAACACAGTATTGTAAAGTAATTATTCTCCAATTAAGAATAAATAAAAAAAAATTAAAGAAGGACCACAAAGTTAAATGCTAAAGGAAACTTTGGTCCAAAATATTAAAGCATGTAAATGTAAAATAACATATATGTATGTTTTTCTTCAGTATTTTTAGGAAAGTCTTCTTAAGAAGGAAGGAGATGCATGTAGGTATTCTCCCTGAATTGAGGGTTTGAAAACAAAATGCTTTTCACCTCTTTCAATGAATGTTTATTTATTTATTTTTTTGTTCATGGTAGGAAATTAGAAAATACAGAGAGGCACCAAAACATAGGCACACACACAACAAAACAAAAAACGTACTCTTTCTCCGGCAGTAAAATGTTCAGCTACTCTGTGGTCATTCAGAATGAAAGTTGTATTTCTCCTTCTCCCTTGCAATTGGGTATAGCCATTTGACTAAGTATGTGCCTGTAAGAAGTGAGGGGACTGACGTGTGTAACTTTGAGGTCACATCCTCAAGAAACACGCCTTGGACTCTTTTTGTTTCATTTCCCCTGGCTCGAACTAGGCAATCATTGGAGCAGTTCCGTAGACCCAGAGGTGGAAGCCCTATGCTGAGGATGGCAGGGCACCCCACCAGCCTGGATCCCTGCGTCATCTCATAGAGCAGGGCCTGCCCACCTGCTGCATGAGGAATAAAATGATAGAGAAATAAAATTCTTGTTTCAGCTGCTCTGTTTTGGTGCTTCCTCCATTTAGTAGCTTAAACCAAACCTTGGCGAGTAACAGAAGGAAGCAGACATCCATGCTTTCTTCTTCTCTTTTCTTCATCCTCTTGCTTGGAGTAAGAGTGCTTCCTCCTGGATCATGTGGAGAAGGGTGGTTCCTTAAAAATGGCAGAGCAGAAAGATAGAAGGAGCCTGGGTTCTAGGATGACTTTGTGGAGTAGAACAACCATATTAGCCCTGAATTATCTCTACCTGTACTATTTCATGAACGACAAATAAACTTCTGTCTAGTTTAACCAATTGTTACTTTGGGTATCTGTTTCATGTAGGCAAACCTATATCCAATTAATAAAACCATAATCCTGTGTCTTAAGAGATAAACCATGGACATATTATATATTCTTGAATTTTTCTCCTGGTTAATTTGTATATATGAAAGGAGATGCCAAAGAATGCTCAAACCACTGCACAATTGCACTCATCTCAAATGCTAGTAAAGTAATGCTCAAAATTCTCCAAGCCAGGCTTCAGCAGTATGTGAACCATGAACGTCCAGATGTTCAAGCTGGTTTTAGAAAAGGCAGAGGAACCAGAGATCAATGGCCAACAATCTGCTGGATCATCGAAAAAGCAAGAGAGTTCCAGAAAAACATCTACTTCAGCTTTATTGACTATGCCAAAGCCTTTGACTGTGTGGATCACAACAAACTGGAAAATTCTGAAAGAGATGGGAATACCAGACCACCTGACTTGCCTCTTGAGAAATCTGTATGCAGGTCAGGAGGCAACAGTTAGAACTGGACATGGAACAACAGACTGGTTCCAAATTGGGAAAGGAATATGTCAAGCCTGTGTATTGTTACTCTGCTTATTTAACTTATATGCAGAGTACATCATGAGAAACACTGGGCTGGAGAAAGCACAAGCTGGAATCAAGATTGCTGGGAGAAATATCAATCACCCCAGATATGCAGATGACACCACCCTTATGGCAGAAAGTGAAGGAGAACTAAAGAGCCTCTTAATGAAAGTGAAAGAAGAGAATGAAAAAGCTGGCTTAAGGCTCAGCATTCAGAAAACAAAGATCATGGCATCTGGTCCCATCACTTCATGGGAAATAGATGGGGAAACAGTGGAAACAGTGTCAGACTTTATTTTTTTGGGCTCCAAAATCATTGCAGATGGTGCTGCAGCCATGAAATTAAAAGATGGTTACTCCTTGGAAGAAAAGTTATGACCAACCTAGACAGCATATTCAAAAGCAGAGACATTACTTAGCCAACAAAGTTCCGTCTAGTCAAGGCTATGGTTTTTCCTGTGGTCATGCATGGATGTGAGAGTTGGACTATAAAGAAAGCTGAGCACAGAGGAATTGATGCTTTTGAACTGTGGTGTTGGAGAAGACTCTTAAGAGTTCCTTGGACTGTGAGGAGATCCAACCAGTCCATCCTAAAGGAGATCAGTCCTGATTGTTCATTGGAGGGACTGATGTTGAAGCTGAAACTCTAATACTTTGGCCACCTGATGTGAAGATCTGACTCATTTGAAAAGACCCTGATGCTGGGAAAGATTGAGGGCAAGAGGAGAAGGGGATGACAGAGGATGAGATGGTTGGATGGCATCACTGACTTGATGGACATGAGTTTGAGTGAACTGCGGGAGTTGGTGATGAACAGGGAGGCCTGGTGTGCTGTGGTCCATGCGTTGCAAAGAGTCGGACATTACTAGGTGACTGAACTGAACTGAACACAATTATTGGATTTCCCAGGTGGTGCAGTGGTAGAGAATCTATATGCCAGTGCAGGAGCTGCAGGAGATGTGGTTGGATCCCTGGGTTGGGAAGATGCCCTGGAGGAGGGCATGAGAAGCTCTCTAGTATTCTTGCCTAAAGAATCCTGTGGACAGAGGAGCCTGGTGGGCTACAGTCCATAGGGTCGCAAAGTCGGACACGACTAAAGCGACTGAGCACACACAGGAAGGTCAAATCTGAATGAAGATTGGAAGGAAGTGAGGAAGTTAAACCTGCAGAGACTTGAGGGAAAAGCCCTTGAGGCGCTTCCCTAGCGCAGAGGCCCAGTGAGAGCAGTACCCGGCTTGGCTGAGGAATAGTGCGGAGGCCAGAAAGGCCAGAGTCGCGTGATCAGGGGAGAGAGGAGGAGAAGCTGACATCAGAGGCTGTGGAGGAGCGAGTGGATGAGGCATGGTAGCTTTGTAGGTCCTTGAATGACTTTGGTCATATTGTATTACTATTATTTTTTTGGTAGCTGCATTTCTGCACCCTTCTTATTTATGGTCTTTGAATAAATTTTTACACATGGAAATGCTGGTTCAAAGATATGCAAAAATGTAAGGCCTTGATTAAGTAAAAAAATTTCAAGGGAATAGATCAGACATTTTTGGCTTTGTAGTGAAATCTTTGCCCACATAATTATTTTTTGGATAAATTCTTAGACATAGAATGCTGCTGAAAGATATGCAAAGTGTTATGCCTTTGAGTGAGTAAAAGTTTTAAGGAGATAAATTCTGTTTCTCTTAGGCAGAGGTCATGTCCTTTAACTTTCTCAATTCCTAGTTTTCCAGCCTAGCATGGTACAGAACACACAGAGATCTCGCTGGGTGAAGGGTAGTGCATCAGTCCACCTTCCAGTCTTAATTGTTACATGTCCTTAGGAATGGGGAAAGGATATTTCCCCTTCAGGAACTGTGAGTAAGTTTCTGACAGAAAGGTCTCTATTCTCCTTAGGCTTACAGTTTAGTCAGAAGAGATAACCAAGGAAAATTGAAGAAAGGCAATTGCAGATGATTTCAGTATATTTGGAGAAGAGAACAGGATCATGTTTCTAAGTCTGTGACTATATGAGATGGTAAAATGATCAGAGAGTTCCGTAGCTTCAATTGATATACACATTTCTTCCCTTGTTGGGGTGTGAAGGGAAGCTGAAACTCTGTGGTTGGCTTTTGTTTTGATTTCAACATGTCTTGGCACCACAAAGGAATTGGATTAGTGATGGTGGTCTTTGGATCAAACTCAGTATTTGAGTCAAGGGGGTGCCAAATGTGGAAACAATCCAACTGTCCATTAACTGGTGAATGGGAAAAAAAAATGTCTATGAAGATAATGGAATAGTTCTTGACTATAAAAAGAAATTAAATACTAATATATACTACAATGTGGATGACCCTTAAAGATGTCATATTAAGTGAGGAAGCCAATTACGAAAGAGAATAGGTATCATTTATATGCAATATCTAGGAAAGGCAACTCTGTAGCTTTAAAAAGTAGATTGGTGGTTGCCTGTGCTTGGCAGTAGGAATGGAGAGTGACTACAGATGAGTATCTGAGACTTTTGGGGATAATGGACATGATCTAAAATGTAATTATGGCAATGGTTGGACAACTCCATATATTTATTAAAAATTATTGAATTGTACACTTAAGTGACTGCTTACTCCTTAGAAGGAAAGCATGACAAACCTAGACAGCATATTAAAAAGAACAGACATCTCTTTGCAGCAAAGGTCTGTATAGTCAAAGCTATGGTTTTTCCAGTAGTCATGTATGGCTGTGAGAGCTGGACCATAAAGAAGGCTGAGTGCTGAAAAATTGATGCTTTCAAACTGTGGTGTTGGAGAAAACTCTTGAGAGTCCCTTGGACTGCAAGGAGATCAAACCAGTCAATCCTAAAGGAAATCAACCCTGAATTTTCATTGGAAGGATTGCTGCAGAAGCTGAAGCTCCATTACTTTGGCCACCTGATGGAAAGAGCTGACCCATTGGAAAAGACCGTGATGCTGGGAAGATTGAAGGCAAAAGGAGAAAGAGGGTGGCAGAGGATGAAATGGTTAGGTAGCATCACTGACTCAATGAACATGAGTTTGTGCAAACTCCAGGAGATAGTGGAGGACAGGGAAGCCTGGTGTGCTGCAGTCCATGGGATCACAAAGATTCAGGCACGACTTGGTGACTGAATAACAACAAGGCTATGGTTTTTCCAGTGGTCGTGTATTGATGTGAGAGTTGGACTGTGAAGAAAGCTGAGTGCTGAAGAATTGATGCTTTTGAACTGTGATGTTGGAGAAGACTCTTGAGAGTCCCTTGGACTGCAAGGAGATCCAACCAGTTCATTCTGAAGGAGATCAGCCCTGGGATTTCTTTGGAAGGAATGATGCTGAAGCTGAAACTCCAGTACTTTGGCCACCTCATGTGAAGAGTTGACTCATTGGAGAAGACTCTGATGCTGGGAGGGATTGGGGGCAGGAGGAGAAGGGGACGACAGAGGATGAGATGGCTGGATGGCATCACCGACTCGATGGACGTGAGTTTGAGTGAACTCCGGGAGTTGGTGATGGTCAGGAGGCCTGGCGTGCTGTAATTCGTGGGGTCACAAAGAGTCAGACACGACTGAGCGACTGAACTGAACTGAGCAACAACAACACACTTAAGTGAATTCTGCAAATATACCTCAATGAAGCTATGGAGAGGTAGAGTTACTGTTCACGGACACCTAGGTGCTTACCTGAGTTATAGACACCTAGATGCTTACCTGAGTTCTTCACTGGATGAGCATATAGCCTTGTGACTCTTGATCTGGCTGAAGAACTCGGAGGGTCCTGCTTGTCATAATTATTTCTTACCAAGAAAATAAACCATATATGTATAGACTTGACCTAGAGGAGAGCATGGCCACCCACCCCAGTACTCCTTCGTGGAGAATCCCCTGGACAGAGGAGCCTGGCAGGCTGCAGTCTATAGGTTCGCACAGAGTCAGACATGACTGAAGTGACTCAGCAGCAGCAGCAGCATAGACTGCAAATTTTAAGTAGATAAAGACTGTGATACAAAAAAGAAACAAACTTCCCAGATGCCACAGTATCCTACCTTGCGTAGACAGTGTCACTAATGGGTCAGCCTGTTAGGGGTTCTGGGAGCTCAGGGAAGCTGTGCTCACATATGCTGCATCTGTACCCATGCTGGGCCAGCTCCCTTCTGCAGCCTCGAGTGAAGCTGTTGGCAAGGTGAACTCGTCTTATAGGATGATATATTCAGCCTCTTTGCACCACAGTGTGATCCATTTGACAGATTGCAAGCGTGCTGTAATACCTACTACCACCACCACCACCACCACAGAGATTGTTTTTTTTGTTTTTGTGTTTTATTTATCTGCTGCTGCTGCTAAGTCGCTTCAGTTGTGTCCGACTCTGTGCGACCCCATAGACGGCAGCCCACCAGGCTCCCCCGTCCCTGGGATTCTCCAGGCAAGAACACTGGAGTGGGTTGCCATTTCCTTCTCCAATGCATGAAAGTGAAAAGTGAAAGTGAAGTCGCTCAGTCACGTCTGACTCTTCGTGACCCCATGGGCTACAGCCCATCAGCCTCCTCTGTCCATGGGGTTTTCCAGGCAAGAGTACTGGAGTGGGGTGCCATCGCCTTCTCCATTTATTTATCTAGGGCATACCAAATGAAATTAAGAGAATAGTACAGATTGCTGTGGAAAGATCAGGTGAACCTACTGAGATATCTCGAGGGAGAAACATAACTGCTTGGAGCCATTGTCTTCATTTCTGTTCTAGAAACACAAGAAGAGCCCACTTTGTGAACTCTTTTCTCCTTCTAAACTCCTGTTACCAAGGCTCCCTTTACTTCTCGCTTGGATTGTTGTAGTAACGTCGTACTTTTTACCTCCAGTACCTAAAGCACTCTGCTGCATTCCATCCAGTTCGTTTCCTTAGAGCTTGGTCTAATTATGACTCCCTAGGGTCTTGGTATGGAAAAGGCAGTGGCACCCCACTCCAGTACTCTTGCCTGGAAAATCCCATGGATGGAGGAGCCTGGTAGGCTGCAGTCCATGGGGTCGCAAAGAGTCTAAGAGTTGGACACGACTGAGCGACTTCACTTTCACTTTTCACTTTCATGCATTGGAGAAGGAAATGGCAACCCATTCCAGTGTTCTTGCCTAGAGAATTCTAGGGATGGAGGAGCCTGGTGGGCTGCCATCTTTGGGGTCGCACAGAATCCGACACGACTGAAGTGACTTAGCAGCAGCAGGGCCTTGGCCTAGTGCAGAGTTTTTGTCAGGCGCTGTAAGTAGCAGGCCTTCCATGCATCGCACAGTGTGTACTCCTGTCTTCCTGGAGGTGTGGTGGTTCTTCCTTGTGCAGTTCTTCTTCTGTGGGATAGCTCTGCACAGGGCTCACCTGCTGAAATTGTGGCCTGTTTTCAGAGTCTAGCTCAGACTCCGCATTCCTATATGAAGTCTTTTGTGATTCTCCTGAACCAACCGTGACCTCACCCTTCTCTAACTCCGCGTCCCCTTACAACCTCTCCTTTTGTTGTTGTTTAGTTGCTAAGTCGTGTCCGACTCTTCTTGTGACCCCATGACTGTAGCCCTCCAGGCTCCTCTGTCCATGGGATTTCCCAGGCAAGAATACCGAAGTGGGTTGCCATTTCCTTCTCCAGAGGATCTTCCCCAATTACACATCCATCCTGCGTCTCCTGCATTGACAGGTGGGTTCTTTACCACTGAGCCACCAGCGAAGTCCATCCTCTGCCTTAGTTGTGTTTGCAACTTAGCTGAGTGGTTTGCATACCTGGCTTGACTTCTTAGTCTGTAGACTCTGTAAGGGCAGGGACTGGGTCTTCCCCATCTTGATCACATTGCACATATTCGATGCTCAGACTATAACCTCTGGGTTGAATGAACTGCATAATTCAACTACCATTCAGCTTTTCTCCCTGAAAATAAACTTACAGCACCTTTACATTTTCTTCACATTTTTTTTTTTCCCTGAAAGCACTTAACACCGAACATTACAGAAATGTCAACTTAACTTCTATTGTGTCCCTCATCTTGGACTTCTGACACACTTTTTTTTTTTTTTTTTCCTGAGCTAGGGTTGTACATTTGTGTCCTGGCAGCTTGAGAGCTCTGACTGTGAATAATGAGTCAGTTACCGTCCAGCCTCGGGGAAAACACAGTGATCTCTGGCTGGCCAGTCTGAGGCAAGTCCCTCTTCCCTGCGCCCTTTCCAGTGAAGAACATGAAACAGTTGGAATTCAGAGCGCTCTAAAGGGAATTTAGACAAAACCGTTGTCTGCTGAATTTAGCTTCTTTGGATTTATTCTGATTTATGATTGATTGGCTTTTAAATTGCTTATTTAATCCTAATGACTCTCGCTCCAGGGGAGGTCAGATACCAAGGAACACATGATCAAGAAGCCGTGGAGTGAAGAAGTTTGGCTGGGCAAATGAAGAGCAGATATTGTCCAGAGAAACATTGCTCTAGGCTAGGAATGTGATATGAAAATCATCCCCCTGATTTTCAAAGTACCCAACCTTGTTATAAGCATGAATGCTTATCCCCTACGCTCTTGGCAGAAGACTTTTTGCAGCTACCCAGTGTTGTACAGAATTTTGCACTCCCCCTCCTGAATTTTTCTTTCCTTATAGCAATGTACTCAATATCACTTCATGACTGGGAACATGCTCTTGATTTATATTCCTGTTGACCATGGTGCAGAAAAGCAGACTCTTAGGGGTTGCCAGGAGGATTAGATCGTGAATTCTGATGTTGGTTGGGTTGATTTCTGAAAACTTTCCCAGAAGCCTAAACTTTGTTCTCAGCTCATGGGCACTAGTCCAGCCTTTGAATGGGGGAATTTGAATTTTTAAAAATTTCTTTTGAAACTGAGTTCTCTGAAATGGATCGCTTTCATCTGGAAGATATAGAGTCAATTTATGATAGTTGTTTAATGTATCAAGGTATTAGTATTTTCAACCCTTTCCCAGGAGAGTAAACTTTTTCTTTGGCCTGAAAGTAGACAGTAGGTATAGTTGGTAGCCTTGTAAGGAAAATCTGTTGGAAGCTTGTCTGTTTGGTATCAAAAGAAAATTGAAATTCCACTGCTTCAGAATAATGAAACTTTTACGGGAAAAAAAAAATACCTTTGTTTCATGTATGTTGAAATTTTGACTCAGAAATACCCAAAAGAAACGCTCTTTCAGGTCTCAAAAACCTACTTGTTCTCTGAAATATTGCTGTTATATTTCTTAAGTGTATTATGTCTGACACTTATTTCAAAGCAAGAAACATTGGGGATCAGATGAAAGGCTGGAAAAAGACTCTGATGAAAAACAGAAACAGCAGAATATGAGACACACACTTGGATGGGATGGGGGATTGCCAACAGAATCACTCTGGGAGGCAGCATCTGGCACTCGAATCAGGCTTGAGGCCACGTTGGATCCTGGGCTGTGCTGTCCTCTGCCATTGTGTCATTGTCATATTGAAAAGGAACTTTCTCCCTATCTTATTCTGCCCAGAGATTAATTTTTCTTTGCTTCTGGTTTTTAAAATGATGAAAGCCTTTGTAAGAAGCACTTTGGGGTCTTTGGAGTAAAAGCAATATGTACTCTTGTGAAACTGCTTTCAAGGTTTAGGAAAGAGTCTTCAAGTGTAGGTTGAGTCAGAGAACAATTTTTTTCCCGTGCATCTTTCGGTATTTTAAAAATGCAATCTCTATGTGTACAATAGGAAGAAGTTTTAAAAGAGTGAATGAAAAGTTTTGTTCAATCTGAGACCTGAACAGTCGTTCCACATCAGCATCAGAAGCCAGGACTTCATTATATTTTGCTCTTTATTTCGAAGGAGTTTCATCTGGTTATCTGTCAAATAACCTGGTATTTTATTGGAAATGGCAGAGGAGTACACTGAGTGATTACGAGAACAAATAGAACTTGTCCTTAGAGAGCATCTGTTCTTCCCAGACATGACTGTGCTTTTCAAATATGTAAGTCAATAGATTATTACAGTAGTGTTGTGCTGGGTACACAGTATTTTCTCTGGAAATACTAGACTTAGGTTGTGCTAGACTTAAAGGATGGGCTTTCTATGTGCCAAGTGTAAAGAATCTGTCTGCCAGTGCAGGAGATGGAAAAGATGCTGGTTCCATCCCTGGATGGGGGAAGATCCTCTGGAGAAGGAAGTGGCAACCCACTCCAGTATTCCTTCCTGGAAAATTCCATGGACAGAGGAAGCTGGTGCGCTACAGTCCATGGGGCCTCAAAGAGTCGGACGCGACTGAAGTGACTTAGCATGCACGCGTGCACCTTACCTCTGCTCCCTGATAGAACTTCTGTGTTAAATGTTCTGCAGACAGCCCTACAAGTCTTAATTCTACCAAAGATGAGGTATTCAGAAACAGACAAAGGTCTCTGGCTACCTTGCACCAGGCTGAGGGCATTAGAACACAAATCCCACTGATTTTAGTGGGCCTCCCCTTGCCCACACCTCCCATTCCGTCACTCCAGGCCACAGAGCACTGAGCTGCTTGCTGTTACACTGCAGCATCCCGCTAGCCATCTGTTTCACACACGGCAGTGTACCTGTGCCAATGCTGCTCTCCCAGTTAAGTTGCATAGCACAGTAAGTGGTTAGGAAGGACTGGGTTCAAATCCCCACTTGGCTACTTACCAGCTGTGTCACTTTGAACAGGGTGCTTAGGCTCCCTGTAGGCCTTGGTTTCTTCCTCTGAAAAATGGGGATACTAACAGTACCTACCTCTATGCCAGTTGCGAGGTTTAAATGAGATTTATGAGATGCATATAAAAGACTCTCTGACTCTCAAGTAAGCATTAACCCTTATTTATTTTAATATTAGTGCTAATATTAAAACTAATTTTATGGCTTAGGCCCTGCCTCAGGGTAGTTGGCTCACTAGCTCTTTCGCCTGTCGCTGTGATCTCTCTCTCCCTCATTTTAGCCTATGTTCGCAGCTGCCTCAGATACGTTTCCCTCAGTCTCCGGCGCCTCAAATGCAACTTAGGACAAAGGTTAATTTGTCCTCTCTCATCTGAATTTATCCCCCACATTTCTGTTAATGGCACCATGTTATCATAATTTTCTTTTAATTTAGGATGAAATCTTAGACTCTTTCCTTATCCTAAGGACATAATCATGAATGTGCAAAGATTTAGTACAAAGGTATTTACTATTTACAGTTTTAAATAATTGAGAATAGGAATTGGTTAAATAAGCTATGTTAAATATATACAATGGAATTCTCTACAGTCACTAAAATTACACAGAAGAATATGCAATAATATGGAAAAAATATTCTCAAGTTGACTTATAATATGGTATGTATTGTACAGTTCCATTTTTGTTTTAGAAGTTTATGGATGCATAGATAAAAGATGATAAAAATAGTCACTGAAAAAATTGTTTTGTAGCGTTTCTGTCTTGTAGCATTATGTGTGATATTCTAATTTTAATTTTTTTCTCACAAATTTTCTAAAATCATCTGTACATTGCTTCCATATTCTTATTTTAATTTTTTTAATTTATTTATTTTAATTGGAGGCGAATTACTTTCCAATATTGTATTGGTTTTGCCATACATTGACATGAATCAGCCATGGGTGTACATGTGTTCCCCATCCTGAACCCCCCTCCCACCTCCCTCCCCATCCCATCCCTCAAGGTCATCCCAGTGTTCCAGCCCTGAGCACCCTGTCTCATGCATCGAACCTAGACTGCGATCTGTTTCACATATGATAATATACATGTTTCAATGCTATTCTCTCAAATCATCCCACCCTCGCCTTCTCCCACAGAGTCCAAAAGACTACTCTGTACATCTGTGTCTCTTTTGCTGTCTCTCATATAGGGTCGTCGTTACCATCTTTCTAAATTCCATATATATGCATTAGTATACTGTATTGGTGTTTTTCTTTCTGAAAAAAAAAAAACAACAAAACCCTCAAATTTAGAAAAAAAAAAGAGATGGGTAATGTCTATTGCTGCCAAGTCACTTCAGTTGTGTCTGACGCTGTGTGACCCCAGAGACGGCAGCCCACCAGCCTCCCCCAACCCTGGAATTCTCCAGACAAGAACACTGGAGTGGGTTGGCATTTCATTCTCTAATGCATGAAAGTGAAAAGTGAAAGTGAAGTTGCTCAGTCGTGTCAGACTCCTAGCGACCCTATGGACTGCAGCCTACCAGGCTACTCCGTCCATGGGATTTGCCAGACAAGAGTACTGGAGTGGGTTGCCATTGCCTTCTCCGGGTAATGTCTAAGAATCTTACAAATACTGTATTTTATTGACTTTTTAACACAGACTGAGAACAATGCTGGATACATAGTTCAGTTCAGTTCAGTCGCTCAGTTGTGTCCAATTCTTTGTGATCCCATGAATCACAGCACCCCAGGCCTCCCTGTCCATCACCAACTCCCGGAGTTCACTCAGACTCACGTCCATCAAGTCAATGATGCCATCCAGCCATCTCATCCTCTGTCGTCCCCTTCTCCTCTTGCCCCCAATCCCTCCTAGCATCAGAGTCTTCTTCAATGAGTCAACTCTTCGCATGAGGTGGCCAAAGTACTGGAGTTTCAGCTTTAGCATCATTCCTTTCAAAGAAATCCCAGGGCTGATCTCCTTCAGAATGGACTGGTTGGATCTCCTTGCAGTCCAAGGCATTCTCAAGAGTCTTCTCCTACACCACAGTTCAAAAGCATCAATTCTTTGGCGCTCAGCCTTCTTCACAGTCCAACTCTCACATCCATACATGACCACTGGAAAAACCATAGCCTTGACTAGACAGACCTTTGCTGGCAAAGTCATGTCTCTGCTTTTGAATATGCTCTCTAGGTTGGTCATAACTTGCCTTCCAAGGAGTAAGCGTCTTTTAATGTCATGGCTGCAGTCACCATCTGCAGTGATTTTGGAGCCCCCCAAAAATAAAGTCTGACACTGTTTCCACTGTTTCCCCATCTATTTCCCATGAAGTGATGGGATTGGATGCCATGATCTTTGTTTTCTGAATGGATACATAGTAAGCTCTTATAAATGTTTGTTGAATAGTGAATGAAGTAGTGTTGTCTTTTATGCATTTTTAGAAATAACTTTATAGGTTAAGAGTATTTAATGCTTTAAGCATTCAGTTTGTAGATGTCCTTGAAAAGTTTTCTGTTCCTGTTTGGAAGAAAAATTCTCAATAAACAGAAAATAAACTAGACTGGATGTGGTGGGTGTTTTCTAATATTATGTAATTTATCATTTCAGATAACGTGACCAAAAGAGAAGCCTTTGGAACTAATTCTTCACAAAACAATTTTACTTCAATAAAATTTACTCAGAGAAATGAACCAAATGATCGCCGTCTTAGCAATAAAGCCATCTTTCTTCGTACTTCATCACAGTGTTCAGAAGAGGAGCAGGTAATACCATAGCACCTTTATGGAAGCAGAGAAAAACATTCATCATGAATTTAAAACAAGAGACTGTAAGAACATGAAAAACACTGCACAGTTGTTGGATCAGTAACTCACACCCCTGATTTTAGAAGGAGAGCCCCTGGACTGCTTTACTGAAAATCGTCATTACATTTCATGATTTCAACAGCCAACTTTTATGATAATATCAGGATCTGCCATCTACAGATTTTTCTTGTCATTATTTCTATATTTTAGCTTATCTTCTGTTCGGGATAAAAGAGTTCCTTTTTATAATTCTCTGTGTAAATGGAGTTTCTTTTACTGTCCTGGATTCAGTCCTTCAGACTTAAAGTAGAATGTGTTATCTTGGTTTTTCCAAGAGTTGGTCAATAAATAAATGTTAGATGCTCTCTTCCTAATCTTCAAGATTTCATAGACTATATTCACATTCTTTCTAGCTATGTAATTTTAACAATCAAGGAATCCTAGTGGAAACTGTTCTATTTTTTTAAGGCATTTGAGTTTCTACTTTATATTTCATGTGTCTTCCCTGTGATATAGTGGATAGAATGTATGTGAGATTGTGGTTTTATGCAAGGGAGAAACATCTCCACGTTAGAAGTGTGTTTATATACAGTGAAGGCCTATAATTCTTACTTCTATAACTTATTCCAGAGGGACAATTAAGGGACAAAACTTTTTTTTTTTTTCCCTAGAAGATTTCCTGTCTGTTGGCCATCACTGGCAATTGGAATTACATCTTCTGTTGAATCTTTAACCAGCATGTGAGGGGCAAAGAATTGTTTCACAATATTTTTTCCTAATAACTTGAAAATGTTGTATTAGCGTTCTCTGATTTGTCCTGCAGAAGTTCGTTGGGATGGCATGGGAGCTGGGATAATGAGGTGGGGAGTGTTCCTGTTTTACGCATGAGAAAACCGAGGTGAAGTATGTTACTCTACGTTGCACTGTAGATGGGTCTGGGGGACAGAGGTAGAAGTCAGACCTCCTGAAACCTACTCCCTGACTACCACTATGACCTAGTGAATCTGCCGTCACTAAGCTGTGATGGCCTGTCAAGCATAGCTGATGAACAGAAACCAGAAGGGGAGATCTGTGCCTGAAGGGCTACAAGATCAGCTCCTTTATTTTCGGTTATTTCAAGTTCCCATCAATATGTCTTCAATGGTTTTTGTCTTGTTTTTCAGATAATGATAGATGACGGCCAAAAAGCTGGCAGTTCCTTTCAAGGTGATCTGAGTCGAGCAGGGGAGGTGAAGGTGAGGCATGATTCAGTTTTGTTCCATGGCCAAAAACCAAAAAAAGCACAAAAACCTCACAGGACTCATTTGCTATCTCCCATACAAATTTGGAAAATTCAGCAGATTTTGTCCATATGATTTTTTTTAGTGGTGTTTGATTAAAAAAAAATGATGTTTGATTATCTTCAACTGTCTTGGTTGGCTGGGTTCTGGATCTTTTTTCCTCAAAGCTTTAGAAATGGAAGTGGTGCTTCAATAGAGAAACATGACTCTCATTCCCCTGAACTTATACCATTAAGAGAAATGACAGTATAACAGATTCTCAAGTTTTAGCACTAAACCATCATTTGGAAGATAAGTTTTTGCTGTCACTTGGATGTCAAAAAATAGCTACAGTTATGTACTTACAAGCAATGGAAGCTACCGTTTTTAACTCCTGTGTAAAAGCCATGGTCTGATAAGTAGGGTGGGGAAGAAAGACCTAGGCTGTGTTTTGAATTCCAATGATGAAATCTAAATTTATAATTTTATGGTATTTTGCTATGCACATGTTTTAGATCATAAGCGTAAAAGACATTTCGACATCCTGCCTTTGCTAGGTCTGCCAGTGATGAAATCATTGTTTTAATTTACATTCTTTGATATTCACCTGAGATGAATCAGTTCATGTATGAAATGTTAACATTTTGTTAATCTAAAATGTCTCATTGTCAGCTTGCTGTGGAAAGCAGTATTCCACATGGAATAGTTTTTCATTAAAATGCTGCTATTGTGTCTGTAAAGGTCATTTGCTCTGCTTTTTACCTTTGAAGTAATCTTCAGTTTTATTTGGTCGAAAGAAAACACTTGAATTTTTGCCTTGCTCACCTTTCTTGTGGTTACCTGGGGCAGGATGATTTTGTCTCGAATGAACCTTCTCTCCTGCTTTCTTTAGTTTCTTCTGTCTCTTTGGAGTTTAAAGCACACTGTTATGAGAACAGTCAGACCCACCACCATTGCTGGCCAGAGAAACAAAAGCAATAAAACAAAAACAAAAGACGGAGACACTGCTTTGGACTGTCTTGATGGTGGTATATATTCTGGGATAGAATCAGGAACAAAAACTTTTCAAAAACTCCCCAGACTGTATTTTTTCTTTCAGTCTAGAGATCTTATTATGGTGCCTACAAAATCCAGGCCAACTTCTAAATTTACTGCTTCTTTCAGATGTCTCTGGGAAAGCACAGTGAACACAAAGGACTCTAGCTGGGACTCAAAAGTTAATGAGAAAATTGGATTCAGTTGCTCACTTGAGTGTTGTAGAAATGGTTTCATTGATTCTTAACTGCATGTTTTTTTCTCTAGGTCTGATTTGCATAAAAATGATATTAATCCTTTTCTAGGTAGATAATTTCCTTGATATAGAAGATTTAGACCTGGATGAAGAGATTAATCCCCAACTGAGCAAGGGTATGTTTGCTGTTTCTTTCCTACACTGCTTGACCTCTTTCTAGAAACTACACGTAAGATTTTAGACAGCTTTTTTTTTTTTTTTTTTCTGGGAGTGTGGGTGCAGGGTGCAATTCTTACCTCTCCTTTCCCTGAGATACAGAAAACTGGAGTCCTGCAGTCTCTTTTTTTATTAATAAAGATTTCAGCTGAAAGGTCAAACAAAGCTTGTTGAAGGTTGTAAAGTCTTTGGTCTTAAAAGAAATAAAGATTTTCTTCCTTCCATCTCCCATTTACCATTAGATTGATTTTTGGATAATTGTCTCAAGTATAACCATTTAAGTCAAACTCTTATTTCTTAGCATTTCTGCATCATGCTATAAATTGAGATTAGTTTTGAATGCTCCATAAAATACCAGTTGATCATAAACATGAGAGTTGGTCATAAAATAAACACAAAAGAAAATAAAATCCAGATCTTTGCTTTTATAAATATTTATTACTACGTAAGCCAAACACTTAAAACTAACGCTGTGTTGTGAATGTTTTTTTCTGGGCTGTTCTCCCTACATAGGCTGGGCTGAGAGAGCCTGCTGTCCGCTGACATGTATGTAGTCCATGACATTTATGAGGCCTTTTTCCTCTCCTGGAGCTTTGAAATATGTTCAAAATTTGAGTTGTTTTGAAAACTCTCATTCCTAGTTTAATATGCAAGAATATCTCAACATTAATGTTGATTGTTTCCATGGGGCAGTTTCCACAGGGGAGTTGGTTGGTGTTTGTTATTTACAGTCATTAGGTGGTCATAAACAGCCATTGTGGTCATTATTGTTGGGGAGGAGGGCTTCTTTCTAATCACACAGGAATTAAAGTGCAGGCTGTAGCTGGTTTGTGGACTGCTGTCTGTAAATTGTCTATATAAGCCTCTGCTTTGGCTTCTCTGGTTCCCCCTAAATTTGAGAGGCTTTGGTAATTGAAAGCAATTAACATTTTTATTCTGTTTCCAAACACTACTCCACTGAAGGGATTGTTTCTCAAGCAGTCTATTAACCAGCAAACTGCACATTTTTTTCCCCTTGCTTACTTGGTTTAAGGGAGATGAGGGATCTAAGGGAATCACAGACTCCTGGGAGAGGTTCTCTTAATTTCCGTGCCTTAGGCGGCTCTGAATTTCTTTATAAGAGCAATTTAGAGCTTCTGATTGGATTAGAAGGTATTGCTAAGGATTTATGAGGGAGCCAAATTTGTAGAGCAAGCACACTGTTTCTGGGTTTTGGGTAGTTTGGAGGAAAGGAGCAGATTCCTGAGTCTTGTTCCCAAGAAAGAGTTTAATTCAGAAGGTCTTTTGTGACACCTAGTGATCTGTGTTATTAACCACTCCCCAGGGGATTCTGATATAGTCCTTCTGTGGGTAGTACTTGGAGTCGCCACTTGGAGTTGGCACTTGGAATTGGCATGTATACATTTGCAACATAAAGTTAATTTCACAGGAGGGCACAACAGTGTACAGGTGGAACGTTTCTGTGATGGTTACTTTTCTTGCCAGTAATTAGAAAGTCTGTACACTGAGATAATCCTGCGTAGCCAGTGAATTTGATTTTGGTTGTATCAGTATTTTAAATTAGTCTTTACTTTTCCCACTACTTTTACATTGTTTCCTTTAAACATTTTTAAAGTTACTTTTTATTACTATTAGGTCTGTTTCTTTTGTTTAAAAAGATTGCATAAAAACGTCTCACTAGTATGATTTTTCCAGAAATTTGAGAACAGGTAGTTTTTCATTTGTGTATAAAAGCTTCTTGAGGCTGAACCAAGTCTCAGTGGACTTGGATGAGCTAGTCAAGACCTACTGAGGTGTAAAATAATGTGAAAAGTCAAGGCTAAAAAAGCAACCAAGGCTTCAGTGATCTATTCCAATTACTGAAAAGACCACCAAGCTTCACCGTTTTTATAATGTACAATCTGGGTCATCTGAAAGGAAAAAAAAACACACACACACACATACACAAGAAATTTGCCAAGGTGGGTTTTATCTTTGGGTCTAATTTGTATTACGCTTCAGGAATGTGAGCAGAAGGTAAATATATCAGATGGGAAATGTGACATTTTAAATAAGCAAGTTGCTTGTATAATTTTGGCAGCTGAGAGGTTTACTGATTAGATTCTGTCATTATTGTTTAAACAGCAGATTTGCCTCGGGCAACAAGGAAGTGAGTTGCCTATTGTTTTTCTACCATGGACTTTATTTGTTCACCTTCTTCATTTTCATATTCTCCAAGATGCAGGCCTTTGGTGCTGCCCTGGGATTTAGCTTGTTGTTTCAGCAGCCCAGGTGGACGTATTTTTTCCAAGAAGCCAACCCAGTGACGTGCTATTGACCAGTTGTCCAAGGAAACCTTGGCCACAAAGTGTGGTGCCCTGTGTTTATTTGACATTAAATTAACTTTTTTCCTCCTTTGAGATGAGATAATTACCCTGGTTACTTACTGTCATACATATCCAGAAAGATTATTATTTGGAATAGATATTAATTATTATAGGGGCCTCCCTGGTGGCTCAGTGGTAAAGAATCCGCCTGCCAATGCAGGAAACTCCGGTTTGGTTTGAGTTGAGAAGATTCCCTGGAGAAGGGAATGGCAACCCACTCCACTTGTCTTCTTGCCTGGGAAATCCCATGGACAGAGGAGCCTGGCAGGCTGTATAGTCCATGGGATCACAGAAGACTCAATAATTGGTTTGCCCTTTAGAGTAGAAAGAATCTTCTGATTGTCTTTATTTCCGCCTCTTAGTTGGCCCAGCCTGTTCTCTAGATGAGTGCAGGTCAAAGAGACCATTTTTGAGGTCTGGTATTCAGAATTATACTGTATTATACAAGTTTCTTGGGAGAAGGCGGCCCCACCCCAGTTCTTTTCCTGGATCCCATGGATGGGCCTGGTAGGCGCCTGACACGACTCCTCCTGAAGGAAGCGACTTAGCAGCATACAAGTTTCTTGACCAGTGTATGTGCTTATGTTGTGATTGATTTCACTGAATTAAAATGGGCAACTGATCCTGCTTGAAGATTGGCAGCCTTATTTGATTTTCATTTTCAAGCTTTCCAGTACTTCCAGTTTTAATGAAGGTATCAGTTTCTCTCCTTTTCCTCTTTTTTTTTTTCTTTTTAAAATTTTCCTTCTCTGCAATTTAAAGCAGCTTTATGTAGCTTGTGAATGACCTGGCTTATATTCAATAAATGTTTAACAACTGTGACTAGATCTGGGAATAAAATAAAAAATAAACATATCTGGTTCCTGTTCTTATAGAAATTCATAGTTTATTGGAAGAATCGGAAATTAACCAGATAATCACAAATATATAATTACAAATTGCTCTAGACTTTATGAGAGCACATTGTAGGGGAATTTAATTTTTCTGTGGATCAGATAAAGAGCAGAGAGCTTGAGATCTAAAGGATGAGTAATGATTAACTAGGTGAGGGGTGGGCAGGAGAGTATAGGAACAGGATAAGAACAGCATATGTAAAGGTCCCGAGCTAGGAGAGGATGGCATATTTCAGCCATTCAGAGTTTAGGCATTTCATTTACTTTACACTTGAGACTATTAAAAATCATCCCTTCATTGCTTAGAAGATCACTAAAAACGTTGAGAAGGAAAAAAATCCTAGCTTCAAAATGTTTTCTCTGTCTGTATTCCTCCAATTATTTTTTATGTGCGGACTTATCCATCTATTAAACTCCAGTTTGAAAGCCATGTCAACCACAAAGATAAATGCTTCCATTCCATTCCTGAGAACAGAATTGGCATGATAATTACCCCCTTTCAACAGTTCCTATGTTTATTTCTCCCATAGGAAAAAAGAAAGGTTTTCTCTAATTGGAGAGATCAGGGGAAAACACTGGATGTGCATGGATGAGGCCTTTGCTTCTTCCTTGGGGTCGTGCTGTTTGGAAGGTGTATGTCCTCTCTTCTGTGCTCGCGCCGCCTGTCTTATTGTAGACATACTTTACATGGGGCCCAGGCCTGCCTCACCCAGTGGTTTTCAACCTGAGATACATTAGAATCACTTGAGGAGCTTTCAAAAAAAAAAAAAAGACAATACCTGCATCCTGCCTTAGAGGATCCTTTCCCAGGAGCCTCGTGTGTGTCCTGGGTACTGGCAGGGTTTAAAGCTCCCCAGATGACTCTAATATGCTACTGAAGCTGAGAATCAGCTCTAGACAGTTCTGGAAGTATCACTCTTGAGCCCTACTCCAAGAGCTACAGTGGTGTGAAGAGGTTCTCCTTTTACCTGGCTGGATTCGTGTCATCTGTGTGGACTTCCTCTCAGGTGGGATAGTCTGAGGTCTAGACTTAGGAGGAAAGCTCGG
Organism: Tragelaphus eurycerus; assembly: GCA_935064755.1. NCBI lineage: Eukaryota > Metazoa > Chordata > Mammalia > Artiodactyla > Bovidae > Tragelaphus > Tragelaphus eurycerus. Next base: position 1,585,225 of record CAKXYN010000209.1, on the reverse strand, counting down.
TAAATAAGAGGTCCAATTGTGACTGCAAGACAAGTTCCGTTTTCAAAATCAGCTTCATTATTTATAAAGCTCATATTTTGATCCCCATTATTTTGACTCCTGAATGTATTTTCCTCTATTTCTATATTTAAAGGTAGAGGGATATGATCTATTATCACTGTCAAATGCCAGCTCCAGCCATAAGTAAGTCTTCCCTGATCTTCCCCAGCTTCTTCCCCAGCTTCTTGGATGGCAGTAGTAGTTTTCTGCCTCCTTTTATATTTCCACTTTTACTTTGCAATGTTTTTCTTGAAGTGGGTGTTGGTTAATGTGTTTCTTGAAAGTGGCATATGATTTATTCATGTGCATCTAGACACACACACACACACCCCCACACCACACCGCTTTGTCTTTGAGAGTGTCTAATCCATTTATGTTTAATATAGTTGCTGATATATTTGACTTTAAATCTCTTAGTGTTTTGTTTTCCACTTGTTCTGCCAGTTATATGTTCTTTTCTTCACTCATTTTTTGCCTATTTTGGATCAATCAAATATTATTGTTTCAAGGCCTCCTGTTTTTTCTGGGTAGAGAATTCTACCCAGAATATATATAATTATTTTCTTCAGCATTTTAAAGGTGTTATTCTGTTTTGTTATGGTGTTAATTGTTCCTCTATTGAAAACTGTAGAAAAACCAAATGTCAATCTGATTGTTAAGGTATTATCAATATGTTTTTTACCTCATTTGCTCACTTCTATGATTTTCTCTTTGTTTTTTAGTAATTTCATTGTGCCTTGGCATTGTTTACTTTGTATTTATTCTGCTTGGGGTTTGTAGATTCTTGTAAATGTTGGGAAAGTCTCAGCTATTATGTCTTCAAATAATACCTGTGCTCAGGCCTTTTTACCATATCCCACATCGCTCCATGCTCTTTCCTGCATTTCCATCATTTTCCATTTCCTTTCTTTCTTCAGCTAGAATATTTTCTACTGTGTTCCAATTCAGTAATCTTGTATCAAATATGATGTTAAAGCCATCAGTATTTCTGTTATAGTTGTCAAGAGATCTGGAGTATCTATTTTTAAAAATTTCAGTTCCCTGCCAAAATTCTCCATCTTGTAATATATTTATTGGAATGTATTAATTGGTTATTTTAAAGTTTTTGTCTCATAATTCCAATAACTGAGATGTTCCGTGAGTCCGTGTGTATCGTTAATTTTCCCTTTTGATCCAGTGTCTTTGTATACCTGGTAACTTTTGTTTGAGTGCTAAATACTGTATATAAAATATTACAGAGGCTCTGGATGATGTTACCTTAATCTGTGTTTAGAGAAACTTCAACATTCTCTGCTAGCATTTAGAGTAGTTATAGGTCATCTTAACCCAATATGGGATTGAGCTGATTTGGTGACTGAGTTTCAGGTTTTATGAAAGAAAGTAAAAGTGTTAGTTGCTAATTCATGTCTGACTCTTTGCGACCCCATGGACTGTAGCCCTTCAGGCTTCTCTGTTTGTGGCATTCTCTGGGCAAGAACACTGGAGTGGCAAGAATACTGGAGAATACATGGAATTCTCTGGGCAAGAATACTGGAGTGCCATTTCCTTCTCTAGAGGATCTTCCCAACCCAGGGATTGAACCTGGATGTCCTCCATTGCAGGCATATTCTTTACCATCTGAGCCACCCCCTCAGGCTTTATGAGGGCTGCTCTACTTCTAGTTCTTGCTTACTTCTAGGGTGTAGCCCTTCAGGGTAAATTACAGCCCTTTCTTTTTGGAAGTCCTGAACTCTGTTTTTTGTCTTCATAGCACTGTTAATCTGTTGGTAGTTCTGCTAAGCTTCTCAGCCTCTTAGCCTATTTCTTCTTGTTTTTTTAGCCTCTGCTTACAAATCACTAGATGCCATATGGGGAAAACAGCTTAGAATCTTAGACTCACATTCAGTACTTTGCTTCTCTCCAGGATCTTAGCCCCTCAAGTTCTGGGCTTCCCTGGTAGCATTCCAGTGCCTTTAACTAGTTAATTTTTATCATTTTTCCAGCTGTGCTAGTGTTCTTGGTGGAAGGTTCAGACTATCTGATGAGTGTCAGATATTAAATGTGGTCTGGGAGCTCCTTTGGAAACCCCAAGGCCTGAAGGTCAAATATGTTGATGTTTGCACTGATGTTGCAAAAGCAATGATGGCTAAAGATACTAGTTCCTTAGTGTGAGTCAAGGTAGAAGCACCAAACTGTGCTAGTAGTCACTGTTATCTTCACTGTCATGGATTTGTAGTTAAAACAAATGCCAATTTCCATTGAGAATGTCTTTGATGAAATGATGTTTGTGTGGTGTATACTCAGTCACGTCCAATTCTTTGTGACCCAGGGGACTGTAGCCCCCCAGGCTCCTCTGTCCGTGAAATTCTTCAGGCAAGAATACTGGAGTGGGTTGCCATTTCCTTCTCCAGAGGATCGTCCTGACCCAGGGATCTAACCCGTGTCTTCCACACTGCAGGCAGATTCTTCACCATCTGAGCCACCAGGGAAGTAGTGAAAATTATTAATTTTATTGAATCTTGATCCCTGAGTATACCTCTTTTTAATGTTTTGTGTGTATAAAGCACGTCTGCTGCATACTGAAGTCAACAGTTGTATTTCACATGTACATGAAATATATGAGCATTTTTTCATGGGAAAAATGAAACACACTTTTTCATGAAAAACGCTTGTGCCGTTGAGTGGTGTGCTGAATTAATTTTTTTTTTTTTCATGGATCAACATTTTTACTTGAAAGAATGACTGACAAAGTGTAGTTCTCAAAAGTGAATGAAGTGAAGCTGTCTTTTCAAGACAAACAACTGATATTGTTCATTGCCAGTGATAAAGTTGGCAATGGATCAAGCGAAAATTGGATTTTTGGAAAACTTATATCCCGTACTGTGAGCTTGACAGCTTCTCAATATTTAAAGGCTTTTTTGATAAAATTGGTAATGTTAACTAATGTGACTTTTATATTGCATAATGAAATATGTCAACATTTGAAAGATGTGCATAACAGAGTGAACCACTGGTTTCCAAATAACCAATTTATGGTGTTCTAAAATCATGCACAGGACAACAATTCATGTATGATAAAGGGCAGACCAATGAATTTTAAACGTAAGAGCATGAAAACTTCACTGAAAGAGTTTCATGTTGCACATTGAAAATATTTTTAAAACTAGTATCATTTGTCAAGATCCAGTGTGTATCAAAGAATATCCCCAACTGTATAAAAGGAGTATTAAAGTACTCTTCCCCGTTCCAACATCTATATCATGTGAGACTAGAATTTCTTCATTTTCATCTTGCGAAACAGCATATTCCAAAAATTGAATGCAGAAGCAAATTTAGAATCCAGCTTTCTTCTACTTAAGACAAGAACTTAAAAGATTCAGAAAGTGTAAAACAATGCTTCTCTTCTATTATCTTTGCTTTTGGAAAATATCTTTTTAAAATAAAGAATATTTATTTTAATAATGATTGTATTATTTTAATAATTTGAAATCAAATATTTGAAAATTCAGTTTCTAATATGGTGAATATTGTTAGATATAACTCCCACAAAAAAAGCTCTTTGCGTCTTCAAAAATTTTTAATAATAAGAAACTCTGACATAAACTATCATAGCTGGAATCCATATGCATAAGAGGCCTCAGTCCATTTCTTATGTGTATCCTTTTTGGTCTTGAGGAGTGCCCAAAATTTCAGGAAATTTTGGCTATTTCTACATGTCAACAAAGGAATGAATTGGTTGATCTTATAAATATGATAGGCAGATTAAGTATTATTGTTGTCTAGATTATCAGAAGTCAGATTACTTTTTTTTTTTTTTGATTGCTTACTTTTAAATGTATTACCTTTGACTTGCTGGTCATCGGTTAAATATAGAAAGGCAGATCGCAGAAACAGATAATTTATAAACATTGGACATTCTTATTATGTAGTTGAGAAAGAGATTGAAATGCTTTCAACCAGGCTTGCCATCCAACATTGAAGATTCCTTTTTGAGAGTTGCCTAAACTCGACAAAGCCCATCAGTCAAGATGGTGGTGGAAGAAACACAAGTTGGAATCAAGATTGCTGGGAGAAATATCAATAACCTCAGATATGCAGATGACACCACCCTTATGGCAGAAAGTGAACAGGAACTAAAAAGCCTCTTGATGAAGGTGAAAGTGGAGAGTGAAAAAGTTGGCTTAAATGTCGACATTCAGAAAATGAAGGTCATGGCATCTGGTCCCATCACTTTGTGGGAAATAGATGGGGAAACAGTGTCAGATTTTATTTTTCTGGGCTCCAAAATCACTGCAGATGGTGACTGCAGCCATGAGATTAAAAGACGCTTACTCCTTGGAAGGCAAGTTATGACCAGCCTAGATAACATATTCAAAAGCAGAGACATCACTTTGCCAACAAAGGTTCACCTAGTCAAGGCTGTGGTCTTTCCTGTGGTCATGTATGGATGTGAGAGCTGGACTGTGAGGAAGGCTGAGCGCCGAAGAATTGATGCTTTTGAACTGTGGTGTTGGAGAAGACTCTTGAGAGTCCCTTGGACTGTAAGGAGATCCAACCAGTCCATTCTGAAGGAGATCAATCCTGGAATTTCTTTGGAAGGAATAATGCTAAAGCTGAAACTCCAGTACTTTGGCCACCTCATGTGAAGAGTTGACTCATTGGAGAAGACTCTGATGCTGTGAGGGATTGGGGGCAGGAGGAGAAGGGGACGACAGAGGATGAGATGGCTGGATGGCATCACTGACTCGATGGATGTGAGTCTGAGTGACCTCTGGGAGTTGGTGATGGACAGGGAGGCCTGGCGTGCTGCAGTTCATGGGGTCGCAAAGAGTCGGACACGACTGAGCGACTGATCTGATCTGATCAATAGTTAAGAAAAAACAATTGTTTTAGAAACAATAAGCCTATTTTGAGTAAGCTGTGGGACATAGTAAAGGACGTGGAAGCCTGGTGTGCTGCAGTGCATAGGTTGCAAAGAGTGGACACGATTCCATGACTAAACAACGGAAGCAAAAGTGTCTTAAAGATCAGATTTCAGTCTAAAAAGCTTTAGAGATCTTCAGAAATTCCATTCCTCACCATCAATGAATACAATAATGTTCCCTCTCAGAGAATGAATATATAAATAACCCATCAGTGACTATACAATGCGTAAGGGACAAGGTAGCTTTCTTTATAACTTACTTATTATCAGACTGTTCGTGTCCATGATGGTTTCACCGTTTTATAAATCTGTCCTATTTAGAGGTAAAGCAGTTCAGTTTTTGTGTGACTATTCTCTGATTTTATGTGTAAAAATCATATCCCTGTAAAAAAAAACTTAGCTTTTGAGGATAAGGACTTTACATATTTTGTATCATTCACAATGTTCTATGGATAGGTAGACTTATACGTGCTGTTCAATTTAAAAGTTGAGATACAGGAAATCCATTCCCTTTCTGTAAGTATGTGTTGAATTTACTACACATAAGGTGCTGTGTTAGACTCCGACAACTCTGCAAGTTTGTGTGTTTTCCTTTTACCCTGGAGAAACAAATGACAGGAATGTGAAATGTGGTGGATACTGAGTCGTCTTGTTGTCAAAGAACTGTTCCCACGGCAGTGGGCTTTTTAGGAAGGAAACCATTATTGCTGGAAGCCCTACCTTCTTTGAAAGTATATGAGGGACGTGAAGAATTTCAGCAGAGGAATAGCAGAGTTGTCCTTCTTGGTGCACAATATTGTCAGTCGGATCTTAAATAGCTCTGAAAGCAGAATTGATTTTGATTTCACATTTGAAGTGGTGTTTGCTCTGGCAGCCAGTGGGTCCGGTAGATATTGGTTTTCATATTGAGAGGCTTGACCCTTACTCTCCTTGCCTCTGTTGTTGGCTGGCCCCTAACCAGTGAAGGAGATTAGCTTTGGACTCATAAAGGGAAAGCCAGTCTTTCCACCAACCTTATTGAGTATTTAAAAGTATTACTTCTCTGGTTATAAAACACGTGAACACACTGACTGCTGACTAATCATGTTAACATGCTTATCAGAGTGACATTTCTTGGCCCTGAGTTTGGAGATACGAATCTGGTAGATATAAATAACATAAGTGATGAAACTGCTTTCTTAAAAATCAGTTTCTGATGTGACATCTTGGGTTCAGAACAGGGCTCTGCAGCCAGACTGCAGCTGTGGCGCCTTGAGTGCGGTGATTCTGGGTATTAGAGCTCCTTGCCTGTAAAACAGGAAATAATAGAGTTGTTGAGAGGATTAGCTGAGTTAATGCATGTAAAAGGCTGGCTAGTATTATTGTTTTTATTTTCCCTAATTAATCAGGTCAAATTCTACGATTTCAGTAATTAATCATAGTCATGCATGCACGCTCAGTCCCTAACTTGTGTCCGACTCTGTGCAACCCCATGGACTGTAGCCTGCCAGGCTCCTCTGTCCATGGGATTTTCCAGGCAAGAGTACTGGAGTGGGTTGCCATTTCCTCCTCCAGGGGATCTTCCTCACTCAGGGATCAAAAAGACATGATTATAAAATTCGTAAGCTTCCAGGTGGTATCTGCAGTGGAGAGAGATGTATTTCAAATCTGTTTCCGTTTTTGAATAGCAGTACCTGCTCAGTTATCTCCTCATATATGCTGCCATTGGCAACAGCCAAGGCATGCCTGTTGTTAATTAATCACTTCCACTGAGAACTTAATTAGTGTCTTAATTAGGATCATCATTGAGTAGCAGGCCGCAGCATCCTGCGCCAGCTGCAAGTTGCTGGCTGGCTCCAGCAGCCCTTCTGGTCCTGCAGAAACAGGCCAAGGAGCAATCCTTTTGGGCTTCTATTTGGTTTTCTGTCTTCAAAGAGAGCTGTGGAAGATCATCGTTTGTCCATGATGCATCGATGATTCTGCCACACGTGCAAAAAAAAAAAAAAAGGAACCCATCTACTTCTAATAGATTGATCAGAAAACCAGGATTGGCTTTTGAATTCTTGCTGTTGTGCTAAACAAGCTGGAAACACAAAACACATTGTTGTTTGCCAGTGTTGGAAACGAGGCCATGCATTCTGAGTATGACAGATTATTTCATTTTTCTGCTGCAAGTGAAAGTTCCTTCCTTCTGGCATCATTGTTTTTTAATATGTTGTTTTGAAATATTGCCATATTGTTACAGGATGAAATCAGCACTCCATTTTCTTTCTCTTTCCCCCTTAGGAAAATATGGCAAAATGAGACAAAAGTAGCATCTTCTGGATGCTTCTTAGTTTCCTATAGAAGTAGAAGTTGGGTTGAAAGGCATGATCAAGCTGTTCCCCAGACAACATTTCTCCCAGACCTTTTGGATGGGTTGTTAACATAAGCAACAATCAGAGAAAAACTAATGCACCAGCAGCTTTTATTTTCTAGAAGGGAGACACCCTTGAGTCAAGTTCCCCGGTGAGAACAGGTGTTGTGAAACGGGCCTACTTTACTTGAGCATATTTGCCCATTCTTTTGACTATTGTAGGCTTCTTGATGATTTAGGTCAATTGTGGACTTGGTGAAGGGATTGAGTGATGCATTTTGTGTTCAACAGACGTGTTGCTGCTTCCAGGACAAGTGGAGCAGGAAGTGAGCCTGAGTGTTCCCTCTTACATTCCTTCTGTGGCCGTCCAGCCTGTCACCCCTGGAACGAAGCCCCGGCCCACTGTGAAAGCAGCAGATACACAAAGCGAAGAGGTACTTCTCAGGGAATTCAGGCCTCTTGAAATTGCCTCAATTCTATAACGGGTCCTTTCAGAGAAATGCCACCATGCCCGTGTGCGCCTGTATTTTTCTCAGGTTTGGGAAAATGTAGAATTCAGGTTGCTTAATTGGGTCCCTCTCGCTGTCATCTCTCTCTAATGTGTATAATCCCTTTTGAACACATGTTTTTACTCAGAAACTATTTCTATGTCATGATGTTTGCCGTGCTGCAGGATGGTGCTACCTGGGGACAAATCCACAGATAGGATGGACAGATTTCTTACCTCTTTTTGTCTGTACCAGCCTCTTTTCTTTTTATTATTGTTTCCAAGTTTCTATAAACATTTTGCATTAGTTAAGGTAAGGCCAGGCTGCTGTAGTAGGGAACCCTAACAGTAATTCAATGGCTGAAAGGAGAGAGAAGGTTATTTCTCTCCTGTAACAGTCTATAGAGAGCCTTTAAAGTGGGCAAGTGGTGGTTCTGTTTCCAGTCATTGGGGCGCACCAGGTTCCTTCTCTCTGGATCTCACTGCGCCTCAGGACATTGTCTTCATGTGCGTGTTTCACGTCAGGTCACTGTCCTGCCTGGAGGGACAGGGGATGAGAGGATGGGGACAGCATGGTTCCCCAAGGCTGAGGACGTAGGCTCTTCATTTCTGCTCGCTCTCCGTTGGCGACCACCTAGTCCCGTGTTCCTATCTGGTCACCAGGGAAGTTGAGAAATGTCATCTAGCCATGTGCTTCTCCAGCGTGGGAGAATGGAATCTGCCACATGTTAGTTCTCCCTAATACACAACATGGAGAGTCATCTTTTACTATCACTTCCAGCTCATCTTCATTTACTTAATTGACATGCACCAACCGAGGCCGCTGATGGCGCTGGATAGTGACCTTTATCACCTTTTTTACGCTAGCATAAAAGGGGATCAGGTACAAGAAGTTGTTAAGGACTCTTTATTATTGATTCCAAATAAAAATACTAGAGTGTTTCCTGATTATTTAATCGTTCAGGTACTAGTCTTGTCACCTGAAGATACTCTGTTATGGAAGTAGTCATTCAATCAGAAATAATCCACACATTTCAATTTTTGTCCTTTTCTAATAGAACTTTTGTTCACTGACATCAGGAAAGTCTATCTAGGAGGCTTGCAGACGTATATTGAACCCCCAAATAGGTTACTTGGAGAAGGAAATGGCAACCCACTCCAGTATTCTTGCCTGGAGAATCACATGGACAAAGGAGCCTGGTGGGCTACAGTCCATGGGGTTGAGACAGCCACTTTTCAGTGTCTTTTTGAATTATGGAGCCTTTTTTCTGAGTATTGAGAAGCTAAAATTGCAAGGTGATTGCCAACAAGAATCAGCTTCTTTTAAAGACTTGTTCATGTTCTTGACTTCAGTTGTGACCATACAAATTATTGGGCCAGCCAGTGGTCAGTGGCACCACATACCATTATAGAAATTGTTACAAAATGGCTTTAGTTGATGGGTTTAAAAAAATGAATGACTTCTATGATCTCTCATATAGCCAGCAAAATGCTAGTTAAAAGCCGGTATATGATTGTATCTTTAAAACAAGTATAAGTTTCTTCTCAGAAAATGTGAAAATTTTTAAATGTTCAAATCAAAATGATAGGAACAATTTTTGTGCTGGCAAACTAATGAGACATCAGTCAGTTCAGATCAGATCAGTCGCTCAGTCGTGTCCGACTCTTTGCGACCCCATGAATCGCAGCACACCAGGCCTCCCTGTCTATCACCAACTCCCGGAGTTCACCCAGACTCACGTCCATCGAGTCAGTGATGCCATCCAGCCACCTCATCCTCTGTTGTCCCCTTCTCCTCCTGCCCCCAATCCCTCCCAGCATCAGAGTCTTTTCCAATGAGTCAACTCTTCGCATGAGGTGGCCAAAGTACTGGAGTTTCAGCTTTAGCATCATTCCTTCCAAAGAAAGCCCAGGACTGATCTCCTTCAGAATGGACAGGTTGGATCTCCTTGCAGTCCAAGGGACTCTCAAGAGTCATCTCCAACACCACAGTTCAAAAGCATCAATTCTTTGCTGCTCAGCCTTCTTAACAGTCCAACTCTCACATCCATACATGACCACTGGAAAAACTATAGCCTTGACTAGACGGACCTTTGTTGGCAAAGTAATGTCTCTGCTTTCGAATATGCTATCTAGGTTGGTCATAACTTTTCTTCCAAGGAGTAGGCGTCTTTTAATTTCATGGCTTCAGTCACCATCTGCAGTGATTTTGGAGCCCCCAAAATAAAGTCTGACAATGAGACATAGATGAATAATTTTTGGTGTTTCTTTAAATATTCAGAGTAATATTGTGGGTGGGATTTTAATTTCTAGACACGATTTGTTAGAGAAACATTTCAGGATTGTCTAGAATCACGATACCGCACCACCTCTGCCTTGGTTTAATAGTATTAATCTTATTCTAAAGTATGCAGTGCAAGAAAAAGAACATAATCACCAAATTCCAGCACATGTGTCCTGTGAGGACCTGCCAAGGGGCCATTTTGGGCTAGAGACGGTGTTTGCTTTCTGTGATGTCAGTCTCAAAAGATGGAAATGTATCCTGGATGTCCTGACTTCCTCTTAATTGCCTAATAAGAATCTATAACTTCTTGATATAAACTGAACCCATTTAATATTTTTTGCTAATTTTATCACTGCTTTTATACATGTGCATTTCCCCTTTAACAGTCAAACCTTTTTCAAGAACCTTCCACTTTCCCTTTGTGAATAATTTCTTGCTGTGGTCACTCTGTTTTGATGAATTTTGGACGTTCTGAACAGCTTTATGGAGCAAAAAGAATTCACATTAAGAAGATGAAAAATTACGAGTTCCTTTCCTACTTCCCAAAGACAGAAGAGGTCATTGAAGAAACTTTTGTAATATTTTAATGGGAGATGGCCTGTTTTTCCAATTCAAAATAGAACTCTCAACTTTTTCACCTGTAGAGACAGTTTAGTTACCATATTACTGTGCAAGACAGCCTATAGCTAAATGCTGCTATTATTGATTTGAGCATTAGTTTTATTTTCTTTAATTTGCCTGTGTGGTTCTGTGAATGAAAATGATTCTTCCTGTAACAGTGCCCCTCTTAGAATAAGTCACAGAAATAATTTTAAGAAAACCAGCAGTTTTCTAATAGTGTAAAAATTCTATTCCCTGGGAGGCTACAAAAAGATTTCAATTAGATTTGAAATTAGACACCTGAAATCCGTATATTTCTCTCAGCTCCTTAGGCAAAAATAACAAGTTAATAACTTAATTCACAGTTGTTTTCTGTTTAGTAGCAGGGGATTTGGTGTCCCATCGCACAAATTCTGCTTTTTGAAATAAATCAAAAGTTCAGTTTGCAATCTAAAAACCTCGGAGCCTTAGAGCTTAGAACCCGAAAATGAACCCAACTTGAAAGAAGAGAATTCCCAAAGTGTGCCACAGTAGCCAACAGCTGAAATGCATAAATAGAACCGCAGCTTTACTGTGGCTGAAAAGCTGTCATTTTGAAGATCATAGCAAAGTCTTCTAAACTGCAGGGTACATCAGGGTTCACTTTGAATTACATGTATGCCCCTTGTCTTAGAAGACTCTACATTCACTCGTGTGTGTCTCTATAAGGAGGTTACTTATTGAAATGCAAAACAGTCAGAACTAGTGCTGAGTTCAGTGCCATGCCTATAGAAGACGTAGTAAATACTGAATGAGCAAATAAACAAAAAAAACTTTACTAGCTACCAGGAGTGACTTTCTGGTATAATAAGATGGTCAGGGTCATTCTCTTTTTCCTTTTCTATTGGTTCATTCCCCTCAACCTGTAAACACGTCTAAGTCTCTCCCATTCTTAACAAAATGAAAGAAAACTAAGGACAAATATCCTCCCCTTCACCTTGGACCCCTCTTGCTATTGTCTTTTTTTCTCACTTTCCCTATAGACTTCAGAAACCGTTAGATCTAGCTCCCCTGGTCGTCTCTGCTTCCTTTCCCCTCATTCCTCATTCAGTTCATTGCAAAATGTCCTTGTGCTGATCATCTGCCTGGACAGATTCAGAATAAAGGTACCAAGTCTTTATTATTGCCAAATGCCAGTGGACACTTTTCTGTCTTTAATGGGTCTCTCTACTGCAGTTTTCACCACTCATCTCGCCTGACACTCACAGTCCACTGGTTTTCTCTTCCTGACTCTCCCTATGTGTATTTCTCTGGGTGTTCTTGCCCTGCCTCCTTTGGGGGTTTCCTGCCATGCTCCCCTTAGGAGCTGGTGTTCCTCAGGGTTCCATGCTAAACCTACAGCTCTTCCCACTTGCACACATGGATCCATTTTCATCTCTAGGTGACTCCCCTTTGTGCTTCTGTCTCCAAATCTGCATTTCTGTAGGTTCAGACCTTTTGCTGAGCTCCAGGTTTGTGTGTTCAACTGCCTGTTGACAATTCTGTCTGGATTCCTTAAGGTACATTTGAATCAGCATGTTACATACTGAGCTTATCTTTACCTGCTTCCATTCCTGCATTCTTGTCCTTCGTCCCTTCCTGTATCCAAATTAGCCAGCAAGTGCTGCCAGCTTTTCTAAAATTTTCAAACGTCTGCTCTCAGTGCCCTGTGCTCATTGTCTTTTGTCTGGACTGCTTCAGCCAACTCCTGACTCCAAGCCTACCCTTTGTTCCATCTTCAAAGTGACTTATCTCGATGTACCCTCAAGGAGGGCAGGGCATCCTGTTCTCTGCACTACACCTAGGTCCCCAGCACTTGTCTCAGTTAGCATTTGAATGAAGGAAGGAATTTATTTGAAATGCATAGACGACCAAGGATGTACCTGCTTTCAAAAAAATCCTTCAGCGACTTTTCATCATCTCTGGGAAAAGCAGCATACAAGACCTGTCGTAATCTGGCACCATCCTCACCTTCTGCTGCTCTCTACCTGACATTTTCTGCGTTGACAGCACTGACCTACTTGTAGGTCTATATACATGAAGTTCTGTGTCTTTCGTACTTGGCCTCCTCTGCTCATGAGACCTGCATTTGTCCTAAGCTCATTTTCCCTCACCTTGTTAAATAATATTACCTTTGAAGATTCTGCTTAGATAGCACCTCTTCCAGGAAGCCTCCCCTAATTCCTTCCCAATGCCTTCTAATCTAGGCTGGGTTAGGCTTTCCTTCTCTTTCCTATTCCCTACTAACTATACCGTGTATACTTACTACATTTTACTATAATTGTTCACATTTGTATCTAAATCATTTCTCTGTGATTTCATACAAGTCTCCAGCTTTGTATCCTTAGCACCCAGCACAGCACCTAGATTTTAATAAACATTCGTGGAAAGAATGGAATATATCTGAATGATTGCAGGAGACCATTCCTCTGATATTTTGATCCAGAGATATAGTACCACCTTGCAGTACAGAGTGACAGTGATACACCCAGTTTTCAAATGTCTTGAGTATCATATTTTGGCATTGCAAATAAGAAATTATTATCACCCTTGGTTTCTTTCTTTTATTATATACGTCAGCATTTAACTGATTGCCTAAAGGAATTAATCTAACAATAAGAGCTGCTGTTATTAACTGAGTTTCTAAGTGAAGACATTTATATTTTTAAGTATATTTTTATGTTTTTAAGTGTACTATAAATGAATAATTCTTGCATTGACATTGTATATTTATTGGCTAGCTAAAAAAACTTATTCCTTGGCATCATTTAAGTTAATACCAAATAACTGATGAAGGAAATTGTGCTCTATAAGAGAGAAAAATTTAAGTGCATGAAAAAGAACTTATGGAAAATAAAAACTTTCCACTTAAAGATTAATTTCTGTATCTCCAGTTCCATAATGTTGGATATTGTGGCCAAAAGGTGTCTTGGGACCCTTGGGAAGGGAGAGTGGTAAGAAGGTGATGGGTTGGGCCATACCTGGGAGGAAGGACTAACTTGACTGTGGGAGTCAGCCCTTGTCAAGAGAGTCTAGAAATTCAACACACCAGCCTTGCTCTGTCTGGGTTGCTGGTACAAGATGGGTCATGACTAGGGTGTTGAGTGGGGAGTCGAGTAGGATTTTCTGGAGAGTGGCCATGCTCAGCTGGAAGTAAGCTAAGCTTCAGCACTTTGCCCTCCATGCTTGGGTAGCCCTTTTTGCATCTCACTGTTGGGGAGCACGGAGCATGATCAGGAAGTCACTCCCTTACTTCTCTCTTCTCTTTGAAGTTACAAAACCTCGTGGACACAGATTTTCCTTTTCTTCATCTTAATGTGTTCTCAGTATCCAGTTCACATTAAACGCTCAATAGCTGTTTATGGAGTGAACACGTAGAGGGGAGGGAGGTGGGCAAGTGAGGGCTGTTCATGTGGTGGGAGCGAGTTCGAGAAGGATGATCTTGCTGAGATTTTAGCTCAGCAAAGAGATTTGTTGAATTTGCACCCGCTTTCCAGTCTCAGAGGGAGATAGGTGAAGGCAGAGTGACCCCGTCTATTGAGAGTGGCTGGCGAAGTCAGGGCAGGTCTTAGAGGCCTCAGGGTTCAAAGTCCTGGTGCAGTGGGCAGCGGGAATCTCGGCGGACATGGGGATGGCAGGCCTTTAACCAGGCTACAGGACAGCAAGAATCCCATCGGACAGAAGCTGGCAGAGAGGGGACTCCTCCTCGTCGTCTGCCAGGACCAGGCTTGTAGGCCTCAGTGCTCAATGCCGGAGTTGGAGATGGTAGGGCTGCTTCTGTTCAGGAAATGAGTGTTTTGTGTCATTGTGTACACGTTTCTTCACTTGAGCTGGTCTTAGCCCTATTACCCCACTGGTGATGAGAAATTTAATTTTCAGAGAGTGACCAGAGTGGACAGATCAGCCACTCAGCAGATTGATTTGATTCCTGTATACACTTGCTCCTTTAAAGACAGTCACGGTATTATGTGGATCCTTAAGTACATTTTTTATGGTATACTGGGAGAATTTTTTAGCTTATTTAGAAAAGATCTTTTCTCCCAAAGAGATGTGATTTGGCTTAGTGAAACTTCAAGGTTGATCTTTGCTGGTGTTTTTTGTTGAGATGGTGGAAGCTTTATCTACAGATCACCTGGGATTCAAATCTTGCTTCTATACCTTACTAATTGTACAGCCTTGATAAGTTACTTAACCTCTTAGAGCTTTGTAAAATGAGTTGTTTGAAGATTACTGCTAATTCTCACAAAGTTCCTAGTTCTGGGGCTGGTGTGTGGTGGGAACTCACTCAATGACAGGTCCCGTCATTACCTTTGTCGGGAAAGCACAGACGCTTTCTAATAAAGGGGAAATGAACAAGTCTCTGAAATTTGTTCTCTTGCTGGTTTTACTAAGAAAGGATGATAGATGGCTGGGTGTTTGCTATTAGCACTACATACCCAACTACAGAATGCAGCTTGCTAAACAGATATGTGATACCTACTTTTCATGTTTTTTTTTTTTCTTTGCATCTTTGAAAACAGCACACAGCTTCTGAGTGAGATGTTCCATTTTCAAGAACATTGCAAAAGCCACTCGATGAGATCATTTTCCATGCAAGAATATTTAAAGCTGATTATAGCTTCAGGGCATTTTTTTTTTACTCTTGCATAAGCCATAGTTTTCAATTATTTCAACATCATCATACATAATATAGAGCTACAAAGAAGTACTGGGTGATCTCACAGTATCACACGCCATTTGATTTTGGAGAGGCTTTCTAAGGGGTAATACAATGAGATTTAAAGCATTCTCTTTTGTTTATGGGAAAATACACTTTTTAAACTACCTCCCTTTAGGAAGTCTTTAAAATTCACAGATTATGAATACGCAGGTAGAAAATTATTATTTCTCTTTGCAGCTACTCTGAGTTGCAAATAAATTCTGTAATATTTTAAAATTCTTGGTGGGAAAAAAGGATCCTAGACTTTTTAATTTAAGAGGGACACTACATATTTTAATTCCTGCTGTTATTGGCCCAAGTACTATCTGAAGAAGGATGTTAAGCATAGAATATTTTTATCTTCAAAAATGAAATTTTTTTGATATGTCTTTTTTAGTAAATACTAAAAATAAAAATGTCTTTAAGATTGAACAAAATCTTAGGGATTATTTTATCACATTTGAATATAACTTTTAAAAAACAGGGATATCATTTTGCCAACAAAGGTCTGTATAGAGTCAAAGCTATGGTTTTTCCAATAGTTATGTATGGATGTGAGAGTTGGACCATAACATTGAAGAACATTGAAGAACTGAGGCTTTCAAATTGTGGTGTTGGAGAAAACTCTTGAGATTCCCTTGGACTGCAAGGATATCAAACCAGTCTGTCCTAAGGGAAATCAACCCTGAATATTCATTGGAAGGACTGATGCTGAAACTGAAGCTCAAATACTTTCGCCATCTGATGTGAAGGGCCGACTCATTGGAAAAGACCCTTAGTCAGATAGGACTTAGCCTCTGAACAACAGGAAGCTTAGTTTTTCATATGCCTGTAGCCCTGATGCTACAAATGGTAAAAATGTATTGAATGTATGCAAGAGAGACTTTCTGATTCTTGCTGTGGGTGGAATTAGCTAATGATATTCATTCCGGTGCAGGATGGTACAAATGGGGCATATTAAAAGGCCTAAATTAGGTCAAATTGAATAATTGAATTTATTCCTTTACTTAAAAACAGCTTAATCAGCTGAGAGTGCTGAAGTCTAAAAAAAGTTTAATTAAATATTAATAGGGAGTTTATGTTTTCAGCTTTATCTTCATTTACAATGATTATATATGATTTCCTCCTTCGTTACCTTTTATAGATCGTTGGAGACGAAGTTCAGCCCTTCTCGCTTGATGAAGAGTTTGATTATGATGCGGTGGTGCTAACCCCGAAGTTCACTCCTGCAGAGATGAATGCCATCAAAGAGCTATCCAAGCAGAAGACAAAGAGCACAGACTTAGAGGAGCCCCATGACTGATCCACCCAGACCTCTTTACATTTATTTTAATTTTGTTCTTATTCAAGCAACATGAAATTAAAAGATAAACCTGTTGCAATCCCCTTTATGTAAATGTATGTGTATGCATTGATTTATAGGGTTATTTGTCAGTGGACTTCCCCGGTGGCGCAGTGGTAAAGAATTTGCCTATCAATGCAAGTAGACGCAGCTGATGTGGGTTCAATCCCTGGGTCGGGAAGATGCCCTGGACAGGGAAATGGCAACCCACTCCAGTATTCTGGCCTGGGAAATCCTATGGACAGAGGAGTCTGGGGGCTATAGTCCATGGGGTTACAAAGAATCAGATACCACTGAGCATGCCCACACCACCAATCTTTTCAGTAGGGTGATGTGTCTGAAAAGTGAAAGTGAAAATAGTTCAGTCATGTCCAACTCTTTGTGACCCATGGGCTATACAGTCCATGGAATTCTCCAGGCCAGAATACTGGAGTGGGTAGCAACCGTTCCCTTCTCCAGGGAGTCTTCCCAACCCAGGGATTGAACCCAGGTCTCCCACATTGCAGGCAGATTCTTTACCATCTGAGCCACCAGGGAAGCCCAAGAATACTGGAGTGTGTAACCTGTCCCTTCTCCAGCGGATCATCCTGATCCAGGAATGAAACTGGGGTTTTCTGCATTACAGGTGGATTCTCTACCAGGTGAGTTACCAGGGAAGCCCAGGCGATGCGTCTAACAAAACCAACTGCTCTCTATGGTTTATGTTTAGTCGCTCAGTCGTGTCCAACTCTTGCAATCCCATGGACTGTAACATGCCAGACTCCTCCGTCCATGGAATTTTCCAGGCAAGAATACTGAAGTGGGTTTCCATTTCCTTCTCCAGGGAATCTTCCCAATCCAGGGATTAAACCCAGTCCTCTGCATTGCAGGCAGTCTACTGCATTGCAGACAGATTCTTTACCAGTTGAGCCACCAGGGGAGCCTCTATCCTTACAGAATTCTCTTCTGTCACTTGGCTGCATCCATGGCTGATGGGGGAGATGGGAACAGGAAGCAGCACCTACAGAAGGGTCTATCTGGTGAGAGCTCTGCAAGTAGGTAATGAGGGTATTGTGACATAGACTAGAAATTTCACCCTACCTGCTTGGGGAGGAAGGGCAATTGAGCATGCAAAGCCCAGAGAAGAACTGGTCATGTGGTAGGTCCCAGGTGCCAGGTATCCAGAGACAGTGATATGAATGTGAGTGCCAAGAGGCTGGGCTTCGAGGATTGATTGGGAAAGACTTTAGTGAAAAGGAAGGCATCTGAAAATTGATTATATGTCATATGTTAAATTCTTGTACTTTGTTACTGCTGTTCAACCATGGATGAGGATAGTTACAAAGTACCAGGAATGATCTCTATCTCCAGAAGTTTGAAATATAATTTGAGAAGGCAAGACATAGAGAAGGCAACCAGCGAGTGTAAAAACTATTATGAAGTGCTAATTGTGTACAATACTCATGAATGCTTTAAAGGGCGGAGAGAAAGGGGTGAGGGCACAGGGGAAAAGTATATATGAAGTGATTTTTGTTATTGAAGGAATCAGTAACAAATCAAATGCACTTAGCCTTTATTCCTTTGTATGTATTTTATTCCTATTTTTTTTTCCATTATGGTTTATTAATAGGGTGTTGAATATAGTTCCCTGTTTTGTATGGTGGGACCTTACGTATCCATTCTGTGTATAACAGTTTGCACCCGCTAATCCCAAACTCCTTATCCATTCCTCCTTCCCTCCCCACCCCCATGCCTGGCAACCACAAGCCTGTTCTCCAGCCTTTCTGAGTCTTTCTATTTCATAGATAAGTTCATTCGTGTCATATTTTAGATTCCACATATAAGTGCTATGATATGATATTTATCTTTCTCTGACTTGCTTCAGTTAGTATGATAATCTCTGGGTCTGTCCATGTTGCTACAAATGGCATTATTTCATTCTCTGTCTGACCGAGTAGCATCCCATTGTATAAATGTACCACAGTATCTTTATCCATTCATCTTTTGATAGACATTTACACTTTTCCCATATCTTGGCTGTTGTAAATAGTGCTGCAATGGGGTGCTGCATGCACCCCCAATATTTGGGTGCGTGTATCTTTTTGAATTATAGTTTGTCTGGATATATGCCCAGGGATTGAATTGCTGGATCATATGGCAACTTTAATTTTAGTTTTTTGAGGAACCTTCATTTTGTTCTCCATAGTGGCTGCACCAATTTCAAATGTACTTAGTCATAATTAGTTTTAATACAAGCCTGTGCTTGTATGTGTGTGTATATTCATAAAACTGCCATTCATATTCTTTACAAAAGAATTTTCTTGATTTATTGTTACTCTAGTCAGGTGATTTCCATGTCTGTTTTTCTTTGTCTAGTCAACAGACTTTCACAAAACACCATATATGTGCCAAGCCTATGCTTGAGGAGGATATAGGTAAATTAGATATAGTCTGATTTAGTGGGAAAGACAAATGTATACGCAAATAATTACCATAGAGCTACATGATCCAACCTCATAGCCACTAGCCACTAGTGTGACTGAGGAACTGATTTCGGATGTTAATTTTAACTTAAAATATAAAGTTGATATTTGATGCAGTTATTATAAAACTCTCAAGTTCATTTGGAGCAACTTGGGTATGTGAATCTGCTTTTTTCAGTTGTAACTTTTATGACAACTAAATACAGATCAACTATTTTTGATAACACCTTAGTGTCAAAAATATGCTGTAAGGGGAAAACATACAATGGATTCAAAGAACTAATATGAAAAATTATAGAATATCTTGTTTTTTGTATTGATTACATGTTGACATGATAATATTTTGGATGTATCTTGTTAAGTAAAATATATTGTTAAAAATTACCAATCTCCTTTTGCCTTTTTAATAAGGCTATTGGGGCATTTAAAATTATGCCTGTGGCTTGTGTATTTTTATTTGATGGCATTTCAGTAGAGTATAATCAGTATTGTAAGAGTGGTATGTACTAAGAGCTACTGGGTGAAGCAAATCAGAGTTACTGAGTCTCCCCACCCTGGAGAGGTGGGGAATATTCACAGAGGAGGAGAGGTTTGAGGTTGGTGGGAAAGAATCAGTAGGACCTTTTGATTTGAGGCTACTAGAGTAGTTGATGTGGGAGATAAGAGCTGGAACCAAGGCAGTGGAGGTGGACATGACATGGAGGGCATGGATCTGATTAGAGATTTGCAGGTAGAACTTTAAAGGATTGTGGGCATGTGGGCATGAGGGAGCAGTTCATTTTTTGATGATTAAATTTACTTTTAATTAGAGGATAATTGCTTTACAATATTGTGTTATTGTGAGGTTAAGACAGTATTTTAATATGCAGTCTATTGAGCGCCAAAGAATTGATGCTTTTGAACTGTGGTGTTGGAGAAGACTCTTGAGAGTCCCTTGGACTGCAAGGAGATCCAACCAGTCCATTCTGAAGGAGATCAGCCCTGGGATTTCTTTGGAAGGAATGATTCTAAAGCTGAAACTCCAGTATTTTGGCCACCTCATGTGAAGAGTTGACTCATTGGAGAAGACTCTGATGCTGGGAGAGATTGAGGGCAGGAGGAGAAGGGGACGACAGAGGATGAGATGGCTGGATGGCATCACTGACTCGATGGATGTGAGTCTGAGTGACCTCCGGGAGCTGGTGATGGATAGGGAGGCCTGGCGTGCTGCGGTTCATGGGGTCGCAAAGAGTTAGGACACGACTGAGCGACTGATCTGATCTGATCTGATACACATACTAACTTGAGGAGACAACCACAGTGTGTTATAGTTGTTCACAAGATCAGAGACTCTCTTTTGACTCTCTCTCTCTCTCTCTCTCTCTCTCTCTCTCTCTCTCTCTCTCTCTATATATATATATATATATATATATATATATATATAATTTTGGTATTTTAAATAAAAGGCTTCACTTTTTTAAATTTTATTTTTTAATTTATTTTAATTAGAGGAAAATTACAATATTGTGATGGTTTTTGCCATATATCAATATGAATTGGTCATTTTATAAACTTAAATAGTTTTATAATAGAAGAAACAAAAGCAACTATTCAAAAAGAATTACATGTTGGCAGAGTATTCCATTAACTGGGGGCAGGGTGAGGGTGGTGGTAGATGGCAGATGCATGATACTGCAGAGCATTCTATCTGTAGAGTTGGTATATCATTAGCTTCATTCCCTTTGGAAAATTTTGAGTCCTGCATTATTTAGGGAAGTGGTGCCTTAACGGCAAAAGTGACACTGGAAATAGGTCCCTTAAAGCCTTTGAGTGAATTAGTTTTGTCTCAACTGTACCATTACTCTTGCCCTAAGTAGTAAGAACTCCATCATGACTTTCAGCTTTATGGATCCCTTGAATTGATGTGAATGGTTCATTTTGTATTGACTGGCAAACCCTAACCAAATGCCTTTAGAAGAAGACTACAAGTGTATGTATGGATAATGCTTACTTGGATTAGATAGTGGGATTTAGGATAAGATTAAAAAAGAGTAGAAGATCAGGAGACGCTCCTGCAGGTATGCACCAAAATGGTAGAGGAGAACATGAAAATTTTGAGTATCTTGAAATAAAGTGGCAGTTGCTACACGAACTAGCTGGAATGGAGAAAAGTTCACTCCAAGTCTGCAATACCAGCCTTAGCCTGTTCTGTGTGGTGGCTCAATGGGCAGTCTTATTACTGCAGGATCCATCTTACATGGAATCACATAAGGAGAAAACAATATTTAGACCTGGTATTCAACTTTCTTGGTTCCTTCATCAAAAAATTTCTTTTCCCATGAATGAGATAGAGCTGTATCCTCTAATAAAAAAAGAAATGTTCCTTCAGTTCAGTTGCTCAGTTGTATTCGACTCTGCGACCCCATGGACTGTAGCATGCCAGGCCTCCCTGCCCATCACCAACTCCCAGAGTTTATTCAAACTCATGTCCATTGAGTCAGTAATGCCATCCAAACATCTTATCCTTTGTCATTCCCTTCACCTCCCACCTTCAGTCTTTGCCAGCATTAGGGTCTTTTCAAATAAATCAGTTCTTCACATCAAGTGGCCAAAGTATTGGAATTTTATCTTCAGCATCAGTCCTTCCAGTGAATATTCAGGTTGGATCTCCTTGCATTCCAAGGGACTCTCAAGAGTCTTCTCCAATACCACAGTTCAAAAGCATCAGTTCTTCAGTGCTCAGCTTTCTTTATAGTCCAACTCTCATATCCATACCTGACTATTGGAAAAACCATAGCTTTGCCTAGACAGACCTTTGTTGGCAAAGTAATGTCTCTGCTTTCTAATATGCTATTTAAGCTGGTCATAACTTTCCTTCCAAGGAGTGAGCATCTTTTAATTTCATGGCTGCAGTCACAATTTGCAGTAATTTTGGAGCCCCCCAAATAAAGTCTGTCACTGTTTCCACATCTATTTGCCATGAAGTGATGCGACCACATGCTGTGATCTTAGTTTTCTGAATGTTGAGTTTTAAGCCAACTTTTTTACTCTCCTCTTTGATTTGCATCAAGAGGCTTTTTAGTTCTTTCATCATGAAATTTTCCTTATGTGATAGTAATTGTATGATTGAATTAAAATATGAAAAAGGCAAAATAATTTCATTTCATTGGCTTGTTTCTTGGACGTCAAAGGTGTAGGAATACAATAGCATGGGAAATGACGTGAAAGAGGCAGTCTTGGAATTTCCTAGAAAAATATGTCTCCATAAACAAGAGAGTTCCAGAGAAACATCTACTTCTGCTTTATTGACTATGCCAAAGCCTTTGACTGTGTGGATCACAACAAACTGTGGAAAATCCTTAGAGTGATGGGAATAGTAGACCACCTGATCTGCTTCCTGAGAAATCTGTATGCAGCTCAAGAAGCAACAGTTAGAACTGTACATGGAACAACAGACTGATTCCAAATCGGGAAAGGAGTACGTCAAAGATGTACATTGTCACCCTGCTTATTTAACTTATATGCAGAGTACATCATGAGAAACGCTGGGCTGGAGGAAGCACAAGCTGGAATCAAGATTACTGGGCATACACACTGAGAAAACCAGAATTGAAAGAGACACGTGTACCCCAATATTCATAGCAGCACTGTTTACAATAGCCAGGACTTGGAAGCAACCTAGATGTCCATCCACAGATGAATGGATAAGAAAGCTGTGGTACATATACACAATGGAGTATTACTCAGCCATTAAAAAGAATGCATTTGAATCAGTTCTAATGAGGTGGATGCAACTGGAGCCTATTATACAGAGTGAAGTAAGCCAGAAAGAAAAACACAAATACAGTATACTAACGCATATATATGGAATTTAGAAAGATGGTAACAATAACCCTGTTTACGAGACAGCAAAAGAGACACTGATGTATAGAACAGACTTTTGGACTCTGGGAGAGGGAGAGGGTGGGATGATTTGGGAGAATAGCATTGAAATATGTATAATATCATATCTGAAACGAGTTGTCAGTCCAGGTACGATGCCTGATAACGGATGCCTGGGGCTGGTGCACTGGGATGACCCAGAGGGATGGTATGGGGAGGGAGGAGGGAGGAGGGTTCAGGATGGGGAACACATGTATACTTGTGGCAGATCCATCTTGATGTATGGCAAAAGCAATACAATATTGTAAAGTTAAGCAAAATAAAATTTAATTAAAAAAAAAGATTACCAGGAGAAATATCAATAACCTCAGATATGCAGATGACACCACCCTTATGGCCAAAAGTGAAGAAGAACTAAAGAGCCTCTTGATGAAAGGGAAAGAGGAGAGTGAAAAAGTTGACTTAAAGCTCAACATTCAGAAAATGAAGATTATGGCATCTGGTCCCATCACTTCATGGGAAATAGATGGGGAAACAGTGGAAACAGTGGCTGACTTTATTTTTCTGGGCTCCAAAATCACTACAGATGGTGACTGCAGCCATGAAATTAAAAGACGCTTACTCCTTGGAAGGAAAGTTATGACCAACCTAGACAGCCTATTAAAAAGCAGAGACATTGCTTTGCCAACAAAGGTGCGTCTAGTCAAGACTTTGGTTTTTCCAGTAGTCATGTATGGATGTGAGAGTTGGACTATAAAGAAAGCTGAGCACTGAAGAATTGATGCTTTTGAACTGTGGTGTTGGAGAAGACTCTTGAGAGTCCCTTGGATTGCAAGGAGATCCAATCAGTCCATCCTAAAGGAAATCAGTGCTGAATATTCATTGGAAGGACTGATGTTGAAGCTGAAACTGCAATACTTTGGCCACCTGATGTGAAGAGCTGACTGATTTGAAAAGACCCTGATGCTCGGAAAGATTGAGGGCAGGAGGAGAAAGGGACAACAGAAGATGAGATGGTTGGATGGCATCACCAACTCAATGGACATGAGTGAGTAAACGGGAGTTGGTGATGGACAGGGAGGCCTGTTGTGCTGCAGTCCATGGGGTCACAGAGTCGGACACGACTGAGCGACTGAACTGAACTGATAAGCAGAAGAGAAATCCATTCGCCTCACCCTGGCCTACCCAGCCCATATATCCTATGGCCCCTCAATAGGGGCCTCTCCAATCTCATTTTGTACCTCATTTGTCATTTTTTTATTATCTTCTAACAAGTTTGTATTCTTTTTGTTTTTCAAATACTCTACCTTGTTTCCACCTTTGTGCTTTTCTCTTGTTCTTCTTTCTGCCTGGCTTTCCCTGCTCTTGGTGTGGCTCCTCTTTCTCTTTATTCAGGTTTCAGGTGAAGTGTGTCTCCCAGAGTCTCTTTCTGACCAGCAATTTAATCCTGTTCTCACAGCCATCACCTTGTCACTGTGCATCCCCTTACCATACCTTGTCTGTGTCTTACCGAACTCTCCCATTAGATCACAAACTGCAAGAGGGTATAGCGCTCCTCTGCCTTTTTGCTCCTATGTCCCCAACACCTGAAAAGGGCCTGCAATACAGTAGTTGTTCAATAAGTATTTACTGAATGAATCAAACCTCTAAAGTTTGAAGAAGAACCAAGAGGTCCATTTCATCAATTCAGTTTGGTTAGACATTTATTGAGCACTTTTATATTTAAGACATAACATATATGTATATGTATTATATAAATATATTACTTCTTACACTCATGATGATTACCCAATGGTCAATGCAAATATGGGCTAGAAATGTTCCATTTAACCTGTTCCTTCTTGGCCTTGCCTCACCCCATGGAGAATTGTGGCTCACATGGGAACTTGACCGACTTCTCAGTTGTTCTCTTAAAACCTTGTTATGACTTCTTTCATTGAGAACCCTATTTGGGAGCCATTCATGAGATATAATACCAGTATTCCCAACATTCTGCATTAAAAAGTGTGGACTGTTGAAAAGAAAAGACTGAAAAGGAAAAAAACTGGAAGGGAAAAGAAAACAGAACTTAAAGAATGAGTTAGGAAGAAGGAAATTTCATTTTGGTAGCTGACTGTATAGCAGAATCTTTTATCCAGTCATTCAAAAATGTTAATGCTCACCAGGGTCATCACATTTTAGAGGAGGTCTTAAAGCCTAATTCCCTTGTTTTCATTACATTTTTATTTTAGTGTCACGTAAGTCACAAGAGATTTGTAAACAGAGGAGGGACATAATCTGATTTATATTTGAGGGGAGTCGGGTGGAGAGGGGTCAGAGCTGTATTATGTTGGGGAAAGGCTCTGTTGGAGGGGTGTGCCAGGCTGCATTGTAAAGGGCTTTTCTACTGTTCTCTCTCTCTGGAAGTTACTGTGATTTCATTATCCCCTGTTTTCTGAAAATTTACAGCGATCTTTGCTGACACAGGTCTGTTTTCATTTTTGGTACTGGGCACTCAGTAGCCTTTTAGTTTGGAAAGCTACATCCTTGGTTCTGGGAAATTGTCTTGAATTATTTTTCGATGACCTTCTTTCCATTTCCTCTTTGTTTTCCTAGAATGTTTGCTTTTTGGATATCGAACTTCTCAGATGTTACTCTAATATTTTTGTACTCTTGTTTTCTTTCTTTTTGCTCTGTTTTCTGAGACTTGCCTCAACTTTATTTTCCATGTTTTTTATTGCAAGATGCATATACTTTTTTGCATTTTATTTTAAAATCCACTAAATAGTAAAGTCATTTCCATGAAAAGGAAAATAAGGACAGATGCCACAAAACCACATCTAGACTGATCAGGACAACATGCCAGAGCTGCATCAGGACTGGACCATTAGAACTGTGTGAACAAAGGTAACATCTCATCCTTGGTAAGGCTGAACATGGTGCCCCTCGAGGGGAAGCGCTTGTGTTTATGACACTGAATGAGCAGAGGCGATGGAAATGTCAAGAGGGTCTTGGGTATTCCTAGCATGTAGAAAGCCTCAGGGGTGACCAAGTGGAGGCTGAGTAAGTTCTAGGATCCCTGACACTGAGAGAGGGAAGTGGTACATTAGGTGCTGGGTCTCTGGAATGTGTCTTTTCAGTGTTAGGCATTCCATCCTCTGAAGCACCTCCCTTTCCTATTCCTGATGTTCCTATTTCTGTTTACGGTACCACATTGGTTGCCTGAGTATCATTTTGGCCTCTATACTACCTTTTGGTTCCAATCTCTCCTTTGTATCCCCCTGGCCTTTATTCAAGACTTCATTGTTACTGATCTCCTTCTGGAATCCTTCCTACTTCCCAATTAGTCCCTAAATGCCTCTATTCTTTCACTGTAGCTTGTTTTGCACATTGCTTTCATATTCATCTTTGTGTTGCAATCTTTTTCAAAACCACTACTAGCTGCTCATTGTCTACTGATTGTTAAAAACTTTTCAGTTTAACCTACAAGGCCCTATTCCCTAGTACTGTCATGATACAGACAAAACTCAGTACGCATGGTTCCCAAATGTTCCCTTCCACCTTCTTGATTTCCTGCTTATTGTTCATTCTTTCTGGATGGTCACCCTTCATTTCTGCCCAGTGAATTTCTACTCATCCTTTAAGGTTCACCCCAGGGGTCACTTCCTCTGTGAAATTTTCTGATCCTTCCAACCAGGTATAATTTCATCTTCCCTGAAAGCTCCCTGATGCTGGGACAGATTGGGGGCAGGAGGAGAAGGGGATGACAGAGGATGAGATGGCTGGATGGCATCACCGACTCGATGGATATGAGTGTGAGTGAACTCTGGGAGTTGGTGATGGACAGGGAGGCCTGGCGTGCTGCGATTCATGGTGTCGCAAAGAGTCGGACATGACTGAGTGACTGAACTGAACTGAACTGAAGCCTCCATAGCATTTTGTAACACTGTTGCTCCTTGTCACATTCTGCCTTGTGAACACTGTTTCCCTGCCCAAACACTAAATCTCATTCATTCATGCATATTTAGGAAACAGGTTTCTTAAATATGACGGTTCCCATCACTGGCTTCCTTTAATTACAAAATCTAGAATGTGTGCCACAAAAGTGGGTCACATCAAGATTTTTTCATTCATCTAATGTTTCCTTATAATCTACTTCCTTTGTTACATTTTGTTATAGAAATAAATAATGTCATGACTTGTTAGCCCACTGAACTTATGATAAAAAAGGAACCCAAAATGTCTGCACAAGCTGCACCAGAATGTTGATTTATTGAGCAAACAATTAGAAAAAGTAATTCCATGCAGTACAAAAGTGGGAGGAAAGGCCCAACAACATGATTTTAATGTAAGTAATGTTTGTAAGAAGAAATAAAGGAAGTCATTTTAGTATCAAAATAATGGCAAGTCAGTAATAAAGATTATGATACATGATATGTAATTATAATACTTTTCAGGTCTATACAAATGCTCTGTCTTTTTAAAGAGCTTTTCTGTTGTTCATTACACTTCAGATGATAATAGATTATCTCCATTGTATATGCTTAGAATATGGACATCCCTGTTAAGATTAGAAAAGTAAATCTAATAACTTTTCAAATTGTGTTAATATTGGCTAAATTCTCAGAAGAAATTAGCATGAATTTTAGTTTAGATTGAACAGGATTTTCAAAGGCAGTAATGGTGCTTGAAGTAATTAGGGTGTTTAACAACCAGGCAGAAAAAACCCACTAATTATTATCTTCTTTTTTTTCCCCCACGAAGATGGGAAAATCTGGAAAGTATTTGTATCACAAGCATTGGATCATTTAGAAAAAACATGGTATATCTTTGCAAAAATGGTTTCCTGAGTCCTTTGGGTTTCAAAAGGTTGTTGTCTTGAACTTACAGAGGATTTAGCTTGGATAGCAGAGATCTGTTTAAACCTTAGTTTTTGGAGAATAGTTGATGATTTTCTTTAAATGCTTTGGTTTTAGTATTATCCTGTTGTTGACATATTGACTGTAATGACTTTTGATGACTCGATGTTTTTATACCCATATATATATCCTTGGGGCTTCCTTGGTGGCTCAATGGTAAAGAGCCCATCTGCCAATTCAGGAGAAGTGGGTTTGATCCCTGGGTCAGAAAGATCCCTTGGAAAAGGAAATGGCAACCCACTCCAGTATTCTTGCCTGGGAAACCCTGTGAACAGAGGAGTCGTGTGGGCTACAGTCCATGGCTGGCAAAAGAATCGGACATGACTTAGCCACTAAACAACAGTATATGCATGATATATATATTCCGTGTGCAAATAAATTTATATTACTTTGTATTGAATCCAACTTATTTTCAAATGTGAAAGAAATTCACAGATTAGTTGGTCTGTGTCGCCTTTTTGTTTTGCTAAAATTGAGTTTGCTAACTTTTCTCTGGGGAAAAAATCCTGCAGTGTTTCTTTCTTCAGCTTATTCCTTTTTATTGTTCTGTCCCGGAGGCTTTGCCTATAGCGCCGGTTTCTGCTTCCCCTCAGAGCACCAAGCGTTAAGTGTAACAGAGGGAGGTGCGTGTTGGTGGTCGTTTGGTGTTGAACAGCTGAACACCTGGCTGCTTGTGTGCAGGTGCACAGTACTCTGGAGAGGGGGCTTTCATCCAAGACAAACAAGAATATGTGCAGGTTGCAGGTGAGGGCTTGCGTGTTAGACTTGAGAGGCTTCTGTTTTCAAAACAATAAGGAAACAAACAAAAAACAGTAAGGAAACGTGAGTCCCTTACATGTCAGGAACAGTGTAAAGGGCTGGTCAGAGTATTTCTGGAAAATTTCTTCACTTATCTAATGGCTTCTGTATTTGTTGGCCTAAGTCAGTGTATCATGTCCTGTCATTAGGGGCCTCGATTTGTCAGGATCCCAGATGGTACCCACAATCATCACTTCACATTGTGGTGAAATTAAGCTCTAATATGCTATATATCAAATAAATAAACCATCCAAGGCCATCCACCATAATTTAGAATGAGAAATGAAATATATTTTGCTACAAGTGTGCTCCCATCTTCAGTTCCCCCTAATTTGACAGTCATGACATTTTAAGCAATTAATTAATCAAAATAGAAAGCATTAAGAAAACACTTAAGTGTCAATTGAGTGTTTAGCACATGTTCGCCTTCAGTTTAGATGAGATGTGGGAGAAGGAAAAAAGAGTGGCTAATTACTCCGTAACATCACAGAGAGGCCAATTTTGGCACAGGAAAGAGAAATCAATGCAATATCCAGGGAACCCGCTGGTAAACTAGTACTATATTAGCTAGACTCATTGTTTCAAATAAACTGACCTTCCATAGCTAAAGTGTTAGTTGCTCAGGCATGTCTGACTCTTGGCAACCCCATGGACTACAGCTTGTAAGGTTCTTCTGTTCATGGAATTCTCCCTAACCTTCACACTCCAGGCAAGAATACTGGAATGGGTAGCCATTCCCTTCTCCAGGGGATCTTCCTAACCCAGGGATTGAACCCAGGTCTCCTGCATTGCAGGCAGATTCTTTACCACGTGCGCCATCAGGGAAGCCCTTAGATAAGGGGAGAAGTAAACAGACCTTACTTTCGAGAAGTTGAGCTCAGTGTTCCTTTGGGAAGAGACAGCTCATCCTGATGACATGACATCCATGGTACATGCCTGTATCTGTATGTATTTCCCTGCCCGTCCCCTCCCCCTCACACACCACCCTACAGATGGCACATATTCATCTTGTGGTGCTGGAGGGTTGACATCAGAAGCAAAGAAACCCTTGAAACCCCATCCCTCTCAGCCCACAAGAGCAGCTTCTCTCCACCACAGCAATGAAAGCTGGAGATAAGAGGGGCATTCCCACCACTGTACTCTCTTGTGGGTAGCTGACAGTTAACACAGGTGGGCGTCAGTGGCTGCCCATCTTTTGAAGGTTGTCTGTTGAAGTGGAAGCCCACCTCCCTGGGATCAGTGCCCTGCTTTGGCCCAGGAGCTGCTCTGAGAGTAACCAGGTGGTGAGGACCCGCCTGGATTTTCAGAAAATTAGAGGTGGTTGTCAAGAAACCCTCTATTGTTCAAAGGCAAGTTGGTGAGCCTTTGGGATGAGTGCCCATTTAAGGGGCCACCTTGATTCTTGTTTTTGCAGAGGTCAGATTAAATCGCTTTGCGACTGGCTCATCTACCTCCTCCCGTCAGCTGGATGGGAGAGAGGCTGGGTTGGTGCAACCCGGGGGTGCTCACAGCTAAAGTGCAGAAGAGAAGTGTTAAATGAGTCAGCCGTTCACTGAGCAAACATCATTTCGTTTAAATTACACTGTGCTATTTTATCTTGACCCACAACCCAATGCAACTCATTGTAATACATTATCACATACAAGATAGTTGGCTCATTAATAATACCCCAGGAAGGAGACAGGGGTAAACAATGAAAACTCCCACACATTAGCGCCGTAATGTACTACAATATTTTTCTTTCCTTTCATCAGAATCCTCCATGTAATTAAATCCCAAGTAAGTCAGCAAACAAATCCCTCAGCTTCTTTTATTGTACTTTTTTTTGAAGTGAATTAGTTATTTTTCATACTAAGTAGCAACTAAGCACAAGTCCTAGATAGGGATGAACATTTTTCTACAGACAATAAATATTCATTGAGTGCTTGTGATAAGCAAGGCATCAGCACTCTGGAGTTGCAGCAGTAAAGACACATTGCTGATAAATGCTGTGATGAATGCCAACCTGAATGAAGGAATAGAGAGCATTTGGGTGGAAAGCAAAAGCCTCATTAAGGAAGATACAGGTAAGCTGAGTCTGTAATGGCAAGATGGGGCCAGGCTTGCAATGACCTGGAGAAAGTGTGTTCCTGGTTGAATCAATAGCTAGGTTAAGACCCTAAAGTCAACCAAACTTGTTGACCAGAGAAACATAAGGAATGACCGTGTGTCTGCAGTGTCACAAGGGAAAGCCAAGATTCTTGGGGATGAGCGAGGCAGCTAGTGGGATTCACTATCTGTTTGACGTTGGAGGTCATGGTGGGGTTGGATTCTAATCTCAGTGCTATGAGAAGTCATGGAATTTTGAAATCTTTGATGTGCTTTGTATTTTAAGAGATCCACTCTGCTCGATGGGGTTGAGATGGGATCAAGAGAAGAAGCAGGGTGACTGGCTATGTGGCTGGTACTGCAGTCATCCAGGTGGGGATGATGGTGGCTTGGGTGGTAGTGGTGGAGGTGGAGAAACATGGATGGATTTAGGACCCATTCTGGAGATGGGGATGATGGGGCTTAGTGAGGGTTACATAGAGGGAGGTTGAGTGAATGAGAGAGTTGAGGCTGAGTCCTAAATTTTTGCCTCACAGTTTTCTCTTCCAGCCTCTGAGGGGTAAAGCTGGGGTAAAGAAAAACAGGTTGACCAGGAGGTTGAGATCTGTCTGGAACTTCCAAACACAACACTATGATATTTATTACAGGAGGTTTTATTCTTTACGAAACATCATCTCTTCTGACTTGTGATACTTCTCAAGCCACATGCTAGTTGCCCTCTTTTCAAGTTAAAACCTATGGATTACTTAATTCCACTATCACTTTGCAATAGCCTGGCCTCATTCTAACTCAGTATGTAAGAGAGGTTTTAAGCCAGTCATCTAAATATCAGTGGTGCCCGTTATTTTTAATGTAGCCATCTAAGATAGATTGGAAGTCATCAGACAAGAAGAACTGATTTTTCCCCCCGACCGTTTAAGAAGCACTGGTCGAGGACACTAGACAGTATCATTGCCTTTCCAAGCGAGAACAGCGTGGTGGCAGCACTCAACAGGTCGGGCGTTAGGAGGCAGCAGAGCCGGGTCTTGCTCTTTCTTGCTTTAGCTTCTTCCAGTCACAAGTGGGTTCTGGGTGGTCCAGGACATGCCTGATACATGTCACCCCGGAAAAGCCGAAACAGGAAGTGAGTGAAGGAATACCAGGAGTGTGCATTGTGGGGAAGCACGAAACTGTGCTCGGTCGTGTCTGACTCTTTGCGACCCCAGGAACCGCAGCGTGCCAGGCCTCCCTGTCCATCACCAACTCCCAGAGTTCACTCAGACTCAAGTCCATTGAGTCAGTGATGCCATCCAGCCATCTCATCCTCTGTCGTCCCCTTCTCCTCCTGCCCCCAATCCCTCCCAGCATCAGAGTCTTTTCCAATGAGTTAGCTCTTCCCATCAGGTGGCCAAAATATTGGAGTTTCAGCTTCAACATCATTCCTTCCAATGAACACCCAGGACTGATATCCTTTAGAATGGACTGGTTGGATTTCCTTGCAGTCCAAGGGACTCTCAAGAGTCTTCTCCAACACCACAGTTCAAAAGCATCAATTCTTCAGTGCTCAGCTTTCTTTATAGTCCAACTCTCATATCCATACATGACTATTGGAAAAACCATAGCCTGACTAGATGGACCTTTGTTGACAAAGTAACATCTCTGCTTCTTAATATGCTGTCTAGGTTGGTCATAACTTTCCTTCCAAGGAGTAAGCGTCTTTTAATTTCATGACTCCAATCACCATCTGCAGTAATTTTGGAGCTTGCATAGATGATTGAAAATTGTGTGTGGACAAGACCAATTTCATCTGTTTCTTCTCTATGAGCCGCTCCCAGGGGGATATTTGAAATTGATTTTGCAATTCAGAAAGCCGTCAAATGTGGAGTCGAGAGGTACTTTCTGATACTGTTTAGTTCCATTCTTTCATTTTCCAGATGAAGTGACTCATATCCTAAGGATGTGTTTCCAGAGGAAACAGTCTCTTAAGGTCCAGGAGCCAAGGATAAAGGGCACTGACTGATCCTTTCCACCCCAAACCAAGCTGAGTGTGTGGGTGGTTTTGCACAAGGCTCATTTTTCAGTGTTGTGATTTGGATGAACTTTCTTCACAAACCCACATCTCTGTGGAGCCTAGGAATCTATTTTCAGCCTCTTGTTTTGACATAAACCGAAGTTGTCTTTAGTTGTAAATTTGGATTGGAAACATACAATCACGTGCTCTAGCAGCTTTCCTCAGTTTGCACATCTGTCGTTGGAAATATTTGCCAAGAAAACTTCACGAGGTGTCTTTTATGAGGAAACCAAGGAAACCAAGCAACCCACATGGTTTGTCTGCCTCCTCTCTGTATCCATTTCTCATAGGATTTTATGAGCCTTTAATTGTTATATTGAGAGTCGTCAGGGCTTGGTGGATAAAAGGGTGAGTTTTGGGGTCAGGAAGAACAGGTTTGCATTTAGCACACATTAGTTGGATGATCATGTGAATGACGTCTACTGTATTGGTTTAATGCATGCGTCATCCAATGGGGGTAATATCACTTACTTCACAGTGTTGTGAGGTTAAAAAGGTGGTGGTGGTGGTTTAGTTGCTAAGTTGTGTCTGACTCTTCGTGACCCCACGAGCTGTAGCCTGCCAGGCTCCTCTGTCCATGGAATTTTCCAGGCAAGAATGCTGGAGTGGGTTGTTGTTTCCTTCTCCAGGGAATCTTCCTGACCCGGGGATTGAATTCATGTCTCCTGCACCGCAAGCAAATTATTTACAGCTGAGCCACCAGGGAAGCCCGAGGTTAAAAAGAAATGAAGCATATAAGCCCTTAGCATGGTATGTGCATACTCAGTTGGGTCCAACTCTTTGCGACCGCATGGACTGCCAGGCTCCCCTGTCCATGGGATTTCTCAGCCAGAATACTAGGATGGGTTGCCATGCCCTCTTCCAGTGGATCTTCCTGACCCAGGGATCAAACCCACAAATCCTGCCTCTCCTGCACTGCAGGTGGATTCTTTACCGCTGAGCGACCAGGGAAGCACTTAGCATGGTGCCTGGCCCAAAATCACCACTCTGTAGTGAGCTGTTGTTGTAGGCAGATGTCATACCTGATGCAGGGAGAGAGTAATGCATGCAGTGGATCAAGTGAGTAGGTGGGCTGTTCAGTCAAGTCCAGTGTGAAGACCACCTGTTGTTCCAACATGACAGCAGAGGCCAGCTGTCTAGAGCTTACTAGATACTGCATGGGAAAGGAGAACCCCAGGAGCTGTTGGTCCATGAGTGGCTTCATTTGCTGGGTGGGCTTCCTCCCAAGCAGGGAATTAGAAGTGGTGACGTAATGCTTCCAGGGAGATCTGAGGGATCCTGAGCTCCACCTTGGGAGTCTTCAACCCAGGGGCTCATCTATGGGAAAGGTGGGTGAGTCTGTGAAAGTTGGTCACTGCTGAGGACTCTGAGTTGAACAGAAATGTTAAAGGCAAACAAACGAGGATGATGGAGATGTGGGTGAGAGATCGAGACAGAGGCTAAGCCAGTTATTAGCAAAAAGGCAGTCAGGTCTCCAAGGAGAAGAGATGTCTGTGGTCAGGATTTGAATCTAACCCTCGTGTCAGGGAAGATGTTTCATTAAGTGGATCTGGGTGAGCTCACCAGCCTTCACCAGCAGGCATTGTTTGGGGCAAATTTCTCAGCTTCTCTGTCTCATTTCCTTAAGGTATAAATTATGTTCATTCCTATCTTGTCAGCTTGTTGTGAGAATCAGAGAAAATGCATGTCACGTGTCTAGCACAGTGCTGGGTATGGCAAGATGGTTGAAATGATACCTGCTGTTCTTATTTATTAGTGCCTGTTCTGGTTCCTGGGCTTCCCCAGAGGCTTAGACAGTAAAGAATCCACTTGCAATGCGGAAGACCTGGGTTCAATCCCTGGGTCAGGAAGATCCTCTCGGAGAAGGAAATGGCAACCCACTCTAGTATTCTTGCCTGGAAAATTCCATGGACAGAGGAGCCTGGCGGGCTACAGTCCATGGGATGGCAAAGAGTAGGACACAACTGAGCATGTAAAAGACAGACAAAGCTGACTGGATTTTCTAAAGCAATGTTTTTCAACCTTTGCCTGTAAATCCCTCAGGGAACTTGTTAAAATACAGATTATGATCCAACAGTCCTGGGATGGAGCCTGAAATGATTCTAACAAACTCCACAGTGGTGTTTATTAGAGAAGCAGAGTCTCAGGCCTCACCTTAGATTTACTGATTCAAGACACACACTTTAAAAAAATTTATTTATTTTTATTGGAGGCTAATTACTTTACAATATTGTAGTGGTTTTTGCCATATATTGACATGAATCAGCCATGGGTGTACATGTGTCCCCATCCTGAACCTCCCTCTCCCCTCCCTCCCCATCCCACCCCTCAGGGTCGTCCCAGTGCACTGGCCCTGAGCGCCCTGTCTCATGCATCGAACCTGGACTGGCGATCTGTTTCACATATGGTAACATACATGTTTTAATGCTATTCTCTCAAATCATCTCACCCTCGCCTTCTCCCACAGAGTCCAGAAGTCTGTTCTTTACATCTGAAGATACACACTTTCACAAGATCCCCAGGTGATTCATAAGCACGTAAAAGTTTGGGAAGCACCGATCCATCAGGGTTTCTCAATATTAACTCTATTGACATTTTGGACCTGATAAACCTTCATCCTGGGGGCTGGCTTCTGCATTGTAGGATGTTTAGCAGCATGTCTGGCCTCTCCCCTCTGGATACCAGTAGCATTTCCTTGCTGCTGCTGCTAAGTCGCTTCAGTTTTGTCCGACTCTGTGTGACACCATAGATAGCAGCCCACCAGGCTCTCCTGTGGGTTGCCATTTCCTTCTCCAATGCATAAAAGTGAAGAGTGAAAGTGAAGTTGCTCAGTCGTGTCTGACTCCTAGCAACCCCATGGACTGCAGCCCACCAGGCTCCTGCGTCCATGGGATTTTCCAGGCAAGAGTACTGGAGTGGGGTGCCATTGTCTTCTCTGAGCATTTCCTTACCAGTTGTTATAAGCAAAAACTTCTGCAGGAATTGATGAGCATACTCCAGGATGGGAGGCAGTAAGAACTCACCCCAGTTGAGAACAGCTGGTCTAAATCCAACAAATTGTCTCATATTTCTGTTCCAGGCACTTAAAAATTTTTTTTTTTGCTTTTTCTGGTAAGTGCCTTGTGGGCTTTTTTTTTTGGCCACACCACTTGTCTTGTGGGATCCTGCTTCCCCAACCCGGGACTGAATTGAGGCCCCAGCAATGAAGGCGTTGAGTCCTATTTGACCACCAGGGAATTCCCTTGGGTTTTGATTTTATAATTTTTTCTTAATGAGATATTACTGACATATAACAGTATATTAGTTTCAGGTGTATAACATAGTAATTCAATATTTGTATGTATTGTGAAATAATCACCACAAGTTAATATCTATCACCATATACTGCCAGGATTTTTTTTTTCTTGTAATGGGAACTTTTAAGATCTACTGTCTTAGCAACTGTGAAATATACAATAAAATATTAGTTTTACACATGGCTAGTAATACAGTCACTATGCTGTACACTAAATTCTCATGATTTGTTTATTTTATAGGTGTAAATTTGTACCTTTTGACCCATTGAGTGATATTTTAAATAAGATAACTAAGTGATAATCTCACTTAAAATAATAAAGTTGCCCATCCATAGTTCCCAAAGCTGTCTCATATGAGAATCACCTAGGGGAAGGTTTGCAGAGTCTGACTCATTAGGACTGGAGAGAAGTTTAGGAGCCAGTTTTTTTTTAAGTAAAAATAATATTTTAGACTTAGGTGACACTTAATGTGTGCCAGTCACAGTTATAGAAGCTCTATATGCATTAACTCGTTTAATCTTTATAAAACCCTATAGGGACTTTCCTGATGGTCCAGTGGTTAAGTCTCTGCATTTCCATTGCAGAGGGTGTGGGTTCAGTTCCTGGTCAGGGAACTGAGGTCCCACTGGCCCCTTGGCACAGCCAAAAAATATAGAGAAACTAAAAGCAAACACTGTAAGGTAGGTCCAGATATTATCTCTATTTTACAAATGAGGAAATCAAGCCACAGGGTAATTTCAAAGATCACAGAGTCAGTATTAGAAACTGCTTGGCAGTGGAGGTAGGGAGGGTGTCTGTCTAGAGGGTTGTGCTTGGGAAAAGTGCCCCAAGCGCTGGTGTTCCTGAGGATGGCAGGATGGGGACTAGGCAGCCCGACACTCACTCTCTGGATAGATTTCCATTTCAGCACTTGGAAAGATTGGACCACTGACATTTTCAGAGCTATTTCCTTATGCCAAGATTTTGGAATCCTTTACTTTTTCTGGGAATAGTAATATAGTTGTCCATTTAGGGTATTTTGACAGATTTCCCTCAGTTGACTTCTCTTGCCTTCCCTGTCTTGCCTTCTCTTCTTCTATTTTCTATTTCCTTTTCCTCAGGCTTCCCAGGTGGCACAGTGGTAAAGAATCCACCTGCCAATGCAGGAGAAGCAAGAGATGTAGGTTCAATCCCTGGATCAGGAAGATCCCCTGGAGGAGGGCACGGCAACACACCCCAGTATTCCTACCTGGAGAATCCAGTGGACAGAGGAGCCTGGCAGGTTACAGTCCATGGGATCGCAAAAGAGTTGGACCTGCCTGCATGACTGAGCACACCTCTTCACCGCTCCTGCAAAGTGCTTGCTTTTATCCAACAATTGCTTGTATCTTGAGTGAAGGGAATGCAGATAGCATTTATGTCCTAGTGATACTTTATAAAGGATAAAACTGTTTTTCTTAAAAATCTAGAGTTTGAATGATTAACATTATGTTACTGACACACTTAGTCTACTACAGGTAATTTTTATTTCTTTTTACCTCACCTGGTACAGAATGAGGATATTAAAGCTGCAATTAATTACTATGGTGAGCACTGAATTGTGGGCCACGTGAAAACAAGATGACATTTTACAAGGCCTTAATGTAGAGTTCTTCACTTAGATCTTCACTTAGACTTCCCTCTAGCTTAAAGGGTAAAGAATCCTCCTGTGAGGCAGGAGACCAGAGTTGATCCCGGGGTTGGGAAGTACCTCTGGAGAAGAGAATGGCAATCCAGTCTAGTATTCTTGCCTGGAGAATTCCATGGACAGAGAAGCCTGGTGGGCTACAGTCCATGGGGTCGCAAAGAGTTGAACACGACTGAGCGACTAACACCCAGTCTCACTTAGCTCGAGACATCCAGGGACACAAGTTTCTAGAAGTATATCCTGGAGTTATTTCTAGAACTAAAGCTGTTTAAAAAATTAAAGCTACTTTAAATTAGCACTTACTATATTTCAGCACTGTTTTAAGTTCTTTAAGTATATGAACTCATTTTAGTCTCTCCAACAGCGCTATGGACAGGTACAGTTATTACTAGCAGCATATAGGTGAGATCATTGAGACACATGCTGTGCAACTTGCCCAAAGTTGCACAGCTGACATGTGGCAGAGCTGGAATTCTAGCCTGGGTGCTCTGGTTCCAGAGTTTGGTCTGTGGACCGCCTCTACTGGATTTTGGCTGATATTATATCAGCTCGCTGCGGTAATGTGGTAGCCCTGTGCTGATCAAAACTTAAATTACCATTTTCTATGTCCTTTGTTAATTTTAAAAAAAGGGTAACAAAGGATTATTAATAAATGCTATTAGCTTATTATTGGTTATTAGCATAACGAAATCTCATGGACAGAAGAACCTGGGGCTACATACAGTCTATGGGGTCATGAAGAGTCTAAACTCTTCCACTAAACAACAATGACAAAAACAGTGATGTTTCAATGCATGGAAATTTGGGGAAGAGTGTGACAAGGGTCCTTAATTGTGAAGATCCTGGACAAGCATTGGTGATGACTGCTCATGGGACTACAGTGTTGCCCTCCAGCAGTATCCCTGTGTCAGAGGGGGCATTCACTGGAGGGGCTCAGTAGTAAATTTAAGGGGTTGTGGAAATGTGAATGTAGGGAATCAGGGACTGGGGAAACCTTTAGAATCCCTGTTTGCAATCGAGGTAGCTGTGTCTACTGTCTTAATAAAGCTCTTACTTGGCTTTCAGTAGAGGGAATCCGTCTTCTTTTTGGATGTGAATATTGCAGGTGAACAGTTTTTTTGTTTGCCTGAGTTTTTGCTTGTTTGTTTTTTCCCCAAAGAACTGAAGACAATCAAACTTGGCCAACAGTTTTTTCTCCATAAACCTGATCTGTCCTGGAAAAATACATAGCTCTAAGCTTTACTGAAAGAACATATTTTCATCACTCTTTTTGCCCTCTTCTGACTATTCAAAGGAATTCTGGTCAAGAGTTCCCAGAACTCTGGATGTAGCTACTGCAGGCCTATGACAAATTCACTAAGTGCCCCACTACCCCCATAGCCTGGGAGCTGTTTTTTGTGGAAAGTGTGATCTCTTTTGAAGAGTTTATTCCAAAATTATTCTGAGTTGAGATATTTCAGGAAACCTAGTCTTTTAGAATCCTTATTTGAAACATTAAAAAAAGATATGAAAATCAATTAACTTCACACATGAAAAAATTCTTCATATGGTTTATCTTCCTTTACATACTCTCTTGATTATGTTTGGAAGTAAATTGCCGTGATTATACCTTGGATGGAAAGGAATGTCTTTTAATTAATCTGAAGCATGCTGTCGTGATGCTGATTTGAACCATAGAATGAGAAATTGGGTTGAAAGCTATAAGTCTCTCTGATAGGAGTGAGCAGAAGTTGGAATTTTGTTTTACTTTTGGTTGAGTGGTCGACTTGGAGTTCTGCTTTCTTAAAGGGACAAACTGAAAAACCCGTCCCTTATTTGGAAGTCAGGCTGAGTTTTATTGGCCTTTTGTTGCATGAGAATTTGTGAGGGCATTTTACAAACTTCTGTTTTCTTTCTTATTTTTTAAAAAAGTAAAGACTCAGATACTGGGAAAGATCGAAGGCAAGAGGAGAAGGGGATGACAGAGGATGAGATGGTTGGATGGCATCACTGATTCGATGGACATGAGTTGGAGCAAGTTCCGGGAGACTGTGAAGGACAGGGAAGCCTGGCGTGCTGCCGTCCATGGGATCGCAGAGTCAGGCACGACTGAGCCACAGAACAACAACAAACTACCAGGGTCATCAGCAGAGACACTGGCTACAAAGATACGGATTGTGAATGACAGAGCTGAATAGAGTGATTACATAACAGTTTCTAATGATTATGCTTTATTAAGGAGAAGGCTCTAGGTCAGTGATCACATCATCGTAATTATCTGGGTCATGAAGATCCTGAAAGATGATGCTGTGAAAGTGCTTCATTCAATATACCAGCAAATTTGGAAAACTCAGCAGTAGCCACAGGACTGGAAAAGGTCAGTTTTCATTCCAATCTCAAAGAAAGGCAATGCCAAAGAATGCTCAAACGATCGCACAATTGTACTCATCTCACATGCTAGTAAAGTAATGCCCAAAATTCTCCAAGCCAGGCTTTAACAATACGTGAACCGTGAACTTCCTGATGTTCAAGCTGGTTTTAGAAAAGGCAGAGGAACCAGAGATCAAATTGCCAACATCCCCTGGATCATGGAAAAAGCAAAAGAGTTCCAGAAAAACATCTATTTCTGCTTTATTGACTATGCCAAAGGCTTTGACTGTGTGGATCACAATAAACTGTGGAAAATTCTGAAAAAGATGGGAATACCAGGCCACCTGACCTGCCTCTTGAGAAATCTGTATGCAGGTCAGGAAGCAACAGTTAGAACTGGACATGGAACAACAGACTGGTTCCAAATAGGAAAAAGAGTACGTCAAGGCTGTATATTGTCATCCTGCTTATTTCACTTATATGTAGAGTACATCATGAGAAACACTGGACTGGAAGAAGCACAAGCTGGAATCAAGATTGCTGGGAGAAATATCAATAACCTCAGATATGCAGATGACACCACCCTTATGGCAGAAAGTGAAGAAGAACTAAAAACTCTCTTGATGAAAGTGAAAGTAGAGAATTAGAAAGTTAGCTTAAAGCTCAACATTCAGAAAATGAAGATCATGGCATCTGGTCCCATCACTTCGTGGGAAATAG
Organism: Tragelaphus eurycerus; assembly: GCA_935064755.1. Classification (NCBI taxonomy): domain Eukaryota; kingdom Metazoa; phylum Chordata; class Mammalia; order Artiodactyla; family Bovidae; genus Tragelaphus; species Tragelaphus eurycerus. The sequence continues at coordinate 1,544,330 of CAKXYN010000209.1, read as the reverse complement.
ATGGGGAAACAGTGGAAACTGTGTCAGACTTTATTTTTCTGGGCTCCAAAATCACTGCAGATGGTGACTGCAGCCATGAAATTAAAAGACGCTTACTCCTTGGAACGAAAGTTATGACCAACCTAGATAGCATATTCAAAAGCAGAGACATTACTTTGCCAACAAAGGTCCATCTAGTCAAGGCTATGGCTTTTCCAGTAGTCATGTATGGATATGAGAGTTGGACTGTGAAGAAGGCTGAGTGCTGAAGAATTGATGCTTTTGAACTGTGGTGTTGGAGAAGACTCTTGAGAGTCCCTTGGACTGCAAAGAGATCCAACCAGTCCATTCTGAAGGAGATCAGCCCTGGGCTTTCTTTGGAAGGAATGATGCTAAAGCTGAAACTCCAGTATTTTGGCCACCTCATGGGAAGAGTTGACTCATTGGAAAAGACTCTGATGCTGGGAGGGATTGGGGGCAGGAGGAGAAGGGGATGACAGAGGATGAGATGGCTGGATGGCATCACTGACTCGATGGACGTGAGTCTGGGTGAACTCTGGGAGTTGGTGATGGACAGGGAGGCCTGGTGTACTGCTATTCATGGGGTCCCAAAGAGTTGGACACGACTGAGCGACTGGTCTGAACTGAACTAAACTGAAGGAGAAGGCGATGGCACCCCACTCCAGTACTCTTGCCTGGAAAATCCCACGGACGGAGGAGCCTGGTGGGCTGCAGTCTATGGGGTTGCTAAGAGTCGGACACGACTGAGCTACTTCATTTTTACTTTTCACTTTCATGCATTGGAGAAGGAAATGGCAACCCACTCCAGTGTTCTTGCCTGGAGAATCCCAGGGACTAGGGAGTCCGGTGGGCTGCTGTCTATCAGATCGCACAGAGTCAGACACGACTGAAGCGACTTAGCAGCAGCATGCTTTATTAAGGGCATTATCTCACTTAATTTTAATTCATTTTCAGCTGAGGAAACTTCGAAGAGAGGTTAAATAACTTGATCAAGGTCACACTGTTAGTTTATGGTTCAGCAGATCTGTTTGATTTCAAATTTATGCTCTTAATTGTTTAAGTCTTGGTATCTTAGAAAATTGGGAGCTTCTCATATGACTAGTGTTTGAGGCTAAATTGCTAAAATTAAACTTAATTTAAATGGTGCAAATAGCAAAATAAACTTTGTAAGATATATATGATGACTAAGCTACAGGTCTACCTGTGAGTTTTAATGTAGGAATTTATAGAGTTGGCCAAAAAGTTTGTTTGGGTTTCCATAACATCTTATGGAAAACCTGAACGCACTTTTTAGGCCAACCCAATAGAAACCAGATAGACTTTTGTCTGTTTGCTCTTATGGTGACAGTGTTCGAGTTTGGGTTAATTAAAGATTTGTTGCAATAGAAACTATTATTGATCTTTGTTATGAGGCCATTGTTCATTGCTGTGGAATTCTTTAAATGTCAGAAAAGTATAGGAGGTATTTGTATCCAAGATTTAAAATACATGTGTAATTTAAAAAGAAACTTAATATGCCCAATGACAAAATCTCTGAACATTTTGCTGACAGTAATAGAATAGATAATGTGGATAAGGTAGAGAGGTGACCTTACACCAATGTCAAAGACACCTATATTTTAAAAAACATTTTGTATCCTTACTTTGAAAATCACTGGAAAAATCCTGAAATGTTTTTGTTTTTTCCTCAGTAGAAGAGCCAGAGTTAAAAGACTTACTCCAACCAAGGAATCTTTTATAGATGAGCAGAGGGTTTGGAGTTATAGGTTTGTGATCAAAGCAGATGTTTACTAAACTTGGGGCCATATTAAGAAGATATTTAAACATCTCCCAAAACCTGTATTGATTAATACATGTTACATAATCCTCATTTTTCAGATGGAGAAACCAAATTTTATAATAATCAATCATGTTAAAGATTATCCAGACTATTCCAGAATTATCCCTCCTTTCTGGTATTTAATTCCTAGTTTTTTGCAAAACAACTAAATAGCATTCAATTCAGTTCACTCGCTCAGTTGTGTCCGACTCTCTGTGACCCCATGGACAGCAGCTCGCCAGGCTTCCCTGTCCCTCACCAACTCCTGGAGATTGCTCAGACTCATGTTCATAGATTTGGTGATGCCATCCAACCAGCTCATCCTCTGTTGTCACCTTCTCCTCCTGCCTTCAATCTTTCCCAGCATCATAGTCTTTTCCAATGAATCAGTTCTTCAAATCAGCGGGCCAAAGTATTGGAGTTTCAGCTTCAGCTTCAGTCCTTCCAATGAATATTCAGCACTGATTTCCTTTAGGATGGACTAGTTGGATCTCCTTGCTATCCAAGGGACTCTCAAGAGTCTTCTCCAACACCACAATTCAAAAGCATCAATTCTTCGGCGCTCAGGTTTCTTTATGGTTCAACGCTCACATCCATACATGACTACTGGAAAAACCATAGCTTTGACTAGACATACCTTTGTAGGCAAAGTGATGTCTCTGGTTTTTAATATGCTGTCTAGGTTGGTCATAGCTTTTCTTCCAAGGAACAAGCGTCTTTTAATTTCTTGGCTGGAGTCACCATCTGCAGTGATTTTGGAGCCCAAGAAAATAAAGTCTCTCACTGTTTCCATTTTTTCCCCTATTTGCCATGGGAATAACATTCAGCTGGGTTTAATCCTTATATTAATTCCATGGTGTAATATCAAGATATTACATTATTTAAAAAATCACAAGTGTACAAATTATTCAATACAGAAAAATTTGAGTGTTAAAAAATGTATCAGAAAAACAAAACTTCCTGCCAACTTAGAAAACCTCTCCACAAGGATAGAAGAGAAACAGTTTTATTACTGAACCAGCATTAAACAAGGACATGATGAGTATCACAGGAATCCATTAAGAGATTACAAAGACAGAAAGAAATCTCACCCTTTTCTATAGTTTGTATAGCGAAGCAGATACACCCATTCCATACACATTCTCAAGATAAAGGACAACTAGCCCTCAAGAGGATTTAACAGCACTATTTGCACATGTAGTTGTTCTTCCTAAATTCACATGTAATGGGGATAATGATCTGTGTTTGCTAGTTGCCTTTATCCAAAGAAAAAGTAAATTTCTCATATCTCCCGACAAGAGGTAAGTTTGCAATATGAATTCAGGAAGGGAGGCTCCTGTCCTCCCATGAAACTGAGAGATAGGGTCCTATCTTTCTTGATGATTACTTTTCAAAGAAATGGCTCCCTGCTCCTGGAGGAAACATCCCTGGATTGTAAAATTGGCAAGAGCATTATTTACCTTCTAAAGAGATTTACATACATTTTGAGGAGGCAGAGAAAGAGCTTACAATGATGAATTTTTTTTTCTTTAATTTTATTTTGCTTAACTTTACAATATTGTATTGCTTTTGCCATACACACAATGATGAATTTTTAAAGGTAAAGCTCAAAGAAAGGGAGTTGGAGGATGGCGTCTTTCCATTTTCTTTGCCTCATGGAGAATTGCTTTTTTCCCCCTTATTTCTAATTTGTATTTACCCTTACACCACCAGTATCAGCATCACCTAAGATTCTGACTTCTAAATGTTACAGTTTTTCATGCTCTATTTGTAGCTTATTCAATGTTGGTGCTTCTCTTAAAAGTATAAAGAAACACACACACACACACACACACTGATCTGGAGTAATTACTGGCAATATTTAGTTCTATTGTTTTAAGTCTTCTCTCTATGAAAGTTGACTTTAAAAAAAAAAAATCAACATCTACCATTCTTTTAAGAGGTCTTACTGAACATAGAGCAGACAGGTGGAAATTACTCGATGTGAGATTTCTCTCTCAGTGGATTCTGACATATGAGAAGCCTGCACAAGGATGAGAGGTTTCGCATAGCATTTGATTAGTGGCTGTTTGGTCAAGTTTTATGTGGCTTGTGCGGTACTCAAAATAATTGTGAGCACTCATTGCCTGTGTACAGTTGAGACCCGGTAGGTGTCCTCATCCACTCCCCTCTTCCCCTGGGGAATTGTTGGTTCCCGACGACTGGGTGGGCTGCAGACACCAGTGTACAGTGCAGGGGTTGCTTGCCTGCTCGCTGCTTCAGGGCTTCTCTTTCAAGAGGCAGAGAGATTAAACATTTAAGAGCCTCACGATAGCAGAGGAGGAAGGGAAACACCAGGGGTCGGGAGAGGGCCTTCCGAACTGCCAGCAGTTCAGTGCCCTTGCCACTTGTTTGTGCAAGTCAGGTCTTCCCTTTGATTATTCAAGAGTCTCTCTTACTGTTAGACTGAAAGTTCCCTGACATTCTGACCATGTATCGTGTCTCTTCTGTACTTCCTGTAGTGCTTTCTCAAAAACTGAAGATGAAGCAGGTACTCAGGAAGGATCTGGAGAATTTAACTGAAGAGCTAGGGTGATATTTTGAATAGGGTGATATTTTGAAACGTTTTCTTATTTTACACTTCCCTACATGTAATCTTCTCCCTAGTTTACTTGAGGCAATCCTCCTAACTCTTAGAATGGTTACTCGAGGGAGGCAAAGAGAAAGAAGGAGTTGATATTCCAGGTTTGGTGTTCAAAATAGTGTTTTTGATTCTGCAGTAAGATAAGACATTTTCCCCCTGAGGGAAAAAGACATCTAGGACTCCTTTTTTTTAGGGGTCTCCTTTCCCTGGTGGCTCAGATGGTAAAGAATCTGCCTGCAAGGCTGGAGACCTGCATTCAATCCCTGGAAGATCCCCTGGAGGAGGGCATGGCAACCCACTGCAGTATTCTTGCTTGGAGAATTCCGTGGACAGAGGAGCTTGGTGGGCTATACAGTCCATGGGGTTGCAAGGAGTTGGACATGGCTGAGCGGCTAAGCACACACTCACTTCCAGCATATTGAGAGGAGGCCTCAGTGGACTAAAGGATAAAAATTTTCCAAGTGTAGAGGCTTCTCCTTCTGCCTAGGACAGGTAGGGCACAAGACTTGATATGCAGAAGGAGGCCAGTTTGTAGAGGATATGGAAAATCCATGGTCTATCCCTCTGGCATAGGGGAATGGGAAGAAGAGGAGGGAGAGAAATGCAGTGAAGGGGGGGTGAGATGTCCTTTCCTCTGGACCTGAGCTGGGGCGATGGGAAGTGTGTGTGTGGGAGTGTGTGTGTGTGACTGTGTGTGTGTGACTGTGTAAGTGAGATACCAGCAGTAAGCTGGGTTTCTGGGTGTAGACTCGTTTCTCAGGTTGCCCGTGCAGCCACCTGTGGCAGCTTCGTCAGAAGACACTGGCAGCTCAGCTGGATTAGGCCTAGGAGGGCCTGGCTTTTTTGAACCAGCCTTCCTTCTCAAGTGACTGAAAGGGACCTGGGATTTCTTCATACCCCCAGGGCTTGCCATTGACTTTTGCAGAGCCTGGGGAGCCTGGCAGAAAGGGGTTACTTCAGGGGGCAAATTGGGCTTCCCTGGTGGTTCAGACGGTAAAGAATCCGCCTGCAGTGTGGGAGACCCAGGTTCAATCCCTGAGTTCAGAAGATCCCCTGGAGGAGGGCATGGCAACCCACTCCAGTACTCTTGCCTGGAGAAGCCAATGGACAGAGGAGCCTGGTGGGCTGCAGTCCACGGGGTTGCAAAGAGTCAGACATGACTGGAAGACCAATATTTTCACTTTCAGGGTACAAAGGAGTCAGTGTTGCTGAGGACCAGCAAGGCAGTGATTCCTGGCAGATGTTAGGGGTGTGTCCACTGTGCCAGCAAGAACTAAGGTGAACTGAGTCCAGCAGACCCCGAGTGATGTTAGCCAAAGACTCAAGTGGCACCAGCAGAAAGTCCAGGGCACCTGCTCACACCTCTGTGGGCTCCAGGCAAGGGGTCAATCCAGCCTGTATCCTTCTCTGTGGATGCTGGCCGACATCTCAAGGACCCCGGCCATCTCCCCTCTTTCCCCGAGAGGTCACAAAGCCACACGGTTCCTTTCAGACTCTAAGGTATCAGCTTAGGAGGTGCCTGGGATGGGGAGGTGCAGACTTTGCAACAGTAAGCACGTATCCAAGCCAGCCCAGCCGAGATGGGATTCCAAACAAGACTACGTTGCTAGGCCGGATAGACATTTCATTTTTTTCTTCTGCCATCAGCTGGTTGAAGTCCTGTGAGGGAAGCCGATCAAAACAGAGGAATAAAAAGGCTCTTTGTGCATCTGAATATAGTGTAAGTGTATATTGATCCTGCTAGTGTGGGTGCGTGTTATGCTTTTCTTTTTTAAATTTTTAAATACTTTTTTTGTTAATGGAGGATAATTGCTTTACAGTGCTGCGTTAGTTTCTGCTGTACAACAACACGAATCAGCCTGAAGTATACACACCTCCCTCTCTCCTGAGCCTCCCTCCCACCCCCACTGAGCTCGTCACAGAGCGCCCTGTGTTACACAGCAGCTTCCCACGAGTTATTTTACACATGATAGTGTATATATGATGATGCGACTCTCCCAGTTCGTCTCAGCCTCTCCTTCCTTCACTGTGTCTGGTCTCTATGTCCCCGTTTCTATTCCTGCTTTCAAATAGATTAATCAGTACCATTTTTCTAGATTCCGTATTATATGCGTTAATATACGGTATTTGTCTTTCTCTTTCTGACTTACTTCACTCTGTATCCCAGATTCTAGTTCATCCACCTCACTACAACTGATTCAATTTCATTCCTTTCTATGGCTGTATGTTTCTTTAAATTCTCTCGTAATGAACATTCCCAGCTTTCTCTGTAAGCTCGCTGTTGATACATGTGTCTGTAGGAGGCAGCACCCCTCAGGGTGGAAGGAATGTGGGGGGAAACTTCCCAGTTGCTTCAGGTGAGGCGAGGATAAGCTGGGAGGATTAAACTTGATTTAACCAAAGCTGCTGGCCAGCAGATCTGACAAACCAATGTGCTTGTTCTCTTAGAAAACCCCCTACTCTGCCTTCATAGAGGCAGCTAAATGTCTCATTTTACATTAAATGTCAACTCATCTCCAGCGACAAAGATAAAAGCCATTTTGAATTTAACTTTTTAAAGGAGGAAACACTAAAGCTGTCAGCCGTACTATAGGAGCAAAAGGGATTCTTCATCACTGCTGCAAATAAGATTACCAGACAAGAACTCTGTGTGTGTGTACGTGTGTGCTTGTGTTTAGTTTTGAAAGAGGCATTTAGGAAAAAAAAGCAAACTGTTATTTCTAACCTGGGAATTAGAAGTAGCATGGACATAGAGGGCCTACTCAGGGCCTGGGATGCAGTAGGGCCATTAATAATATGGGGAAACTATAAAAATAAAGGGTAACCAGATTTTTCTTCATCAGAAGTGTGCTTGACACCCTCAATTTTTACTAGTTAATTGTAAGAAACCATATGTTCTTGGAACCCCGAAGGTGCACTTGTGCAAGCTTTGGAGATTGTTCTTTTCAGGTAAATAAACTTCGTAAGGTATATCTTTAAATCATTTAGAAAAATAATTCTTTTTTTTTTCTCTGAAAGTTTCAGATGGTTTGTGAGTCTCTGATATTCATACTAACTAAAAACTCCTATACAATTAATAAAGAGAGAAGAAATGTCCAAGAGCAGGCAAGTCAGCTGCTGGACTGATCACTGTGAGTTTTCGGAATCTCCCATCTTTTCTCGTCTCTTTCTTTTTTCCCTCTTACAGACCAGGATAAGAGTTGGTTCCTAATGGTTGGATGAAGGCTTTGTGAAACGTGGAGAAACATAATGGGGGTGGGATCTATGCTTTGAACTTGAGGGGGCGGGGTGGGGGGGACCTTAAATGGCCAGCAGCTGAGATTCAGGAATGGCATAGAAATTGATTAAGCTGTAGTCAAATAAAAGCTACTAACAAGAAAGGAACAGGTTGGGAAGAGAACAGAATGAATTGAAGAATTGAAAATGGGAATTCCTGGGGGTACCTGATTACCTAGGCACTGCCTCACTTTCTGATTAATGTTTTGTGTCCACCCAAAGAAAGTCCTCATCCGTCCTCTTGCATCTGAATTCTAAGCTCAAACGCAAAGGTTAAGCCTCCTGGGAGACTCTGGAAGAAGTGTATCCTTTTCAATGGGGACGGTTATTAATTTTGCCTCAGCCATTTTCACCTGGGAACCACACGGTGGCAGTGTTGCACCATTCCTTGTGAAAGCGTAGCCCACAGCGGGATCGCAGGCAAATTCAATTGCTGAGCAGTAGTAACACGGGAGATGCAGGATGGGGTTGGTTTAACCAGCGAACGTTATACCTGCATTTGGTACTGCTGATTGTGTTTTCCATGGTAAAATATAGCAGACTCCAGGAAGAGTAACACATTTTCCCTCCTTGTTAGAACGCGCGTGTAATTCAAGCAAATAACCTACCTGGACACATCTAAAATAAGGCTCACTTTTCTCCAAGAACAAACTAATTAGTTTTAGTCTATCCAGCCAACCACCTGCTTGAGAAGAACATTTAGTGTCATAAAACGAACCACCCACCAAGACATACTATGAAAGGCCCACACATCATCATCACACGGCCAAGCTTAGCTCTGAAACAGAGCCTTACAGTCTACACTTGTGGGTTCTCTTGGAGGAAACTATTTTCTAATCTTTTTGCCCTTCAGTCACTAAGTCGTGTCCTCCTGTGTCACCCACGGACTGTATGTAGCACGCTAGGCTTCCCTGTCCTTCACTGTCTTCTGGAGTTCGCTCAAATTCATGTAAACATCACCATTAAAAATTCTGTTCAGAGTAGTGAAAGTTTCCTGAGCAAATGATGGGGCTGGGCATCTTTTTCCTCTTCATTAGGAACAATCTCTGAGAACACATTCAGGGTGGAGTGCTTTCAGCAGATTTTTTTTTTTTTTTTTGTAGTTGATTTACAACGTGTTAATTTCTGCTGTACAGCAAAGTGGTTCGGTTATACATAGATATATAGATATATATATATATATATATTTTTTAAAATATTCTTTTCCATTATGGTTTATCAAAGGATGTTGAATATAGTTCCCTGTGCTCTACAGTAGGACCCTGTCATTTATACATTCTGTGTATAAAAACTTACATCTGCTAATCCCAACCTGCCACTCCATCCCTCCCCCAAACCCTCCCACTGACACCACTAGTCTATTCCTATGTCTGTGATTCTCAGCAGATTCTTGAGTCCTCTGATTTCTGATCGTGTCTGGGGAAAAGAGACTACAATGAAATTAGGTGGTAGAATCAAATGCCACAAAGTTTGGAGCCTTGTTAAAGTATGATGGACTTAGATCAAATGCTGAATACCTGTTAGTGCTTTTTAAGGTGAGGTTACATGTGTTCGGATTGTTCTATCTAGAAAAAGTTCAGGTATAAATGAGTTGCCTTGGGGAGGGGTTAAAGGAAAGCATGTCACTAGTGAATGGTTCTCAAAAAGGCATCAGAGTTACCCGGGGGACTTAAAACACAGATTCCTGACCCCCACACCCAGAGTTTCGGATTTAGTAGGTCCTGGGTGGTGTCTGAAATCTTGCATTTCTAACAAGTGTTCTCAGCTGTTAGTCCAAGTGCTACACTTAAAGAATTCTCACTCAAGACCTATTTTTCTCAAAAATGGAGCAACCAGGTGATTCCCATTTGGGTGCTTTGCAGAGAACGTTGAGAAGCATTGACTCAATGGAATGAAAGGCTTGCTTTAGGATCTAAAGTTGTGAGTTCAAATACAAGAACCATAACTTAGGAGGTGAGTGAAAAAAAGGAATGACATAACCTCTTAGAACTTCAACTTGTCATCCAGAAAATAAGACTGTATCAGATATCAGAATTTGAGTCCTGGCTCTGCTAATTACTGTGTGACTTCGTGCAAAATACTTAGCCATTCTGAGTCTGATTCCTTATGAGTTAGAAAGGTCTTTATTTAAGAGTTGTTTTGGAAATAAACCATTTAACATTAAGGATTTGCTAATCCTTCTCTCCCTTTAGTTTTTATTTCCTCAGGTGGTGTATTACCTGAAAGCACTTTGGTGGCCATGGTGGTTTAGTCGCTAAGTCATGTCCGACTCTTGTGACCCCATGGATAGTAGCCTGTCAGGCTCCTCTGTCCATGCGATTCTCCAGGCAAAAATACTGGAGTGGGTTGCCATTTCCTTCTCCAGGGGATCTTTCCAATCCAGGAATCGAAGCTGATTCTCCTGCATTGAGGCAGATTCTTTACCAACTGAGCTACGAGGGAAGCCTGAAATTACTTTATCAAATATGAAACATCATAGAATTTTTAGTTAATAGTTTGCAGAGAGATTGCTTTAGGAGAAACCTTCCTGGGCCACTCAGATGGAGTGTTTTCATTGACCAGACTAGTTAATTCAGATAAATTGGCTATTTTCTTTCCATGATTTCACATTTGTTTGATTGAAATCACTGGACAAACCCAGAGTTTGCATATTGCAGGAGGAAACACTGATAATTTCTGGAATCTTCTCCAGAATGGGCTGGTCAGTTCTGCTTCCCTCTTTCAGGTCCCATTTTTTTTTTTAAAAAACATTTATTTGGCTGTGTTGGGTCTTAGTTGCATCTTGTGGTGTGTGGGCTCAGTAGTTGTGGCTTAGTTGCCCCATGGCATGTGGGATCTTAGTTTACCAACCAGGGGAACCCTTGTGCCCTGCATTGCAAGGAGGAGTCCTAACCACTGGACTACTAGCGAAGTCCCTCAGCTCCCATTTTAAAAGAGAGGAATAAAGACTCAAGAGCCAGATGACTTAGTGCAGCTTGGCTTACAGAATGCGGGTCGGTGGGTGAGGAGTCTGGTTGGAGTCTTCTCATGTCCCAGGAGAGGATGGTATCCAAGCAGCATGAACCGGCTGGTTTCCACATTATTGCTGCATCTGCTTGATGTCAGTATGACTTGTTATACGGTGGTAAAAAGTTGGTTAGATGAATGTTGGTCAGAAGATGTTAAAGACCTAATTCTGTTTCTTCCTGTAACTAGCTGTATCACCTGGGTTAGCCATTTCCCTCCACAAAGCCTGAGTTTCCCCATCTATAAAATGACAGATTTGCATGAGATCACGCTTCTTAAGTAGCAGTCTGTATCTAGGATTCACGGACCACCCCAAACTCCAAATCTTGTACTTGTGCATTTCAATGGAGAGGGGACTCAGAGATTTTCTCAGATTCCTTTAAAGGGGTCTGTGGCACCAAAACGTTTATCCTCAGGTGTTACTGTTGACCTCAAGTCTAGCTTTGCACCTCTGCCTCTGCTGCTAAATAACCATTTCTACTGGATTTTTCATTCCACAATTCAAAGAGATAAACTAGTTCTTTAAAAAAAATTTTTATATTGATGTATAGCCAATTAACAATGTTGTGATAGTTTCGGGTGGAGCGCAAAGAGACTCAGCCATCCATATACAGGTATCCATTCTCCCTCCAAATCCCCTTCTGGCTTCACGGAACAGTGAGCTGAGTTTCCTGTCATCTACAGTAGGTCCTTGTTGGTTGTCCACTTTAAATATAGCAGTGTGTCCATGTCCATCCCAAACTCCCAAGCTATCCCTTCCCCCCAACCTTCCCCACTGGTAACCATGAGTTCTTTCTCTAAGTCTGTGATCAACTAGCATTTTGGGTGTTGTATAGATACTGCTTATGAGTCAAACCATTAAGGGAAATTTACCTTTTAAGCAATGGTGAAAGAATGGAAAAAGATTAATGGCAAACAAAAGGATACAGCCTTAGAAAGTCTTCTTGGTGCTATATAGCAGCTGCTTTGTAAACGTACCAGTACAGAAACTGGGCTTTATCAGTACACTTGGAATTGACCAGATTTAAAGTGATGGCTACTCACTAAGTCAGTTCACACGAGACTGATGGATAAACTAGAATGCCAATGTGATTATTTACAACAAGAGAGAACTCCTGCCCGTGCCCGGATGGCCCCTTTACCAGGCATTGAGCTGCGTTATCAATCAGCAGACTGTTGAGTAAAGATTCAAAGCAAAAGGACGCAGATAGCTTTGAGGAATGTGTCTTTTGGGCCAAGGTAATGTCTCAGCGTGCCAGTATCATGGATTATGCTTCAGAAAGAACTCGGTAGACTTTTTGCTTTGTCCCACTCAGTGTTGATTAGTTTGGTTTGCCTTTCGGTGGGCACCCTTGTTCCCAAGTTCTCTGGGGGCATGCTTCACTTTGTCCCCAAGGTGCTGCCTAAAAAGCCTATTATATTCCTTACTGAATGAAAGGATTGTCTTGTACAAACCCAGGTAAGTTGATGAGATAGAGAGCGTGCTTTTCTATTCACAACATGCTTAAGATTGTTGACCCATGTCGGAAGCAGGTTGAGTGTCTGACCTCATTTACCACAATGAGACACATCATTCTTCTTGAGTTTCTAATAACCTTTTCCATGAAACGAGCCTTTTGTTCAAATATACACACTTTTATCAGTTGTTTTCACTATAAGAGCCTGTAGCTAAAAGAAGTCTCTTATCTAGTACTTGGCATCCTCTCTATTTCACAGAAGAGACTGACTGCTCATTTCTTGACTAACTTGTCAGACAGAAGAACAGATCTTTTAGCATTTTGGGGGTGATCCTCCTTACTTTATGCATCCCATAGAATCGTGATGAGATCATCAGGAAGCTCCTGCAGATCCTTACCCATCTGGACAGGCATTTTTGTAAATTAAATCAGTTGTCATCACAGAGTTCTAAATAGTCTGCCTTCCAGCTGCCGCTAAGTCACTTCAGTTGTGTCTGACTCTGTGTGACCCCATAGACGGCAGCTCACCAGGCTCCCCCGTCCCTGGGATTCTCCAGGCAAGAACACTAGAGTGGGTTGCCATTTCCTTCTCCAATGCATGAAAGTGAAAAGTGAAAGTGAAGTCTCTCAGTTGTGTCTGACTCTTAGCGACCCCATGGACTGCAGCCTACCAGGCTCCTCCATCCATGGGATTTTCCAGGCAAGAGTACTGGGGTGGGTGGTATTGCCTGCTCTGCTGTCTTCCAGAGAGAGAGGCAAATACATGGTAAGTGTACGTCACAAGCAAGCCTGATGTAGAAACGCAAGCATTTGTACAAAACAGTCAAGACATTTTCACTGTTCTGGGTGATCTCCTCACTAATTCTCTCCTGGAATACCTGCGTTACGATTTGACTTATGAAAAATTATTTACCCAGAGCTTGTCAGAAGCAGATACACTGTATAAAGTGAAACACCAAGTTGGAAATCATGTTGCTTCATTCTTGGGATGCTAGTGATGCAAAAGTCAGAGGCAGAAAATTTCAGTAAATCAATCCTGTAGAATAAAATGCCAGCTACAGTCAGACTCCTCGACCTCTTATTTCCACGCGACTGTCCACAATTCTATCAATGCCAGGCAGGAGGTACAGATATGAAATAGGTGAGGCTTGTTTTCTTAGTCCCTCATTCCTCTTTTGAGCTTCCCTGGTGGCTCAGTGGTAAAGAATCTGCCTGCCAATACAGGAGACACAGGAGACGTGGGTTCGATCCCTGGGTTGGGAAGATTGCTCTGGAGAAGGAAATGGCAATCCACTCCAGTATTCTTGCCTGGAGAATCCCATGGACAGAGGAGCCTGGCAGGCTATAGTCCCTGGGGTTGCAAGGAGTCAGACACGACTTAGTAACAACAACTGCAGTAACAACATTCCTCTTTTGACTTGTTTTCCACCCTTGATGGTAACCTGCGCCAACTATTCAGCTCCAGCTACTCTCTTTTGATTCTTTGAGGCACTGGAACACCAGTGCCACAGAAAAATGTCTAAGTTTATCTAGATGTATCTGAGGCATAAATGATTGATCATGGTTTGATATATGATCTACCATACATGGCATTTGCATTTTAATAGGAAAAACACAAAATAATTTATTTCTTGGTCTAAAATTTCAGTCTATAGCAATACGGTAGCCCAAGTTTTGGGGAGTGGTAGCTGAAGAAGGCAATGGCAACCCACTCCAGTGTTCTTGCCTGGAGGATCCCAGGGACTGGGTAGCCTGGTGGGCTGCCGTCTATGGGGTTGCACAGAGTCAGACACGACTGAGTGACTTCACTATCACTTTTCACCTTTATGCATTGGAGAAGGAAATGGCAACCCACGCTGGTGTTCTTGCCTGGAGAATCCCAGGGACGGGGGTAGCCTGGTGGGCTGCCATCTATGGGGTCGCACAGAGTCAGACACGACTGAAGCACCTTAGCAGCAGCAGCAGTAGGAGCCAAGGGTGTGGACATTCCCTTAACTCAGACCTGTGTCATATTTCTAGGTCTGAATTCTCTGTACTTGTTTCATACTGCGCAGTTGATATAAATAACACATGATTCCTGCCACTCCTTTGAGATCAAGCATGTATTAACCTGTGGGGTTGTTTTATAGTAATTAAGTGATATAACCTCTCTGAGGTTGGTGTGCATATTGAAGGCTTTTGTAGTTGATTAGCAGAGAAATGAAACAAGAGTTTAATCAACCACCAACGTTGTTAGGTTCAAGTTTACGCTAGCACCTCATTTGCAAATGTGCTGGGAGAAGGAAGGAAGGAAAGAAGAAGGGAAGGGAAGGATGCAGGAAGGAAGATTTGCATCCACATACATGTAGCACATGTGCTTTTTCAGTTTCATGGTGGGGTGGAGAAGACCTGTTCTTCCATTTCTCAGTCAAATTGCCGGGCTGGGCTGCAAGCTGACCTCCTTCAGGCTCTGGGCTCAGCTGGGGAGTGAGTGATGCTGATGAGGGGGCCAAGAATAGAATTTCCTTCCAGAGTGGGGCCAGTTGGTTTTGTCCCTAGTCAGAGACTGCTGAAACCTCTCACTCAGCCATAATGGAATCGTTAGTTCCAGAGTAATGAAGATGAGAATACACAGATAAACCTATATAGCATGTTCCAATGTCGGGGAACGTATCCAAAGATAAAGTCTATCGATAGAGCTATAGTACTATTATCTGCTGTTATTTTAGTAGCTCAGTTGTGCCCAACTCTTTTGTGACCCCATGAACTTGTAACCCACCAGGCTTCTCTGTCCATGGGATTTTCAAGGCAAGTAATACTGCCATTTCTTTCTCCAGAGGGTCTTCCCGACTTACAGATCGTACCTGTGCCTTCTGCATTGGCAGGTGGATTCTTTACTCCTGAACCACCAGGGAGGCCCGGGATAGTACTATTATAGCTGTGTGTAAAGAATAACACTCTCCTCCCCGCTCCCTTATGCCTTCATTTGTCCAGTGTTTATTGTAGCTCATACCCTTTTCTGGGGTTGGTGCTGAGGAAAATACTAAGACTGATGCAACATAATTCCTTTCCTCAAAGAGTTTCCAGTAAAGTAGGGGAGAAACTTCCATGCTGTTTTCCATAATGGCAGTACCAATTTACATTCCCACCAACAGGGTACCAGGGTCCCCTTTTTCCTAAATCCTTGCCAACATTTGTTACCTCTTTTTAAGAAATATCCATCCTAACAGGTATGAAGTGATATTTCACTGGCGTTTTTGTTTGCATTTGCCTGACGAGTCCCTTTTTATGTAGCTTTGGCCAAGTTTATGTCAGCTGTGGAGAAATGTCTATTCAGGTCCTTTGCCCATTTTATTTATTTTTTTAATTTTATTTTTATTGAGTTATGGTTGATTACAATGTAGTGTTCATTTCAAGTGTACAGCAAAGGGATTCAGTTATACATATACCATTCCTTTTTCAGATTCTTTTCCATATAGATTATTCAGAATATTGAGTAGAGTCCCCTGTGCTATACTGTATGTCTTTGTCCTTTGCTCATTTAAAAATTGGGCTGTTGAGCTATATAAGTTTTCTATATTTTTACATGTCAACCATACTTCAATAAGTGGTTTTAGAAATGTGGGGACAGTCTAGAAAATGAACATTTAGAGTGGTTTGTTCTGTATGTTGTATGAAGTCAACAGGGAGGAGAGTGCAATGGATTATTTCTGGGGGAAAACACTGACTGCTTTTAGAAGAGATATCTACTGAGTTGGATCATGAAAAATGGGTAAGAGTTAGTTAGGAGGATGGCTGGAAGACTGGGACACTCCAGCTGGAAGTAACACCACCACACTGGTCGCTTTCTGTGGCTAAAGTGTAACACAGTAGGGTGAGTGGAGTGATCAGAGACTAGACTGATCAGAGATTAGTAGGTAGAGGTCAGCAGGGGGCTTTTGGGCTATGCAGACAAACTTTGTAATATACCTTTTGGGCAATAGGGAGCTTTCAGAATTTTTTATCTGGAAAAATATTTCAAGTGAAAGTGAAGTTGCTCAGTCATGTCCAACTCTTTGCAACCCCATGGACTGTAGCCCTCAAAGCTCCTCCATCCATGGGATTTTCTGGGCAAGAATACTGGAGTGGGTTGCTGTTGAGAGGGTAACAGGCAGGAAGGCCAGGGAGGAAATAGCCTGCAAGTGTCAAACATTTTTATCTTTCTTAAGCAACAGGAGAAAACAAACGCAATATTTTTTCCTTCTGTATAAAAATTTAAAAGGAGGTTTCTCTTAAAATACTGTGTTGCCATAATGACACATGGTTTCACCTGAAGTTAACTATTCTCAAACCTAGAGATAACCAATGCCTTTTTCTTATGGAAATGTTTGTCTTAAGCTATGCTAATATACTATGCATTTACCCCAAACTCTGTCTTCAAGTGGGTTCTGCCTCTTGGCTCAGAACCTACTTGACAAACCAGTATGTTATACTCAGATACTGTTCCCCTAATCTATGTAAATGAAACTATTTGTACGGTGGTCTGCCCTTCTTAAAGATTCAAGTTAATTATTTTATGGCCCAGGATGAACCATTTGGTGCCAAAATTATCCCAAAATGCATCTTATGGGTGAGGGGCCTAGTGCCATTCTGAGTTTTAAGACATTCTTTTCTTTCATTAACAGACTGCTAGTGACTATGTAACATCCAGCTGAAGACTAGCAGGGGGGCACTCTTTATGCCCCCTTCTGATGCCTATGTCAGAAGCTTTCTCTATCTCCTTTATACTTTAATAAAACTTTATTACACAAAAGCTCTGAGAGATCAAGCCTCATCTCTGGCCCCGGATTAAATTCTTCTCTTCCGGGGACCAAGAATCCCGCCGTCTTTGCGTGATTCAACAACAACCTTTCACTGTTTCCTTCTCCAGGGAATCTTCCTGACCCAGGGATGGAACCTGGGTCTCCTGCACTACAGGCAGACTCTTTACCATCTGAGGCACTAGGGAAGCCCCTGGGGAAATATTTCATCTGTAGTCAAATCAATTTTCTAGAACAAACCCTTATGCTAGCTCTATGGATATCAGACCAAAATTGGTAGCATAACCAAGTAGGGAAGAGAGTCATGGTCTAGGTGAGAGATGAGAGGGTCCAAACTCAGACAGTTGTAGTGAGTATGGAGGGCAGGGGACAGCTTTAGGTGATAATTAGTAAACTGTGCCTGTGTGTGTGCTCTGTTATGTCCAACTCTTTGTGACTCCACGGACTGGAGTCCACCAGGCTCCTCTGTCCATGGGATTCTCCAGGATAGGATACTGGAGAGAGTTGCCATTTCCTTCTCCAGAGGATTTTCCTGACCCAGAGATCAAACCCACGTATCCTGTGTCTCCTGCGTTGGCAAGTGGATCCTTTACCACTGAGCCACCTGGGAAACCTAGTAAACTGCTGCTGCTGCTGCTGCTAAGTCACTTCAGTTGTGTCCAACTCTGTGTGACCCCATAGACGGCAGCCCACCAGGCTCCACCGTCCCTGGGATTCTCCAGGCAAAAACACTGGAGTGGGTTGCCGTTGCCTTCTCCAATGCATGAAAGTGAAAAGTGAAAGTGAAGTCGCTCAGTCGTGTCCGACCCTCAGCGAACCCATGGTAGTAAACTGGTATAATCCAATTAACTAGATGCATGGACGTTATTAGAGAAACAGTAGAAAAGACTCTTAGAAAGGAAACAGAAGAAAGTGAGGGTTTTTTTTTTTTTTTCAAGG
The DNA here is from genome assembly GCA_935064755.1 of Tragelaphus eurycerus. Classification (NCBI taxonomy): domain Eukaryota; kingdom Metazoa; phylum Chordata; class Mammalia; order Artiodactyla; family Bovidae; genus Tragelaphus; species Tragelaphus eurycerus. The sequence continues at coordinate 1,526,432 of CAKXYN010000209.1, read as the reverse complement.
ATAGGAGAACTACTCTCTTTCAGACTCAGCAGTTTCAGAGTGAGGTGACCTTGGGTTCTGGGGCCTCATGGGGGAAGTTTCCGTGAGGCTCCCAGATAGATGCGATAAAAAGGCAGGAGAGCAGGATGCCCTGAATGAACAATGGAGAGGAATGCCCTTGCATTTCGTCACAGGCTAACCCTGGGTGGCCTTTCAGGCCAGATTTTTATTACAGTGTTAAAAATAATAGCCATCAGCTACACAGCGCTAAGCACTTAGGTATATTAGCTCATTTAATGATCAGGAAACTAGGCTCAGAGAGATCGATAACTTTTCTAAGGTAGAGTCAGAAAGGAGTAGAACTTTGAGCCTGGGCAACCTGGCTCCAGCATGTGTATGGTTATCACTCAGTTGTCTCCCAAATAATTGATGAGAGAGGACACGAGACCATAAAACCCTGGGTTATGTCTGTTTCCTTATCCCAGTGATTCCAAAACGAGTCACTTCAATTTGATGTGTGCTTTAAAATAGAGAGAGGGAAGGCTGTTGTCCTTATGTCTGTAAATTCAGTGCATTCAGGTGAGAGTAAGTGAGTGAGAAGGGAGATCATTAGGTAGAAAGGTTCTGGGATGCCTGCACTTCTGATTGAACCTTTGGGGGATGAACTGATCACATTGAATGCTGTCTTTTAAAATTTATTAAAGCATTTTTCTTTTGGCTGTGCTATGAAGCATGTGGGATCTTAGTTCCCCGGCCAGGGATCAGGACCCATGCACCCTGGAGTGGAAACCTGGAGTCTTAACCACTAGACAGCCATGGGAGTCCCTAGGGAATGCTGGCTTATCAGGGCTACAGGTGATATTATTGAACCTGTGTCTTTCCTCATCAACCGGCTTCTGGAAATGGGGGGTAGCTGAAACCAAGATGACGAAGAAGATTAGAGGCAACTGAGACCTAGCCAAGCCTTGGACCTGGAAGATGAAAGGTTGAGCCTGTTTAAAATTGTATCTCCTGGATCCACTTCAGTGCCTGGGCTTTCAGAGAGAATTGTGGCACACACACTTTACTTTTAAAAGGTAAAACATTGACTGTTCTGGAGACAAGAAAACTCACTTTAGCTGTGGACTAATGCTCGAGATGAATGTAGGGAATAATTGTCTCCATGGCTTTTTAACCCCCGGGTAATGTTTTAGAGCAATTACCTGTACAGCCAGTTGCTATAGTTACCTATTGTCTATGCTTCCAGAGGAGAAATCTCTAGCTCAGCTGCTTAGTAGGAGAGAAACAGGTGCTCAGATTTAACAAAAAAAGAGTGGGACATGCAGAAGAAAACATCTTTATCCATCCAGTGGCAAGTTCTGGAACATCTACTCTGTTCACTTGCCAGTGATCATGTATCGCTACCTTCTTTTCCCATGGGAATCACCCCAGTTCACAGGGGCAAGCCCCCAAGAGTCATGTGTGAAATAGGTGATGTGATTAACATGGTTATAACTAATTGGACCGTCACGAACACCTTACCTCAACTGGGACCATCAGGATTCTCTCCCTTGGAAACTGGGACCGAAGCTTTTCTAGCTACTCTGTGTGGATAAATGGCAGGACCTGTCCAAGGGAGGTTTTCAGCCTGGAGACTATTCTCTATCTTGTGGAAAGAGGGGAAAGAGAGAAGATGCCTGTTTGCAGAGGAAGCAGGGAGGGGACGGAGAGTGTCTTGAGGGTTTTTCCATTTCAGGTTCTTTCCTTCTTAAGGCATAATTGTTTTCCTGCCTCAGATGTTTTCTGTTGGTTTTATCTTTTGGTGATTATGATGATTATTTACTCACACTGAGTTAGTTTCCGTTATTTGTCACTAACATCTTCCCCAGTGGCTCAGCGGTTAAGAATCTGCCTGCAATGCAGGAGATGCAGGAGATGTGGTTCAATTTCTGGGTCAGGAAGATCCTTTGGAGGAGGAAATGGCAATCCACTCCAGTATTCTTACCTGGAGAATCCCATGGAGGGAGGAGCCTGATGGACCCCAGTTCATGGAGTCCCAAAGAGTCGGACACAACTGAAGTGATGGAGCACACTTGTACAGGCGCACTGGTTGTCACTAAACACTCAAACTCTGCTCGAACATGTCCTCAAGACCACCATTATGGGCTGAATTGTGTCCTCCCCCCACTCAAATTTATATGTTGAAGTCCTAACACTCAGGACCTCAGAATGTGACTGTGTTAGGAGATAGGGTCCTTAAAGAGGTTAAGTAGGTTAATGTGAGACCATTTGGGTGGGCCTTAATCCAGGATGACTGGTGTCCCTATAAAAGATTAGGACACAGTCACCGAGGGAATAGCATGTGAAGACACAGAGAGAAGGCCACCATTCACAAGCCAAAGACAGAGGCCTTTGGGAGGAGCTAAGGCTATGGTTTTTCCTGTGGTCATGTATGGATGTGAGAGTTGGACTGTGAAGAAGGCTGAGCACCGAAGAATTGATGCTTTTGAACTGTGGTGTTGGAGAAGACTCTTGAGAGTCCCTTGGACTGCAAGGAGATCCAAGCAGTCCATTCTGAAGGAGATCAGCCCTGGGATTTCTTTGGAAGGAATGATGCTGAAGCTGAAACTCAAGGACTTTGGCCACCTTGTGCGAATAGTTGACTCATTGGAGAAGACTCTGATGCTGGGAGGGATTGGGGGCAGGAGGAGAAGGGGCAGACAGAGGATGAGATGGCTGGATGGCATCACTGACTCGATGGATGTGAGCCTGAGTGACCTCCGGGAGTTGGTGATGGACAGGGAGGCCTGGCGTGCTGCGGTTCATGGGGTCCCAAAGAGTTGGACACGACTGAGTGACTGAACTGAACTGACTGAAACCTGATACTTTGAACTTCCAGTCTCCAAAACTGTGAGATTTGTATCATTCCTTTTTACCTTCTGCATGTAAGGGATGTCATATGATATTTCTCCTTTTCTTAGAGATTTCATACTGAGTGAAGTAAGTCAGAGAGAGAAGGACAAATATCGAATGATATCCCTTATGTGTGGAATCTAAGAAGAAATGACACAAACAAAACTTATTTACAAACAGAAACAGACTCAGAGAACAAACTTATGGTTGCTGAGGGGAAGAAGGGGGAGGGGAAAATTAGGGAGTTTGGGATCGCTGTGTGCACACTGCTATATAGAAAATGGACACCCAACAGGGACCGACTGTCTAGCACAGGGACCTCTGCTCCAGGCTGTGTGGCAGCCTGGATGGAAGGGGAGTTCGGGGAGAATGGATACATGTATGTGTATGACTGAGTCCCTTTGCTGTGCACGTCAAACAATCACAACATTGTTAACCGACTATACTCCAAAGTGAAATAAAAAGTTAAAACCCCCCAAAATTGTGAGAAAAAGATAAGTCTGTCATCTACGCCACCCAGTCTGTGGTCCTTTGTTACGGCAGCCATGGCAAACTAATACAACCACTGTCTAAGTTATGAGACTATCATTTCTCCTTCCTTTGCCCCCGACAAAGGAAACTCAATAATAGAAAAACTGCTGCTGCATTTCTTAATGGAGATCCTTAAAGAAAGAAGCAAAAAGATCTTTTGCTTTGGCTAAAAAGTAAACCAACAACTCTCATTTGAGGATCTGAAGGAGTACAGCCCCGGAGGAATCTATCTTCTTAATGCTGTTGTTTGGCTTCAGTGAAAAGCGTTCAGCTTCATGTCTTCCCAAGGAAGGGTGCCTGCTAAGCTTTAATTTTACATGGAAAAATGATTGTTGTTTCACTAATTGAAAGAATGGGAACTCTTTCTTCAATTCATTTACACTCAGGTGAAAGCAAAACGAGTCATTTTGCAGGAAGTACAGGGCTTGCAGACTCTTCCTGGTGCCCTTGAGTTCTGAGGTCAGGGTATGAAAAGGTTTCTCCGTCAGTTGTCATCACATTAGAGAATTATGTAGAGAAAAGTGTCTGGGTGTTGTTTTTAATGGGGATGAGGCATTTAGGGAAATGCTGTTGAGATTTAAAAAAAAAAAAATTTTGAGAGGAGAGGTGAAGACCAAGAGTGAATAGAAAAAGATGTTGATTCAACTGAACTACAGTGGCGTTTAAAAGGTCACTGAGCAGAGATAAGGTGGGAAGAAAATGGGAATCGTTTGTAGACTCAGATAACACAATATATGCTAATAGAAACGGGCACTGAAAGAATTCTGGCATTTGTGTTTGTGCTTCAGGGTAATTTGTCTTGAAAGGAGGTGAGGAGAGGGACTTTGGGGCATTTTGTGATGTCCTCTTGTTTTTGAGGAATAGAATTTATTCTGTGGTTACCACAAGAATATATATGGCAGATAAGTTCCAACTCATACATGCAATTCTGCATATTTGAAACATTATCTTTTTTATGTTGAGATAGATTCTGAAGATGTATTCGGATTTAGTGGGAAAAGGTATCGATTAGGGGTGAGTCATGCATGAATACATGAATGCTGTCCATGTGCCACCATGAGACCAAAAGTCACAAATTGATGATCTGTGGAACAAACGGGGACTGTAAGAGGTTTTTCTTGACCCAGGTGGCCTTTTAAAATTAAAAAAATTATGAGTTAGACATTTTGAAAGTAGGATGATTTCATAAGAAAAAAAACTCACAGCTTCAGCTTCTCTTAAAAATCGTTAACTCCAGCAATATTGGTTATTCCCAGATGACAACACGATGGAGTTAGGTATTGGCTTAGTTCAAGCATGCCCCTAGAGACTCTAGGATGTGTGACTTACAGGTTAAAAAAGTCTTCTGTGAGTGCAAGGATCATGAGGCTGCAGACTGAGGAACTTGCCAGTAGATGACGCTGCAAGTCAGGAAGGATTAAAGCATTAACCTCATCCCAGCCAGAGGGGCAGACAAGAGGGCAGACGCGTGACCAAAGCAGATGGACATTTAGCAGGGTTTGTAAGAACAAGAGATGCCCCACAGTGCTGCCGAAAGAAATGGGGAATGCAGTCTTTTCTGGTGAGGTTAGCAGCCTGAAATTCTGCAAGGAAGGAGCTACGCCTGGTAAAAGCTGAATTCTGGAGAAATCCTCCTTATGCTACTTTTGGGCATCATCTATTGAGGGTTGAAAAGTGAGACATTGTATCAGTTTCTTTTTTCAAAAGTTTTTAATGGAATCAACACTATAGACTAAACCACTCCTCTAAACCCTAGACCTGCATGTCCAACTTGTCTATTTGCCAACTTCATAGTGTCAATAACACTTCAAACATAAGTGTCCAAAATGAGACTCATTTTCCCCCTAGATCTAGTCCTTTCTTCTATCTCAGTGAACAGCACCTCCCTAAATTGTTATGAAAAACAGGAACCTCTTGCTCATCCCTGCCTCCTCCCCACTCCTGGTCCAATCATTACAAAGCCCTGTTAATTTTGTTTGTAAGTGAGAAGGGGATGACGGAGGATGAGATGGCTCGATGGCATTGCCTACTCGATGGATGTGAGTCTGAGTGAACTCCGGGAGTTGGTGATGGACAGGGAGGCCTGGCGTGCTGCAGTTCATGGGGTCGCAAAGAGTTGGACACGACTGAGCGAATGAACTGAACTGAAGTATCTGTTTACTCCGCCCTCTTCCCTTTGGCTCTACTGCTCTCAGACTCCTCACTTCCATCACTTTTTGCAAAAACAAAGGTCGCCTCACTGACCTCTCACACCCCTTTCATCCCACTTTTCACACAGCAGCAGTAGTCACCCTTACAAAATCCCAAACTGACAATGTCCCCTCCCTGCTTCAGATAGTCCAGAGGCCTCCTATGGTTCTCAGACCACTAGCCACACTTCTTTGCACGTTCTCGCATCCTCACAAAGTCTTGGCATTTGTTTCTTATGTGCCTCACAAAGCTTGTCACCCTCCTCTCTACCTTAGTAAATCTATCTTCATAAGAAAGCGGATCAGCCCAGTTCCAAGTCCAAAGCATGACCGGGGATGTGTTCCTGTAAGGAATGAAGAACAGAGACAAATTATTCGGCTTTTCTTTGGGTGATACTTGATGTTTAATGTCTTCTTTTAGAGCTTTTTTGAGATCGCAGCGGTCAATTCCAGACATTGCCTGCAGTTTAAAGGTCAGCAGCCCATCTTTACTTATAATCTGTAAAACAGTCTCTGTTTCACATGCTTGAACTGAATAGTGATCAAGTGGCCCAGGGCCGATTGAGAGTCAGCCTTCTAGTCCCTCTAGAAGGAAATTTTAGAAATAACTGGTGTTGATCCTCTTGGTAAGCTGTCTTAATTTCAGAGGACTGCTTCCTCCGAGTTTGCTGTTTGCTCTTGGGGGGTGACATCCTAAACCCTGCATAGTCATCCCTCAGTGTTTAGTAAAAGTGGATGATTGTTTATGGAGATGCTCTGATCAATTACCTGGAGAAAGGAATGGCAACCCACTCCAATATTCTTGCCTGGAGAATCCCATGGACAGAGGAGCCAGGCGGGCTTCAGTCCATGCGGTCACAAAGAGTCAGACACGACTGTGGGACTAACACTTTCTGACCAACATGGTAATCACTTGGTATATGTGATTATTTAAATTTATTAAAATTAAATGAAATACAAATGTAGTTCTTCAGTTGCAGGGGGAACTATATTTTAATGCGCCATCCACCATTCTGGATGGTGAAGATACAGAGTATCGTCGTAGCAAGGTGCATTGGACGGCACTGCTATGGAGCTTCCCACAGAGGGATCTCGGCTTGCCGTGTATGATGTGCCCAGAATAACAGGTTTTAATTAAAAATAATCAATTGCCTTTTAGGCGACAGTTGCTGTTATTTTGCTTTCAGTACAACCATAAGGAAGGAAAGTGAATCTATGAGGTCTGGAGGTAAGGAAATGGGTCAAAAGATAAAACATGGAAGGCAGCTAAATCTGAAGAGGGAACTCCATGTAAGCATGCTGGGGGGTGGTGGGGGGAAGAGGCTGGCTTTGGGTGTTTTTTTTTTCTCTCTATTATGCTGGCTCCCACGTGGATACAGACAGGAATGTCAAGTGATTTGTGTCCACGAGAAAATCCAGGCTTGAGCCCTTTTCACTTTTGTATAGGATTAGGCTCACTGTCAAGGAGAAAAATGAACAGTCCTCCTTCTGGGAATAGGACAACTAAATACGAATGATGTACACCCTTCCAGAAATTCCTGCCCCTGTCACAACACCACCATTCATTTTATGAAGCACCTTTAACACGTACGTTGCCTTCACAGCTCTCCTTTCTGTTGCTTCTGTTTTCCCCCTTCCCTCCATCATTTTTTTTTTTTCTGTGTGTGTTTTTAAAACTTTTTTTGATGTTTTAAAGTCTTTATTGAACTTGTTACAACACTGCTTCTGTTTTATAGTTTGGTTTCTTGGCCAGGAGGCAGGTAGGGTCTTAGATCTCTGACCAGGAATTGAACTCACACCCTCTGCATCGGAAGGCAAAGTGTTAACCACTGGACGGCCAGGGAAGGCCCCCTTCCTTCCTTTTTTTTTTTTTTCTTTTCTTTTGTTTTTGTTTTCCTTCTGAGGCTGTAGCAAAGTGGACAAGTCTGTTTTGGTGCTTGGTAAAGGTAAGTAATTAGATTACATTAGAGTTCAGCTGAATGATTACTATTGTCCTTCTAGCTAATGAGGATAGAAACAGCTGATGTTCATCAAGGATTTGGTATGTTCTAGGCTTTGTGCTAAGGGCTGCATAAGCCTGATCTCATTTATACTTAAGGAAATCTCTGAGATGGTTTCCATAGAGGGTCAGAGTACAGGTCCCTATTCTGGTCCTAGCATTTACTAGCTGTGCCTCAGTCTCCTAACTGAAGATAGTTCATGGTATTTACTTCACTTTTTGTAGAATTAAATGAATTATATTGAAACCACTTAGAATAGTATTCATATATAAGAGGCATTCAGCAATTGTTATTACTGTTATTATTCCTATCTTTACTGGTGAAGAAACATGGGCTTAAGGAGGCTTGAAGTAAAAGTATTAGTTGCTTAGTCATGTCCGACTGTGACCCCATGGACTATAGCCCGCCAGGCTCCTCTGTCACTGGAATTCTTTAGGCAAGAATACTGGAGTGGGTATCCATTTGCTTCTCCTGGAGATCTTCCCAACCCAGGAATTGAACCTGTGTCTCCCGAATTGCAGGCGGATTTTTTATTGTCTTGGAGAAAGAACTGGCAACCCACTCCAGTATTCATGCCTGGAAAATCCCACGGACCAAAAGCCTGGTGGGCTACAGTCCATGGGGTCGCAAAGAGTCGGACACGACTGAGTGACTACACTTCACTTCTTTATTGTCTGAGCCTCCAGGGAAGCTCTCAGTTCAGTTCAGTCACTCAGTCATGTCCAACTCTTTGCCACACTATGAACCACAGAATGCCAGGCTTCCTTGTCCATAATCAACTCCTGGAGTCCACCCAAACCCATGTCCATTGAGTCAGTGATGCCTTCCAACCATCTCATCCTCTGTCGTCCCATTCTCCTTCTGCCCTCAATCTTTCCCAGCATCAGGGTCTTTTCAAATGAGTCAGCTCTTTGCATCAGGTGGCCAAAGTATTGGAGTTTCAGTTTCAACGTCAGTCTTTCCAAAGAACACCCAGGACTGATCTCCTTTAGGATGGATTGGTTGGATCTCCTTGCAGTCCAAGAGACTCTCAAAAGTCTTCTCCAACACCACAGTTCAAAAGCATCAATTCTTCAGTGCTCAGCTTTCTTTATAGTCCAACTCTCACATCCATACATGACCACTGGAAAAACCATAGCCTTGACTAGATGGACCTTTGTTGGAAAAGTAATGTCTCTGTTTTTTAATATGCCGTCTAGGTTGGTCATAACTTTCCTTCCAAGGAGTAAGTGTCTTTTAATTTGATGGCTGCAATCACCATCTGCAGTGATTTTGGAGCCCAGAAAAATAGAGTCTGACACTGTTTCCACTGTTCCCCCATCTATTTCCCATGAAGTGATGGGACCAGATGCCATGATCTTTGTTTTCTGAATGCTGAGCTTTAAGCCAACTTTTTCACTCTCCACTTTCACTTTCATCAAGACGCTCTTTAGTTCTTCACTTTCTGCCATAAGGATGGTGTCATCTGCATATCTGAGGTTATTGATATTTCTCCTGGTAGTCTTGATTCCAGCTTGTGCTTCCTCCAGCCCAGCGTTTCTCATGATGTACTCTGCATATAAGTTAAATAAGCAGGGTGACAATACACAGCCTTGACGTACTCCTTTTCCTATTTGGAACCAGTCTGTTGTTCCATGTCCAGTTCTAACTGTTGCTTCCTGACCTGCATACATGTTTCTCAAGAGGCAGGTCAGGTGGTCTGGTATTCCCATCTCTTTCAGAATTTTCCACAGTTTATTGTGATCCACACAGTCAAAGGCTTTGGCATAACCTTGCTGCTACTGCTGCTGCTGCTGCTAAGTCACTTCAGTCGTGTCTGACTCTGTGCGACCCCATGGACTGCAGCCTACCAGGCTTCTCTGTCCATGGGATTCTCCAGGCAAGAACACTGGAGTGGGTTGTCATTTCCTTCTCCATAACCCTAAGGAGGTTAAATAATGTTTCCATGGCCAAGTATTTAGCAAGTGGGAGTCTGGGGCTGGAAACTTTGCAGTGCTGATACCAGACTTCAAATGACTCCTTGCTAATGCATTTGACAATTTCCAGTTGTGTTCATAGGTTACCAAGTAAGTTAATATATGTGGAAGTGGTTTAAAAATTATTCAGTTATTTTGTAAAAAATTATTCAAAAATCATTCACAATCATCATCAACAAAAAGCCCATGCGTTAACTTCATCTCTGATTTACAAAAACAGCAGTTTTTTATTTTGTTTTTGTTTCTGCATAGAAGTAGACTTACTTTCCTAGATGCTTAAAAATGGATGTTACCATGTCTGTGGCTTTGAGCAGAGGTACTGGAGGGTTTCCAATTCGTACTATAATAACACTTTGGGGGAGTCTTCCTGGGGAGCAGGAATCTGGCCTTTGTAGAAGTGAAGAAAGCAATTAAGATTTTGGAATACTGAAAAATCCTAGGTGCTGGTTGGCAGTTAGTAAAGATTTGCTGATGCTGATGGTGTCAGAAACTGAATTTAGCATGAGGCATACAATAATAATTTAGACATAGTCCCTCTTCTTAATTGGCACAGAATTGAGTGGAAGAGGAGGATCTATAAGCAAATGTTTAGGGAATTAGGCTTCAGAGAAGTGACACTTAACCTAAGGGTTGATGGATGAGTAGGAGTTTTCTGAGAGTGGGGAAGGCATTTTAAATGGAAGAAAGAGAAGGAACAAACCACAGAGGCCTCAAGGAGCATTTCTTGATTAAACAGTCAGCTGTTTGAAATGACTAGAGCTTAGGACACACAGAGGCAAGTTTCTGGAGATGAACTTGGGCAGATAGACTGTGCTGAGAATCATGCTAAGAAATTTGGACTCTGTGCTAGATGTGAGGGAATATTGAAGGTGTTAGACAAAGGGGCAGCTTGATTAGACTTGTGTTTTGGAAAGATAACTTGGCAGCTATAAGCAGGCAAATACAGGCAGGGTTAGCCTGGAGTTAGAGGGAATAGTTGATAGAAGATTCTGGATAAGTCAAGGGAGAGAGTGGTAAGAGTCTGAACTTTGAGGAAGAGGACTGAAGAGACATTTCAGGGAAAAAGTGGGCAGGACTCAGTGAGCAAAAAGAAAGAACTTGGGAAGTGGGAGAGTTCAAATCCGTTTATTTGGCGATTACTCTGTGTCAACTCTGTACTAAGCACGAGAGATACAAAATCAAGGGATGGTTCTGAGTTAAAGTAGCTGGAAAGAGAGGCTGCTGCTGCTGCTAAGTTGTTTCAGTCGTGTCTGACTCTGTGCGACCCCATAGACGGCAGCCCACCAGGCTCGGCTGTCCCTGGGATTGTCCAGGTAAGAACACCGGAGTGGGCTGCCATTTCCTTCTCCAGTGCATGAAAGTGAAAAGTGAAAGTGAAGTCACTCAGTTGTGTCCGTCTCTTCATGACCCCATGGACTGCAGCCCACCAGGCTCCTCTGTCCATGGGATTTTCCAGAGTACTGGAGTGGGGTGCCATTGCCTTCGCCAGGAGAGAGAGGCTAGTATGATAATAAATGCATACAAGGCAATGTCATGCATGCAATGATAGACATGTGTACAGAAATAATACACAGGATGCTGCTAAAAAAGATTCTAAGCTTTCTAGCTCTGGTGACTTGGTGGATGTTGATGTATCCTTGAATAGGAGAGGAAAATGGGAAGAGATGTAAGTGTCTGGAGGTCTTCAGTGCATTGGTTTTGCTGTTCATGAGGCAACTGGAACTTAAGATAGTCTTGTAATAGTCAGGCATAGTTTAGCTTACCTTGGATTTGCAAGAGTTACAGAAAAAAGAAAAAAAATAGGAGTTGTCTTTAAAAAACACTGCTGGCATGATGTTTCTCCTTTTAAATGTTTTTGTTATGAATATAAGAGAGAGAGACTATTAATTGTCTCTCTACTCCCACAGTCCTGACTTGGGTTTAGAAAATTCTTCCTACACTAATTACAAGGGGTCTATCTATTCACCCTGAAAGCTTCTAGTTCAATTATTATATTTTTTAAAAATAGAAATAGCACCAAAGGTTAAACTTGTTTTTATTCTGTAGGCAAGAGGAATGCTATCCTAAAGAGGATCTTCTAATCAGAGTTGCCTTCTAAAGGTCAGATGACCTAGACTTTTACAGTGATCTGTTCCTGATATGGGTTCAACAGTAATTTATGGGTAAGTAGAGATTCATGTAAGACATTTCATAGTTGGCAAAGATTCATGAAAGAGCCAAGTGTGATTATATTAACTTATCCAACTATCTGGAAAGTTTAACAAGGCTACCCAGGTGGCCCAGTGGTAGAATCTGCCTGCAATGCAGGAGATGCAAGAGATGTAGGTTCCATCCCTAGGTCAGGAAGATCCCCTGGAGAAGGAAATGGCAACCCACTCCAGTATTCTTTCTTGCCTGGGAAATCTCACAGACAGTGGAGCCTGGAGGGTTACAGTCCATGGGGTCGAAACAAGTCGGACACAACTACAGCATGGACGCAGCAGCCAGCACAGCAGAAAGGAGGATAATACCAAAACGAACTTAGAGACTATTCTAAACTATGTCATTCTCCTTTCTTTTTATTTCCTTTTTAAAATAGAAAATGTCTTCTAGAGAGCTCAACACTGGCCAGTGCTGTTCCAGTTTTAATACTCATCTGGAACCTGTAATATGCTAATTCACTGGACAACAATTATAACCCTGATGTTAGGAATCAAGGAAGACATATAGGTTTTCCATCCAATAGTGTGAGAGATGCTTTGTGCACTGCTGTGTTCAGGAGGAAAGAGTATAACTTGGAAATGAGCATGAACAGATTCAGGACGTCACTTGATAGGAGCATGAAGAGGGCATCTGAGGCCACCTGTATTAGCAAGAAACAGTGGTTCTCAGCCTTTTGAATTTCACTGACCTACTGAGCTCTAGGGTTTTGGGGGCAAGTAACCTTTTTGCCTATGCTTGCTTGCTGCTGCTAAGTCGCTTCAGTCGTGTCCGACTCTGTGCGACCCCATAGACAGCAGCCCACCAGGCTCCCTGGGATTCTCCAGGCAAGAACACTGGAGTGGGTTGCCATTTCCCTCTCCAATGCGGCAAAGTGAAAAGTGAAATTGAATTCGCTCAGTCAGGTCCGACTCTTAGCGACCCCATGGACAGCGGCCCACCAGGGACCTCTGTCCATGGGATTTTCCAGGCAAGAGTACTGGGGTGGGGTGCCGTTGCCTTCCCCGATGCTTGCTTAGTCGTGTCTGATTCTTTGCAACCCCACGGACTTTACCCACCAGGCTCCTCTGTCCATGGGATTCTCCAGGCAAGAATACTGGAGTGGGTTGTCACTTCCTCCTCCAGAGGATCTTCCTGACCCAAGGATTGAACCTGAATCTCTTGCGTCTCCTGCATTGGCAGGTGGACGCCAATGAGCCACCTAGGAATCCAGGTAACCTTTAATTTTGCCAAGCCTCTCATCTACTCTTACTCTAAGTTATGAAAGGATCTTTTTTTTTTTTAACATTCAACTGTTGTAAGGACATTGTGGCAGTGAGTGCCCTACATTCAGTCACAAGCCACAGCCTGACTACATTTCCCAGTGTCCCTTGCAGTTAGACTGGCTCTGGGGATGGAGCTAAAGGGAAGTTTGCTGCTGGTTGTCCTGGCCCTTAAAGACTCCCACAATCCTCCCAGCTCTCATGCCCCACGTGTGGAACAGGTGCTGAGCGTCCCGCAGAAGACCCGATACCCTGAAGATGGCTGCATTTCAAGGTAACAGAAGGGTGCGCACACAGCTGTCTAGAAAGCCATAGTCGACCTACAGTATTTTCCCTGGATTCCGAGTGAGTGAGAGTGGAGCTGTAACTCTGACTTTTGAGGAAGGGACACTGGCCTGCAGTGTGGTTTGGATACCTCTGGGAGCTTGGTGAGGTTCACTCTTGAAAAGAGGAAAAAAACTGGAAACCAACTGCTTCTACAACTAGCAGCTGCTGCCAGGTAAGAAATGGTGCTCAGGTGACACTGATGAGTGTAACAAACAAAGCAACTTACAAAAACATGAACAAACAGCACTGAAATCCCAAATGTGCCCAGAAAGGAGCACATCTCTTATTCCTCCTACAGCTTTGCAGCTCCTTTCTGGGACCCTGTACTAATGGAAACTTCAGGAAACAGCCATCAAAACATAGTGTGGTTCGTGGAATTCCAGCTCCAGCGTTGTAAAGCTGAGTATAAAAGGTGGGTTTTGAGAACAGATACAATAGCTTAATTTCCTGCACAGTAAGAAATCAAATTTTATTGCATTAAACCACCAAGATATTTGGTATTTGTGACAGTAGCTAATCAACATGGATCCCCAAATTAAATTTAAATTGAAAAAAATTTAATTTCACAGAAACCCACTAACTTTTCCCTTATTTTTTCTTATTTCATTAAGCATTTGGTTAAAATTGACCTTCTGATATTGTTCACTTGGAAGGCCTGGGGTTTAGGGGACAAATAACCTTTTATTTTGCCAATTCAAAACCTGTCATATACTGTTACCCTGATAATTCCACCCTTTCCTTTAAGTATTTGTCTCGATTCTCAGATGGTAACAAAACTGGGAGTGTGAGTGTGGGTCTGGGGATAGAGGATGCACTTGTTTGTGCACAGGAAAAAGATGAAGTGACGGTTTAGTGTCTATTTGCTCTGGGCTCTTTAGATTGGGTTTAAATCCTTCTGGTTAGAGGAGTAGGAGTAAAAACTGACTTATTTCTTGTGAGAAATTCAGTTGAGGGAGTGTGTTTGGTAGCTGGCAGAACTGCCCAAGAGAAACTAGATCCAAAGGGAGCTGTTTTGGGGTCCAGGTAACAAAGTGTGGCGTATAGATGGTTAAGAGTTTATAGCTTGTACATGTCTCCGTGAGCCTAGGCAATGCTCTGGCCAGACAAGAAATTCAGGGCTTTGAGAACATCCCCTAAAGGCACAAGTGCTGGCCTCTCTGACCTCCTCTCTTCCTCTTCTCCTGTCTCCCACTGCTCTAACTGCACTGGTCTCCCAGCCATTTCTGGGACAGGCCTGCTCTTCCCTCAGGGCCTTTGCTCTTGCTCTTCCCTCTGTCTGGGATGGTCTGACCTCAGATTCCTCCAGCTCATCCCTCACTTCCTTCAGGTCTCTGCTCAAATGTCATTTTATTAACAAGTCCTCTCTTATTGTTCTGTATAACCTCCCACCTCTGTCCATTCACATTCACCCTGGACTCTGTCCTCTGACATATTATAAGCTTCTTTGTTTACTTATTTCCGGACTGTGTCACCATGTCAGAAAATCGGTGCTATGGAGGGTGGGGTTGTGGCCTCTTTTATTCACTTCTGTATCCCTGATACCTAGAATGGTTCCTGATCTATAATAGGTTCTTAATAAATGTTAGTCGATTAATATTGCTGTTGTTGAAGACGTGGATATGCTTCTCCTTCCTGTGACCTTTCTAAAATATATCTCCTATTGTGACAGTTCCTGTAAAAAAAAAAAAAAAAGAAAGAAAGAAAGAAAGAAAAAACTCTTCAGGTGTTTTCTCTTTGCTTTCAAAATAGATTTCAGATTCCTTAATGTGGCCTCCAAGGCCGTAGTTTTTGAAATTGGAGTATAATTGCTTTATAATGTTGTGTTAGATTCTGCTGCACAGTGAAGTGAATCAGCCATGTGTATACACGTTTTTTCTCTCTCGGGCCTCCCTCCTACCTCCCCCCATCCCAAAAGGAACTATCTGACACTGTTGGTGGGAATGAAAATTGATAGAGCCACTGTGGAGAGCAGTATGGAGGTTCATTAAAGAACTAAAAACTATGATTAAACAATCCCACTGCTGGGCATATTCCCTGAGAAAACAACCATAATTCTTAAGGACACATGCAACCCAATGTTCACTGCAAGGCCTTCTGAGCCTCTGCCTGCCAATCTCTCCAGCCCTGCCTCCTGTCACCCAGTGTTTTTACTCTATGGTCCTGCCATCATGAAATATTTGCAGAACCAGTGGGGCCATGGTCTTTTTCATCTTCTGAGTTTTACACATGGGCCACTTCTCCTTTGGAGATACTTTCTATCCTTTTCATCCTTTAGGATTTATTCTTCTTCTGGGAAGACTTCCTGCCATCAGGGCTGGGTTAATTGAGTATTGCCTGATGTTTACCTTCTTTTATTAAAATATAAATTTATTTATTTTAATTGGAGGCTAATTACTTTATAATATTGTATTGGTTTTGCCATACTTTGACATGAATCCGCCACGGGTGTACATGTGTTCCCCATCCTGAACCCCCTCCCACCTCCCTCCCCATCCCATCCCTCTGGGTCATCCCAGTGCACCAGCCCTGAGCATCCTGTATCATGTGTCGAACCTGGACTGGCAATTCATTTCACATATGATAATATACCTGTTTCAATGCCATTCTCCCAAATCATCCTACCCTTGCCCTCTCCCACAGAGTCCAAAAGACTGTTCTATACATCCGTGTCTCTTTTGCTGTCTTGAATACAGGGTTATTATTTTCATCTTTCTATATTCCATATATATGTGTTATTATACTGTATTGGTGTTTTTCTTTCTGGCTTACTCCACTCTGTATAATAGGCTCCAGTTTCATCCACCTCATTAGAACTGATTCAAAGAATACATTTGATGTTTCCCTTCTTTATAGCACCCATCATGGTGTACATTGATGAGCTATTTTATGATAATTTACAACAAGATCTCTGTAGTCTTCTTGGGCTACCATAACAAACATTGTAGACGGGATGGCTTAAACCACAAAAGTTTCTCTTTCACATGGGCTGTAAGTCTGAGATCAGGATGTCAATATAGTCAGGTTCTGGTGAGAGCTCTTTTCCTGGCCTTTCAATGGCAGCCTACTCTGTGTGCTCACATGGCTCCTCTTCAGTGTATGTGGCGTGTGTGTGTGAGAGAGAGAGAGAAGAGAGAGAGAGATCGATTGATCAATCCAGATCGAGCAAGATCTTCCTCTTATTTTAAGGCCAAGGATCCTACTGAATTAGGATCCTACCCTTTTGACCTCATGTAACCTTAATTATCTTCTAAGAGCCCTAGTTCCAAATACAGTTACACTGGAGTTTAGAGATTCAACCTATGAACTTTGTTGGAGAGGGGCACAGTTCAGTCCGTTGCAAAGACCCAATATTGAGTATTATTAGTTAAAATGTCAAACATCCACCCAACAGTGACTAATGGAAGTATTTCTAGTCAAAGGAATATGAGAATGAAGTGGGAAAGAAAGAAGGATGAACTGAGTAATCAGGAGCCCAGGGGGAAGAGGCTCTGTCTGGCTTTGTCTCCCCACTGGAGCGCTGGGGTCTGGCAGGATCCTCTACCAAGGTCACACAGAAGAGGATGAGGTGCAGGGTGTAAAGTCTGTGGGCGTCTTTGGCATGTTTCAGACAGTGAAACATGTCAGGAAGACCAGTCTAGAGCAGTGATATTCCAGGAAGCCATCAGTTACAAAATAATCAAGTAAACTAGAGCAGGGAGTCCATCATACTGGTGACTTAACACAAAGAAAGGCAAGCTCAGTGGCTGGGACCAGGAGGAGTTCAGAACTGTGTACTCAACTTTATACTAAGGTGTTTCACAAGGTAACAGGGAACAGGGGTCTCTTATACCAAATACTTTGGTCCAAGGGTTCTTGGTGTAGTAATGGGGCATCAGAGGAGATGCTCAGACAGGAAGGGTCCAGGGATATTGTGTGTCCTGAGCTTTGAGGATACTCCAGGGAGTCTGACAGTGGAGGAGTCTTAAGCAACTCCAGCAAAGGAGCCTGGCAGCTGAGTCTGGACCCTGCTTCCCAGGATGGGCAGCCTTGCTGAGTCCTCATGATGATTTCTACAGTCCCAATAGCCTTTGTCCTCAGAATCATGGCCTCCTTGGGTTTTCTTAGTCACCTACGAAAATACAGAGAAAAAGGCATTTTATAATAACTGGCAATTTTGTTATATTAGGAAGTAAAGAGTTAAAAGGAGAGAGAGCAACAAAATGTCTCAATTCAGACCCAGGTGTACAGCACCCACAAGAGAAGTCCTCTCCTCTAATGGAGGGAAGACCCTTAATGTCAAAACTGATGACAGTCACAGATAGCACCTCTGGACTCCTCCTGCCTCAGGCCTTCCACAGTCCAAGCCCTACATTTCACTTCTGAATATCAAATTGCTTAACTTGTGCATACCACAGGGGAACATGGGGACTGTCAGGATGTCTCAGCAGAGCTGTCCGTACTAATAGGAGGAATAAAGCCTTTGTCTGCACATTTGTAGAGCAGTGAAATAATTCTGTCTCCTAATGACCAAATCCCGAGCAGTGGAACAATATGGATCCAATTTCAAGATTGTTCAAAAATTGCTTTATGGTGTGAATTGTTCCCACTCACTTTATGCTTTCTGCCATTCTGATGCGGTCCTCAGCCTTCACTCCTGGAGTGCTTGTCGGTCATGAGCAGCTTCCATTTTTCAGCAAAGGAGAGCAGGATGACACAGAGGTGGGGGCTCCTGGGTTTGTGACATTTGGGCTTTAGCTCTTTGAATCTCAACTTTCTTGCCTGGAGAATGAATTTAGTAAGAGTCTGTCTCTTACAGGGTTGTTAATGAAATGATGCATGCAAGTGGCCACTCAGTAAGCCTTAGATAAGTATGAACTGTTATCATTATATGAATTGTTAACATTCTCATTGCTCATACTGAAGTGTATGCTCCATGAGGATAAGAGATGTTTCTTAATGATCTCCAGGTCTTCACATAGTCTGTAACATGTCACAAGTAACCAGGGATGGTCCAAAGAATAAGGAAATAAACTATTGCCCCTACTCAGACTACTTCAGACCACACTTAACTCTCTCTCCTAAAAGTTGGAGATTTGGAGGCTTCTCTTCAATGAGAGTAACTTGCATTATAAAATATATGTTATGAAAATGAAACCCGACATTTCAGTACAGTGTAATATTTCCTAGTGTATACGACTAGTAGTATTATGCTGAACTACTGTTTTCAATCATCACCAATACTTTCCATCTTAGCAATATTTTATATATAAAATCTGTAGGTGTGCGAGAGCCACTTGGCCTGCTTGTTATACTGCAGAATCCTGGGATGCATCACTGGAGATTTTGATTCATAGGTTTGAAGTAGAGCCTTAGGAATTCTGTTGTTTAAAAAAAGCTCTTCGGTGACTTCCCCAGTGGTTCAGTGGCTAAGACTTTGTGCTCCCAATGCAGGTGGCCTGGGTTTGATCCCTGGCCAGGGAACTTAGATCCCACATACCGCAGCTAAAGATCTCACATGTTGCAATGAATCTGAAGGTCCAGTGCTACAATTAAGACCCAGTGCCACCAAATACATAAATAAAAATAAATATATATATTAAAAGCTCTTCAGATGTATCTGATGTAGGAGGGTCTTGGAGAAGGCAATGGCACCCCACTCCAGTACTCTTGCCTGGAAAATCCCATGGACGGAGGAGCCTCGTAGGCTGCAGTCCATGGGGTCGATAGGAGTCAGACACGACTGAGCGACTTCACTTTCACTTTTCACTTTCATGCATTGGAGAAGGAAATGGCAACCCATTCCAGTGTTCTTGCCTGGAGAATCCCAGGGACGGTGGAGTCTGGTGGGCTGCTGTCTATGGGGTCCCACAGAGTCGGACACAACTGAAGCGACTTAGCAGCAGCAGCAGCAGCAGGAGGGTCTTGGACCAAACTTTGAGAAATACCTCTTGGTTTACAAACTTACAAGCCAAACTGTGCATCAGAAGAGCTATAGATTAGTTGGGCCCCTAAACGTACTGTAGGAACAAAGGGTTGACTGTGGCACCTTGAACTTCCACAGTGAGCATCAGAGGAGCTGAGGAAGTGAAAGTCTGGGCGGGGAGGTCGTGAGAGCCTGAAGCTGGTCCAGACTAGCAGGCCATGGCTTGGAGAAAACCCTGCAGACTGCCTGCCCATGGGGACCTGCAGAGGGGGCTGGTGGAGAGGTCTGGGAGAGTTGTTGCCTCTGGAGACTGGCTTGGGGCTGCTGTTGTTTGCTGGGGTCCTCATTAGAAAGAGGAGCTGGAGGCTGGAGCCTGGTCGACGTTTGCGTCTGTCATTACGTCTTCCCACCGTGACCTGAGAGTCATGACTTATTTTCTTCCCCAAGGTCCTCTTTTTGACAAACCTAACCCACCTTCACATACGGAAGAGGCTCCTGGAGAACAAAGTTCCAGCTTTAGTCAAACAGACACAGCGTGTTCAGACATCTTAACGTATCCTCTCCATCCTGCTGCTTCAGGTCTCTGAATGCAGGCCGTTCATAGCATCTCTTTAATTTCCGTGCATCTCAAGAGCTCTCTGGAGGGGATTCCAACCCCTTTATTCAGGAGAAGTTGCAGCCTTTTGCAAACCCGAGAGTATTTGGTGTGTTGGAAGAACGTGCCCTCTGAGTGGCCTCCTTGAGCCGGCCTGCAGCCGTACATAAATAAAAGATGATAGATGTAGACATAACAGAAATGAAAGATGTTTAGATTCATATCATTAGGAAAATTAGCATCTTGTTGCTCAGCTAATCATATATGCAAACAAATATGCTAGGTCTGTCTCAAGACGGGCATCCCAAGCAGCCTCAGAAATGGTCTTGGGTTTTCCCTGAGGTCTAGTTACTAAGACTCTGTACTCCCAGTGCAGAGGACCCAGGTTCTATCCCTAGTCAGGGAACTAGAAACCATATGCTGCAACTAAGGGTTTCCATCCTGTAAAGAAGATCAAAAATCCTACGTTCCCCAACTAAGACCTGGCTCAGCCAAATATATATATAAATATATTAAAAATTTCTAGGCCTGATGGAATCTTGTTTTCTGGGCAGAGGTGGAGGATGCCTGTGGTAGGCAGAGTAACAGCCCCTAAAATGTCAGGTCCTAATGCACCGGTCATAGCAAATACCCACTTCCAACAACACAAGAGAAGACTCTATACATGGACATCACCAGATGGTCAACACCGAAATCAGATCGATTATATTCTTTGCAGCCAAAGATGGAGAAGCTCTATACAATCAGCAAAAACAAGACCAGGAGCTGACTGTGGCTCAGACCATGAACTCCTTATTGACAAATTCAGACTGAAGTTGAAGAAAGTAGGGAAAACCACTAGACCATTCAGGTATGACCTAAATCAAATCCCTTATGATTATACAGTGGAATTGAGAAATAGATTTAAGGGCCTAGATCTGATAGATAGAGTGCCTGATGAACTATGGAATGAGGTTCATGACATTGTACAGGAGACAGGGATCAAGACCATCCCCATGGAAAAGAAATGCAGAGAAGCAAAATGGCTGTCTGGGGAGGCCTTACAAATAGCTGTGAAAAGAAGAGAAGTGAAAAGCAAAGGAGAAAAGGAAAGATATAAACATCTGAATGCAGAGCTCCAAAGAATAGCAAGAAGAGATAAGAAAGCCTTCTTCAGCGATCAATGCAAAGAAATAGAGGAAAACAACAGAATGGGAAAGACTAGGGATCTCTTCAAGAAAATCAGAGATACCAAAGGAACATTTCATGCAAAGATGGGCTCGATAAAGAACAGAAATGGTATGGACCTAACAGAAGCAGAAGATATTAAGAAGAGGTGGCAAGAATACACAGAAGAACTGTACAAAAAAGATCTTCATGACCCAGATAATCATGATGGCATGATCACTAGAGCCAGACATCCTGGAATGTGAAGTCAAGTGGGCCTTAGAAAGCATTACTACAAACAAAGCTAGTGGAGGTGATGGAATTCCAGTGGAGCTATTCCAAATCCTGAAAGATGATGCTGTGAAAGTGCTGCACTCAATATGCCAGCAAATTTGGAAAACTCAGCAGTGGCCACAAGATTGGAAAAGGTCAGTTTTCATCCCAATCCCAAAGAAAGGCATGCCAAAGAATGCTCAAACTACCGCACAATTGCACTCATCTCACACGCTAGTAAAGTAATGCTCAAAATTCTCCAAGCCAGGTTTCAGCAATATGTGAACCGTGAACTTTCTGATATTCAAGCTGGTTTTAGAAAAGGCAGAGGAACCAGAGATCAAATTGCCAACATCCGCTGGATCATCGAGAGAGCAAGAGAGTTCCAGAAAAACATCTATTTCTGCTTTATTGACTATGCCAAAGCCTTTGACTGTATAGATCACAATAAACTGTGGAAAATTCTTCAAGAGATGGGAATACCAGACCACCTGATCTGCCTCTTGAGAAATCTGTATGCAGGTCAGGAAGCAACAGTTGGAACTGGACATGAAACAACAGACTGGTTCCAAATAGGAAAAGGAGTACGTCAAGGCTGTATATTGTCAACCTGTTTATTTAACTTGTATGCAGAGTACATCATGAGAAACGCTGGACTGGAAGAAACACAAGTTGGAATCAAGATTGCTGGGAGAAATATCAATAACCTCAGGAGGAGAAGGGGACGACAGAGGATGAGATGGCTGGATGGCATCACTGACTCAATGGATGTGAGTCTGAGTGACCTCCGGGAGTTGGTGATGGACAGGGAGGCCTGGCATGCTGCAATTCATGGGGTCGCAAAGAGTCGGACACGACTGAGTGACTGATCTGATCTGAATCCCTGGAAACTGTGGGCCTCCCTGGTGGTGAGGTGGCAAATAATCTGCCTCCAAGGCAAGAGATGTAGATTCAGTCCCCAGGTCAGGAAGATCCCCAGAGGATGGCTTGACAACCCACTCCAGGATTCTTGCTTGGGGAATCCCATGGGCAAAGGAGCCTGGTGGGCTAGGATTTATGGGTTTGCAAAGAGTCAGACACACACGAATGCATGTAATCCCTCAAATGTGTAAATGTTACTTTATGGTTCCAAATGGAATATGTTATAAAAATATGTAATTTTAAAAATATTTGTGAACTATGTTATAAACAGAGAAAGGGTCTTTGCAGATATGGTAAAATTAAGGATTTTGAGATGGGGAGATGATCTTGGATTACTGGGTAGACCCTAAATGCCATTGTCATTGTCCTTGTTAGAAAGAGGCAGAGGGGGGTTTGCACAGAGACAGAGGGGAGGAGGCAGTGTGACTGCAGAGGCAGAGACTGGAGTGATGCAGCCGTAACACACGGAATGCCAGCAGCCACCATAAGCTGCTGAGGAGGCAAGGGACAGAGTCCCCCTTGGAGCTTCAGAGGGAACATTGCCCTGCTGATACTTTGATTTTAACCCAGTGGAGCTGACTTGGGAATTCTGGGCTCTAGTACTGTGAGAAAATACATTTCTGCTATTTTCAGGCCACCAAGTTTCGGGTGATCTTTATAACAGCTGCCAGAAACTGACGTGATATCTCATGTTCTCCTCCACTTCCCCTTTGCAGTGGAGCTCCCTGCTTGCAGGAATAGTGGGCTGGTGGTGGCTGGTGAGACTCCTAGAGCTGTAGAAGGGGGAAGTTGGTTTTCTGGCACTTTACAATGCAAGGTAAAACTTTGAACTTCTTTCATAACTGCAAGTTTTATAGGCGGTGTTTTCCACTATATTGGAAAAACACTTTTGTTCCATATTAAACTCTAACTCCTCAAGTCCTCCAGCCTAGGTTCACTGTTCGTTGGCTGGACAGATAGAATAACTCAAGCTCTCCTCTTACATAGGTGCAGGATTGGTACCCTCTGCGTTTTTAGTCGTGGTTCCTGTCTCCTTCCGCTCTGGATTGCCATGTTGGCAGGCTCCTTCCACACGGGGACTAGATGGCTCTGATCATCTTCCTTTGCTGTGTAATGTCTCCTTCTGCAGTCTGTTGTCATCTGTCATGCTTGTAGGTAAAAACCACAATCCTTCCTTCATTTCCATGGCATTTGACCTAGACTGAGATGAGGGTCCATCCTTTTTGATAGTATTACTGCCCACGGGTTCCGGGACCTTGGGTTAGTTCGGTAGGGTTGCCATAACAAAGTACCACAAACTGGGTGGCTTAAATAACAGACATTCATTTTCTCAGAGGTCTGGAAGCTAAAAGCCTGAGATCAAGGTGTCAGCAGGGTTGGTCTCCTCTGAGGCCCTTCTCCTTGGCTTGTCAAAGGCTATCTGCTCCCCGAGTCTTCACATGGCCTTCCCTCTGTGTCTGTCTGTGTCTTAGTTTCCTTGTTACAGTCATATTGGAAGAGGGCTTGCCCCAGTGACCTCGTTTGAACTGAGATACCTCCTTAAAGACCATCTCTCTAGGTGCAGTCAAGTGCTGGGGTCCTGGAAGTTGAGGCTTCAACAGGCAAATTTTGAACAGGACACAGTTCAGTTCATAATAGAGCTTAACTTACTGTACTGAGGCAATTCTTATGAAGGGCTTGGTGCAGTGTTGGGTACGTATAGGAACCACTATATAAGCAGAGAGTTATTCTATTATAGCAACTATTTCTGTTCTCTCATATATCTACCAATCATAATAATTATATGTGTATAAAATATGTCTGTTATACATGTATAAATATACACATATTTCTATGGTACCTTCCTTAGTAAAATATTTTGTTATTTCATTCAGGTAATATTTCTGGGTGGTTTGATTTCCATTTCTGCAGAATACTTGGGGAGATCTAAACTATAGGGAAAACCCTCCTAATTTTCATTCATTCAACAAAATCTTACTGAGGGCTCTGTGCTACCCTCTGGGTCACAATGTTGACTAAGATTGTGAAGTTACGATTCAGTTTACATGTCATGGTGAGGCAAGTGCAATGTACCAGTGGGGGCTACAGGAAGGGCCCTGTGATGGAGCAAGCTTGTCCACAAATTCTTTGACTCTCCCACTATTGGGGAAAAAAGTCTCTCCTTTCTCCTTGAATCTGGCCTGGTTCTGAGATTACCTGCCTGCAGAATATGGAAAAAGTGACACCTCACCTAAGCTTTGAATAAGTAGCAATATCCTCTCTTGGAATGCCTGCTCTAGGGGAAGCTGGGTGTCAGGTAATGGGTCCATGTCCTGAGACCGCCATGCTGTGAGGAAGCCCAGGCTCACTGTGTGGACAGGCTGTGGAAGAGAGAGAAGAGAGAGGGCAGTGAGCTCCGGTTATCCAGACATTCCAGCCAGGTGCCAGAAGCCACCTCAGATATTTCCATCCTAGATTGTATGCTATAGAGCAGAACCTAGAGATTCTACTGGAATTCAGAACCCAGGCCTCAGACATGTGGCTCAAGCAAGTTGTCCTAGTCATCTCCAGTTATTCAAGCCATTCTCTAGCCAGCTCCGGTGTGTACAAAGCCCTAAACGTGCAAAATGATGAGCTTTGTAAAATGGTGGCTATTTTACTGCTTAGTTTGGGGATGGTATGTTATGTAACAACAGGTAACAGGATTAGGACCCTAAATTAGACTCGGGAGATAATTAAGAAACCCTTTATATGGCAAGGCCAACATTACAGCACAGAGCACATGTAGACACAGAATTCTCAGGCAATGCCTGTTTGCAAAATCCGTTCTCTTCTCTCCTGTGTGAAGGCTGCAGTGAGTGCCTTCTCAGGTTTGCAGTCCTTCCTCTGCTGATAAACTCCGTGGAAAGTGCTGATTTTGATCCTTATGTAAGAGTGCTACCTGTGTGGGGCCAGCTGGTCTCCTGGGGTCTGGGACTGCAGTTTCCTACAGTGGCCACCCTCCAGCGGCTCCCGGGTCATTATCGCAGGATGCTTACTCAGCCTTTCCTCCACCTGTGGTTCTCAGCCATGGAACACTACCTAATTTTGCTACCTAATCTGCTTTGCTAGAGGTCCTACCCTTCTCTCTCCTGGCTAATTTTTTTTTTTTTTTCTGTCCAAAGTTACTTTTTTTTTTTTTTTGCATTCCTGGGTTCAAAGATCCCCTGACCTTAATCCTTCAACTCTCCTTCATGTTACATGGCAGAAAAGCAGCATAGTAGAGAGGGATTCAGGGTGCAGGCCCTGGAGTCAGACTGCCTGAGTTTGAAGTCTGATTCTGCTTCTTATAGTGTGACCTTGCTTCTTATAGGGTGACCTTGCAGTTTCCCTGCTTCCATTTCCTCAACTACAAAGTGAGGGAATTGGTAGTGTGGGCCTCACAGGATCAGTGTGTAAAGTGCACAGAACAGGGCCTGCATGTAGCAAATGTCCAGCAAATGTTGTTGACCTTTCTTATTCATAACATGCATCTTGCAGTATGGAACTCACCTGCCTAGTAATGGGTCTACTCACTAGATTCTAGTTCCTAGAGGACAATCAGTGTTTTTTTTTTTTTTTTTAACTTTTTATTTTGTATTGAGGCATAGCCAATCAATAATGTTGTGATCGTTTCAGGTGAACAGCAAAGGCACTCAGCCACACATACAGGTGTATCCATCTGCCCCCAAACTCCCCTCCCATCCAGACTGACACATAACATTGAGCAGAGTTCCATGTACTACACAGTAAGTCCTTGTTGATTAACCATTTTAAATATAGCAGTGTGTACATGTCAGCCCTCAACTCCCTAACTATGGCTTACCCCATCCTTCTCCTGGCAATCATTAGTTGTTCTGTAAGTCTGAGTCTTTTTAAGAACAGATAGTGTTTGGGGCCCGATTGTGTGACATGTGTTACATATTCAGTAACTGCTTCTTGAGTGACTGAATGCCACAGGCAAGATCGAAAGGCAGTGTCTATTAGTGGACAGTCAATGACATCTTCACAAGAGACAGGCAGCAAAAGTTGGACCGTGACTTGACTTTGTAGAACACACTCTGTATCATTCCAAGAAACTGTAGGACAGAAAGTTGGGTAAATACTCATGAAACAACTGTATTCTTATGTATGGTTTGCATATATGGTTTACTATTATTGTTGTGTGCTTAAGGTGATTAAAAATGTAAAATAGTAGTGACAGGTACCTGAAGAAGTTGGGTTGTAGGACTCTTGACCCTGAAACACCTTGATTATTCATGGAGTTCAGATGCATAAATCAATGGAGAGTTATTTATTTATACATGGGATCCACTTGGTTTAAAAAAAGATTTAGCCTGGACGGGTGGGGAGTTTGGGAGAGTGGCTACATGTATATGTATGGTGGGGTCCCTTTACTGTCCACCTGAAACTATCACAACATCATTAACTGGCCATCAGATCAGATCACATCAGTCGTTCAGTTGTGTCCGACTCTTTGCGACCCCATGAACCGCAGCACGCCAGGCCTCCCTGTCCATCACCAGCCCCCGGAGGTCACCCAGACTCACACCCATCAAGTCAGTGATGCCATCCAGCCATCTCATCCTCTGTCGTCCCCTTCTCCTCCTGCCCTCAATCCCTCCCAGCATCAGAGTCTTCTCCAATGAGTCAACTCTTCGCATGAGGTGGCCAAAATACTGGAGGTTCAGCTTTAGCATCATTCCTTCCAAAGAAATCCCAGGATTGATCTCCTTCAGAATGGACTGGTTGGATCTCCTTGCAGTCCAAGGGACTCTCAAGAGTCTTCTCCAACACCACAGTTCAAAAGCATCAATTCTTCGGCGCTCAGCCTTCTTCACAGTCCAGCTCTCACATCCATACATGACCACAGGAAAGACCATAGCCTTGACTAGGCGAACCTTTGTTGGTAAAGTAATGTCTCTGCTTTTGAATATGCTATCTAGGTTGGTCATAACTTTCCTTCCAAGGAGTAAGCGTCTTTTAATTTCATGGCTGCAGTCACCATCTGCAGTGATTTTGGAGCCCAGAAAAACAAAGTCTGACACTGTTTCCACTGTTTCCCCATCTATTTCCCATGCAGTGATGGGACCAGATGCCATGATCTTCGTTTTCTGAATGTTGAGCTTTAAGCCAACCTTTTCACTCTCTACTTTCATAACTGGCCATACTCCAATATAAAATGAAAAGTTAAAAAAAGAAAGGATTTAAAGTGGTATACAGAGACCCACATAATAATTCAATAAGATAAAGTGAAGTGAGGGAATTGAGTCCTAGGAAAAATGTGGGTTAAAAGCTAGATGAAGCTGGGGGTGATGTTTGTTCCCAAAATGCTTGGTGCTGTCTTATACATTTCCGAGAGGTGGGTTACAAATTTGAAGCTGCACTTTCTACTGGGTTTTATGTGAAAACCAGAAAACAACCAATTACATGAGTCACGCTCTGAAATAATCATGCTAACAACTAGCATTTATCAACTGCTTGCTTGGTACCAGCTGTACCTCTAAGTGCTTTGTGTGCGTGAACTGTTGATCCTCACATTGATCCTAGAAGGGAGGTACTTGGCTCAGGTCATGCAGCTGATTCAGAGTTTGTAAAAGCAGATGGCCTGGCTCCATACTTTTAAAACCCACCAGTTGTTCAGAACAAGAACAGCTAGCTTTCATGTTAAGAACCTGGAAGAAATTTTTCCAGTTGGTTCTTGAATTTCTATGAGACTCTCATCTGAGAACTAGAGGAAACCATCCAGTCTAAAAAGGATATTGATTGCGTGCTCAGCTAAGGCAGTTCTCAAAGCTGACCCCAAATTAGCAGCATCACCCTCACTCAGGCACTTGTGAGAAATGGGAATTCTTGCTCCTCTTCCCAGTTCTCTTACAGCAGAATCTCTGGGTTTGGAGCTCTGCAGTCGGCATTTTAACAAGTCTTCCAGGAGCTTCTGATAGGTGCTAAAGTTTGAGAACTCCTGCTGTAAAGAGAACAAAGCTTCTGGTCCAGAAGATGTTTGGCTTCTCAAGACCTTGGTGAAGAGCTATAGGAGGCTCATGGAATCATCTTGTCAGCCTCAGAGACCAAATGGATTGGACTCCTCTACTCACTATTCTAGAAAATTAGGAGATGCTGTAAAAACTAAAGATAATGTTTCTGACTAATCCATCAGGTCAGAGTAGAAAATGTAATAATCGCAGTAATATCTCCTCATATAAGCAGGCGATGCAGTTTGACAAAGTGCTCTCCTGATACTTTCTCATGAGATTCTCACAACACCAAAGTAAATGAGATATTCCTATATTGACAGGGTTTTACAGATGAAGATTTAGAGGCTCAGGGAGTTTGATTTTCTCAAGGTCTTACAACTGATACATCTCAGAGCCAACACTTGAGTCTAATTTTTTTCTTCCTCTGTTTTTCAACAGTTCTCTCTTCTTTCCACCTCCAGTCCTGCCAGACTCTTTCATCTGGGTTATTACAGTGGCTTTCTTGGTGGTATCTCTGCATTTACTCTTTATGCCTCTACAGTCCATTCTTTTTTTTTTTTCAAAAAAACTATTTATTTATTTTTGGCTATGCTGAGTCTTCATTGCTGCTTAGGCTTTTGTCTAGGTGCAGCAAACGGGGCTACTCTCTAGTTGCAGTGTTTTGGCTTCTCATTGCAGTGGCTTCTCGTGGCAGAGCGTGGATTCTAGGGCTCGTAGGCTTCAGTGGTTGTGGCATGTGGGGTCAGTAGTTGCAGCTCTCAGGCCCTAGAACACAGGCTCAGTAGTTGCGGTGCATGGGCTTAGTTGCTCACTGTCATGTAGGATCTTCCTGGATCAGGGATCGAACCCATGTCTCCTGCATTGGCAGGTTCTTTACCACTGGGCTGCCAGGGAAATCCCTCCAGTGCATTCTTATTAAGTCACTCATTTAGCACTTTTGGGGGCGCTGGGGTGGTGGGAGTGTACCCTCTGAGTGTCAGGTGGTGGTGGTGTTCTGTTGCTAAGTCGTGTCCAACTCTTTGCGACCCCATGGACTGCTGCATGCCAGGCTTCCCTGTCCTTCACTATCTCCCAGAGTTAGCTAAATTCACATTCATTGAATTGGTGATGCTACCTAACTATCTAAAAAATAAATAAATAAATAATGCCAGGTACTCAGTGCTGAATTAGAGCTGTGATCAAAGTCATGAAGCTGGTACTCACAGAGCTGGCATAGCAGCAACAGGGATCCGCTTAGGATTTTAATACAGATCATGTTGCTTTTTTAAAAAATGTATTTTACTGAAGTATGGTTGATTTTCAGTGTTGTAATAACTCCTGCCATCTAATAAAGTGATTCAGCTATATGTATATATCCATTCTTTTATTTAAAAATGTTTATTTGACTGTGCCAAGACTTACTTGCAGCATGTGGGATCTAGTTCCCTGACCAGGGATCAAACCCAGATCCCCTGCCTTGGGAGGGTGGAGTCCTAGCCAGTAGACCCCCAGGGAAGTCCCTATATATTCTTTTTCACTTTTTTTTCATTATGGTTTATCACAGGATTTTGAATATAGTTCCCTCTGCTATACAGGGACCTGTATATAGTTGTTTATCCAGTCTATACATAATCATTTATGTTTGCTAGTCCCAAACCCAAATGCGTTCATCCCTCACCGTTCTCCCCTTGGGCACCCACAAGCCTATTCTCTGTGTCTGCAAGTCTGTTCCATAGATAAGTTCATTGGTGCCACATTTGAGATTCCACATGTAAGTGATATCATATTTGTCTTTTTCTTTCTGACTTACTTCACTTAGTGTGATAATCTCTTGTTCTATCCATGTTGCTGCAAATGGTGTTATTTCATTCCTTTTAACAGCTGAGTAATGTTCCTGTGTGTGTGTGTGTGAGACATCTTATTTATTCATTTATCTGTCAGTGAACATTTAGGTTGCTTCCATGTCTTGGCTAACGTGAATAGTCCTGGTGTGAAAATAGGGGTGTGTCTAATTTTTGAATTATAGTTTTGTTCAGGTATACATTCTGAGGTGGGATTGCTTGATCATATGGTGACTCTATTTCCAGTTTCTTGAGGAAACTCCATACTGTTTTCCATAGTGGTTGTACCAATTTACATTCCCACCAATAGTGTAGGGGGTTCTCTTTTCTCTACATCCTTTTCAGCATTTTTAATTTGTAGGCATTTTAATGGTGGCCATTCTGACCAGTGTGAGGTGGTTCCTCATTATAGTTTTTATTTGCATTTTTCTAATAATCAGGGTGGTGATTGCAGCCATGAAATTAAAAGATACTTACTCCTTGGAAGAAAAGTTATGATCAACCTGATAGCTTATTGAAAAGCAGAGACATTACTTTGCCAACAAAGGTCTGTCTAGTCAAGGCTATGGTTTTTCCAGTGGTCATGAATGGATGTGAGAGTTGGACTGTGAAGAAGGCTGAGCACCAAAGAATTGATGCTTTTTAACTGTGGTGCTGGAGAAGACTCTTGAGAGTCCCTTGGACTGCAAGGAGATCCAACCAGTCCCTTCTAAAGGAGATCAGTCCTGGGTGTTCTTTGGAAAGAATGATGCTAAAGCTGAAACTCCAGTACTTTGGCCACCTCATGCAAAGAGCTGACTCAGTGGAAAAGACTCTGATACTCGGAGGGATTGGGGGCAGGATGAGAAGGGGATGACAGAGGATGAGATGGCTGGATGGCATCACTGACTCGATGGACTTGAGTTTGAGTGAACTCTGGGAGATGGTGATGGACGGGGAGGCCTGGCGTGCTGCGACTCATGGGATCACAAAGAGTCGGACACGACTGAGCGACTGAACTGAACTGAACTGAATCATCAGGGATGTTGAGCATCTTTTCATGTGCCTGTTGTCCATCTATATAGATTATGTTGCTTTTGTGTTTGAAATTGTTTAAGGCCTTCTTGTACTTAGAACACAATTGAAATACCATGCCATGGCCGACGGCCTTCCCCACGTGTCTCTGTCCTGTCGCTGGTCTAATCTGCAGCTCTCCCTCTTGCTCCCCAAGCTCCAGTCACACTGGCTGACTCTCAGTTCCTGAAACACTCCAAGAACTTCCCCAGCGCTGGATCTTTGAACATTCCTTTCCACTGTTTATAATGCTCTTCTCCTTGGTCTTGCCTATCAACATTTTTCTCATCGTTTAGATCTTGAACTAAATGCCACCTCTTCAGAGAGGCGTTTGCCATCTGTCTTAGTTCAGTTGGGCTTCTATTATAACAAAACACCACATATTGGGAGATGTACAGACAACAGAAATTCATTTCTTAAAATCCTGGGGCTGAAAGTATGAGATCTGGGTGTCATTATGGTCTGGAGAGGGTCCTCTTCCTGGTTCACAGCTGGCTCCTTCTTATGTCCTGACATTGTGGAAGGGATGAGAGGTTTCTGTGGGGTTTCTCTTATAAAAACACTAATCCCACCTATGAGGGCTCTACCTTCAACTCCTCCCCTAAAGCCCCAATTCCTAATACCATCATATTGGGCATAGGATTTCAATGTATGAATTTTGGGGGCTACACCAACATTCAGACCAGAACACCAGCTAACATGAAATATCCAAGACAGCTTTCTTCTTCAAATGTTGTCACCTGACTGGACCAGTGGAAAAACCAGAGCTCATTAGCCTCTCTCTTCCCACAAGCCTCTCCACATAGAAAACTTGGGCTTCCTCACAGCTTGGCCATCTCAGGACAGTCAGACCTGTTAGATGGCAGCTGGCTTTCCCTAGAGCAGGCATTCCAAGAGAGGATACTGCTACTCCTTAAAGGCCAGGAGAAGCATCACTTCTGTCATTTTCTGCTGGTTAACACAGTCTCAGAACCAGGCCAGATTGAAGGGAAGAGCACACAGACCTCTCTAGGTGGCATGCAGGGGCGGGGGGCTGTATCAGAGAACTTGTGGACAGCTAGTTCCATCACGGCTCCTTCCTTCAGCCTCTGCTGGCACACTGTGGGCTTCACCATGACCTTTACACGGAACTATTGTTGCTCAGTCTTAGTTAATGTTGTAACTCTAGAGGCCAACACTGTCCTCTCAAAATATTTTTGCTGAATGAATGAATGAAAATTAAGAGTTTGCCTTATGTTTTCAAGGATTCCTGGAGACAGGAAGGATTCTGGGAGATAGGAAATAGGACGCAAAGCTCCATGAAGACCCACATCTGACTTATTCACTGCTGTTTCCTCTGAGGTGGCAGAGGAATGTCTTAGGCTGGAGAGGGTGTAGACAGAAGGGAACCCTCCTACCCTGTTGGTGGGAATGTAAATTAGCACAGCCGCTATGGAGAACAGTATGGCAGTTCCTTGAAAAACTGAACATAAAGCTATCGAATAGCCATGCAACCCCATTCCTGGGCATATATCCAGAGGAAAACATGATCTGAAAGGATCTAGTCACCACAGTGTTCATTGCAGCACTGTTTACAATAGCCAAGACATGGAAGCAACTTAAATACCCATTCATCAACAGAGGAGTGGATAAAGAAAATGTGGTACATATATGCAATGGAATATTGCTCAGCCATTAAAAAGGACAAACAAATGCCATTTGCAGCAACAAGAAGGGACTTAGAAATTGTCACACTGAGTGAAGTAAGTCAAAAAAGGAGAAATATCATATGACATTCCTTATGTGTGGAATCTAAAAAGAAATGATACAAACAGAAAGAGACTCACAGACTTAGAGAATGAACTTGTGGTTGCTGAGCGGAAGGATGGAGGAAAGGGCTAGTTAGGGCATTTGGGATGGACATGTACATACTGCTATATTTAAAATGAATGACCAGAAACCGTATTGCACATGGAACTCTGCTCAGTGTTATGTGGTAGAAAGGATGGAGGGGAGTTTGGGAGAGAATGCATATATGTATGGCTGAGTCCCTTCACCATTCACCTGAAACTATCACAGCATTGTTATTCAGTTATACTCCAATACAAAATAAAAAGTTTAAAAACTGGCTATTTGTTTAATGAATGAGTGGATGCATGCATGCGCCTAGTTACATCGCCCTTTCATTGACACCAGGGCACATTGTGAACCTCAAGCCTTTTTTTCTGCATCCCAGGGCACTTGATAGAGTTACCCTCACCCCCAGCACAGTACACTGTACTTCACACACATACTCTCCAAATCTTTTTTTTACATAATTTCTATCTCTTTTTAAAAAGATCTTTTGGATGTTGATCGTTTTTAAAGTCTTTATTGAATCTGTTACAATATCGCTTCTGTTTTATGTTTTAGTGTTTTGGCTGCGAGCCATGTCCTTAGCTTCATGACCAGGGATTAAACCCACACCCCTTGCACTGGGGGGCAAAATCTTAATCAGAGAAGTCCTGATTCTCCAATGCTTGAAGCAGGAGTAGAGCGCTGTGACTTTTAGAATTCATTCAGCTCAGGAAAGAAAAAAAAAGTTTCTAAAGCTAAGAAGTCTCTTAGCTGTAATATTTAGACTTTTGGCGCTTATTCAGCCTTTTCTTACATGCACACACTGGAAAACAGGAAGCTGGAGAAAGCCTTGGAGAAGGTTGTAGAGAAAGCCATATATTACAGGAAGCTCTTTTCTCTGTGCCCAGAGGAGATGCAGAGGGGGCCACGTGAACACAGTAGGCTCAGAACTGGAGTTGGTTCCTGTTCATGGCATTTTGCTTCTCAGCTCAATGAGATTATTTCTTGTTGAGGGTTTTTACTCAGGTGAGTTTACTTTGAGTACTTGGATTCAGAGTTTGCTTACAGGGGACCAGGGCTATTGCTTATAATGCGAAGGATTCCTCTGAATCTTTATCTTTGGTTTAAACTTCCCTTCAGAGCTTTGGACCTTTATGTCTGACTGCCAACTGTATATCCTGGATATCAGGATATCACTGGATATCCTGCAGCTATTTCCAACTGCACTTGCCCAAAATAGAATTTACTTTCTGTTGCCAGAAATGAGTTCTTTCTGTAGATCCTATCAGCATCAAAGGCACCACACTCCAAGCCATCCGTCACCCGAGCGGAAGTGTGGACGTCATCCTCCAAGCTTCTCTACTATTAATGGTGATGGATAATGTTTATTTATGTTTAATAACTTTATTTATTTACTTTT
This sequence comes from Tragelaphus eurycerus, assembly GCA_935064755.1. Classification (NCBI taxonomy): domain Eukaryota; kingdom Metazoa; phylum Chordata; class Mammalia; order Artiodactyla; family Bovidae; genus Tragelaphus; species Tragelaphus eurycerus. Next base: position 1,492,157 of record CAKXYN010000209.1, on the reverse strand, counting down.
GGCTATACCAGAGCCTCACTGTTGCATAGGCTTTTCTCTAGTGGCGAACTGGGGCTACTCTATGGTTGCGGTGCGCAGGCTTCTCACTGAGATGGTTTCTCTTGTTGCAGAGCACCGGCTATAGGGCACGTGGGCTCAGTTGTTGTGGTTCCTGGATTCTAGAGCACAGGCTCAATAGTTGTGGTGCATGGGCTTAGTGGCTCTGTGGCTTGTTGGAGTTTCCCGGATCAGGGATTGACCCCGTGTCTCCTGCATTGGCAGGCGAATTCTTCAACACGGAGCCACCAGGCAACCTCCAGATAATGCTTATTGAGAGCTTCCTATCTCCGGTACTACAATGTTTTGCGTGTCACCTCTTGGTCATCATGCTGCTCTCGATTAAGATGAGGCTGTCGTCTCCATTCTACAGATGAGGAAACTAAGACAATGGCAAAAGTATAACCCAGCATCCCTCTTGCCTCCGTTCCTCTCCAGGCTATCTACCCCACGGCAGCCTGACTTGGCTTTGAAACGTGCTGATCTGATCGTGTCAGTCCCTTCCTTAGCAAGCTTCACTGGCTCCCTAGTGTCCTGGGAATACAATCCAACCCTTTACTAAGGAGTACAGGGTCCTTTCTTGACCTGGTCACTGAGCGCCCACCCATTTCTAGCTATTTTCCTACCTGCCTTCCTCGCTCGTCTACTAGCCATGCTGGATACTTGCAATCTCTTGAAATATTCATAGTTTGCCTAGGCTCATTTGATTCTTCATTAACTCTCCAAATACTTCTGGAGAGACCATCTTGTGCCAGACCTCTCCTAAGCATTGGTGATGCAGTTGTCAACAAAACAGATCCAACCCCTGCCCTCGTGGTTACATGGTATACAGGGAAATAGCTAATATGTGTGTAATATAATCCTGAGTGCAGTGTAGAGAAGTAAAGCGGAGCGAGGGGATAGAGAGGGATAGCAGGGTTCTGGTGTGTGTAGGACTGTCGAAATGTGTAGGAAATAGCTAATGCTATTTCCCTGTATACCACGTAACCACGAGGGCAGTGGTTGGATCTGTTTTGTTGACAACTGCATCACCAGTGCTTAGGAGAGGTCTGGCACAAGATGGTCTCTCCAGAAGTATTTGGAGAGTGAATGAAGAATCAAATGAGCCTAGGCAAACTATGAATATTTCAATTTATACCTTTCTATTCCTACTCCAAAACCTCCCTCAGTTCTCCTTATCTCCACCCCCCAACACAGAACTGTATCTCTCTTCCATGGGACTGAATTGCACTGTTTTGCAGTTATTTATGTGTATGACTAACCTTCCTAACAGGCTGTGAATTCCTATTCTTTCTTTTTCTTGTATTTCTAGCTCTGCGTTATGACATCTGATACTTGATAGCATTCAAGAAGGGTTTGATGAATGAATGAATGAACAAATGAACAGCTTGTTTGGCTAACACTAAATATTCAAATGCTTATTTGATTAAACAAACAGAGGCTTTAAATAATTCTGTACAGCCAAAATGGGCTGTGCCCATGTAGACTACTGCTACTGCTAAGTTGCTTCAGTCGTGTCCGGCTTTGTGTGACCGCATAAACGGCAGCCCACCCGGCTCCCCCATCTCTGGGGTTCTCCAGGCAAGAACACTGGAGTGGGTTGCCATTTCCTTCTCCAATGCATGAAAGTGAAAAGTGAAAGTGAAGTCACTCAGTCGTGTCTGACTCTTAGAGACACCATGGACTGCAGCCCACCAGGCTCCTCTATCCATGCGATTTTCCAAGCAAGAGTACTGGAGTGGGTTGCCATTGCCATGTAGACTAGCTGTGGAATATAATGGGTACAGATTTTAGAAACCATTGTAGAAAATTGATTCAGGGGTCACAGAGCAGTCCTTTTGATTACACTGCCATCTACTGGAAAGAGCTCAAGGCTGTTAGCTTGCATACCAACTTTCGCACACATTTTCCATCACCATTTGCACAGGGCTTAAATGCAGCCAGTATCAGCCAAACAGAACCAGAAATCACACCTTTTTGCTTCAGATTTTCAAGGACTTCTGCAAAACTCACTTGAGTTTCATGAGGGTGCAGGATGTGAGTTATGGGTCCTCAGATTACTCATTTGTCACATGGCCTTCAGCTTCAGTTGGTTTTCTGTTTGTGCTCTACTTAAAATAAACCTGATGTAAGAAAGTCTTTTTTTAAATACACATGACTGAAAGATGATTTATTTGATGAATGAGTTAAATCATTGTTCAGTTCAGTTCAGCCACTCAGTCGTGTCTGACTCTTTGTGACCCCATGAACTGTAGCACACCAGGCCTCGCTGTCCACCACCAACTTCCGGAGTCCACCCAAACCCATGTCCATTGAGTCAGTGATGCTATCCAACCATCTCATCAGATTCCTTTAACTAAGAAGGTTTTTGAATGCATTTAAAGTGGTGTAACTTGTTAAAGAAAAACATTTAGATGTAGTTTCTAAGTAAGGGTCCTTGAGCAACTGGATTTGAGCAATTCTGACTTGAGCAGTTTCTGTCAACAGTAGTAACTGGACATCCCTAGTGGGCAGTTCTCTGCTGATGCTGAGGACGGCGCGAAAAAGTAGAAGAGACCAGATTCTGGCTCTCTATCTGGTCTGTGCCGTGTCTGAAACGTAGCCCCTCGTCCTATGTGGCTCCTGAGCACTTGAAAGGTGGCTAATGAAGCTGAAGAATGGAATTTTAAATTAAATTATAATTAATGAAAATGTAAAAAGTGGATACTTGAAAAGATCTAAGTATGTTTGGAACAACTTGGGTACATGGATTTGCTCTTTCAGCTATAAATTTTATGAACCCTAAATACAGATCAAGTATGTCTGATGAAAATTTAGTGCACTAATTAAAATGTATTTTATACACACTGATTTTGAAGACATTAGTACAAAAGGATGTAAAATTTCTCATTATTAATTTTTTGTACTGATAATATGTAGAGATAATATTTTGGATGTTAGGTTAAAATATGTTAAATCAGTTTCACCAGTTTATTTTTACTTTGTGGATGTGACTATGGTAAATTACATACATGGTTCACATTGTATTTCTACAGAACAGTATTGGCAGTCTGTGCTAGGAATGCCTGTTACCTCCTTACCATCGCGTAGAGCATTGTGTTCACATAGCCTCAACAGGGCAGCCCAATGCATCAGTAACCCTGGCTTATGATCTCCCCTCATTAGACAAGGGCTGAATAGCCAGAGTTAAGAACCAGCGTTTTGCTATTTGATTACTTGTGTGGTCCCTGATGTGGGCTGTCTCGAATGGATATAAATAAAATATCCGAAATGCTCCATCACCTTGCTTGATAACTTCTTCATGCTGGGTCAAACAATTTTTCTCACCTAGGATTTTACAGTCAAGACTTAACAGTAAGAAATTATTTACCTGGAACTTTGAGGTGATGCAGTCAGGTTCAGTTCAGTTCAGTCGCTCAGTTGTTTCCAACTCTTTGCAACCCCCATGGATTGCAACACGCCAGTCTTCTCTGTCCATCACCAACTCCTGGAGCTTGCTCAAACTCATGGCCATGGAGTCAGTGATGCCATCCAACCACCTCATCCTATATTGTCCTTTTCTCCTGCCTTCAATCTTTCCCAGCATCAGGGTCTTTTCCAATGGGTCAGTTATTCGCATCAGGTGGCCAAAGTATTGGAGTTTCAGCTTCAGCATCAGTCCTTCTAATATTCGGGACTGATTTCCTTTGGGATTGACTGGTTGGATCTCCTTGCAGTCCAAGGGACTCTCAAGAGTCTTCTCCAACACCACAGTTCAGAAGCATCAATTCTTCAGCGTTCAGCTTTCTTTACAGTCTAATTCTCACATCCATATGTGACTACTGGAAAAATCATAGCTTTGACTACATGGACCTTTGTTGGCAAAGTAATGTCTCTTCTTTTTAATATGCTGTTGGTCATAGCTTTTGTTCCAAGGAGCAAGAGTCTTTTAATTTCATGGCCGCAGTAACAATCTGCAATGATTTTGGAGCCCAGAAATGTACAGTGTCTCACTATTTCCATTGTTTCCCCATCTATTAGCCATGAAGTGATGCCATGATCTTAGTTTTCTGAATGTTGAGCTTTAAGCCAACTTTTTCACTCTCCTGTTTCACTTTCATCAGGAGGTTCTTCACTTCCTCTTTGCTTTCTTCCATTAGGGTGGTGTCATCTGCATATCTGAGGTTCTTAATATTTCTCCAGGCAATCTTGATTTCAGCTTGTGCTTCATCCAGCCCAGCATTTCACATGATGTACTCTGCATATAAGTTAAATAAGCAGGGTGACATTATACAGCTTTGATGTACTCCTTTCCCGATTTGGAACCAATCTGTTGTTCCATGTTCGGTTCTAACTGTTGCTTCTTGATTTGCATACAGATTTCTCAGGAGACAAGTAAGGTGATCTGGTATTCTCATTTCTTTAAGAATTTTCCACAGTTTATTGTGATCCACACAGTCAAAGGCTTTGGGGTAATCAATAAATCAGATGTTTTTTTCTGGAATTCTCTTGCCTTTTCGAGAATGAACAGTATGAAAAGGCAATCAGATTACCTTGTGATAACCCAAAGTTTTGTTGGGAGATTAGGATTCATGCCAGAGGACCCCAGTTCTGTATTGGGCAGAGCCATGGAGTCGGGGAAGAAGCATAGTGGGGACCTAGCTGCACCTCCCACATATAGCTTGGCAAGATTCCCTTGTATCTTTACCCTGCATCTTCCTTGGTTCAACATAGCTTGAGTGGATTTCTATTTCTTAAATTTAGTGATTTTCACACATATACAATTAGGGAAACAAGTTGAAGATTTGTAAAAATAAAAAGGCATCAAAATATACCAATGCTGAAATTACAGAAATGAGCATGTATGTGAAGGTAGAAGTGTAATAATATGCGGGGTGGTCCAGAGCAGGGGTCCTCGAAGTGTGGTCTGGGCATCAGTTGAGGACCCTGAAGACCCTTTCAAGGGAGTCTCCTTAAGGTCAAAATTATGCTCCCGTAATATTAAGCTATTATTTTCTTTTCTTGTTCTCATCCTCTCCTGCTTGTCTGATGGAATTTTCCAGAGACTACGTGATGTGTAATAATAGCAACAGATTAAGTGCAAAGGCAAATATGAGAACCCAAATGTCTTCTATTTAGCTACACATTAAAGAGCTTTATGAAAATGTCAAATAATGCCATGTTACTCACCAACTGTTCAATTCTGGAAAAAAAATTTTTTAAAGAAATCTATATTACTTATGTTAACAAATAAAGAATTTATTAAATATTTAAATTTTTCATTCTGATTGTTAATATGTTAAACATGTATAAACAAGAGCTTCCCCAATGGCTCAGAGGTAAAGAATCTGCCAATGCCGGAGACATGGGTTCGATCCCTGGGTTGAGAAGATCCCCTGAGAAGGAAATGGCAACCCACTCCAGTGGTCTTGCCTGGGAAATGCCATGGATAAGGAGAATGGTGGGCTACAGTTCAAAAGGTCACAAAGTCAGGCATGGCTGAGCGGCTGAGCACGAGCAAATGAACAGAAGCTCTTTGTTGTCCTCAGTAATGTTTAAAAGGATAAATGGGCCTGAGCAGAAAACAGTATTAAGTCAGCAAAGAGATCATGAAGAGTTGCTCTAGGATATTCTGTATTTTGTGTTTACAATGCCTGAGTCTCAAACAAGGGCCAAGTACAGATGTGGATTACAGTGATTCTTGATTTTGACATACAAATCAATTTGGGACTGAGAATAAATACAGATTCCAAGGCCTCTGTCTTTAGATATTTATATTGTCAAGTCTGAGAGGAGATCCAGGAATCTGTATATTTCAAAAGTGCTCCCGTTTTTTTTTTTTTTTTTTTTCACAATGTGTAAAAGAGGAGTCAAGAAAAGACATCGTTCCCTACAGAGAGGTGGGCTGTGGGGATGAACAGTGAGGGAGGGGAGTCTGTCTCTTCCTGGCTGCTGCCCTTCCTCTGGCAGCTGTGGGTGCAGCAGGGGGTGAGAGAGGCTGGCTGGTTGGGTTAGAGGGAGTTGCATGCACCCACGTGGCTGGCATTTACCCACTGCCTGCCTGATGGCCTGCCAGCGTGACCCCCCGGAGCTGATGGCATGAGTTCATTTACAGGTTCTTGAGGGCACATCCTTAAACCCAGGAGCCCCCCAGAGTTGAGAATTAGCAAACATGAGATGCTGTAAACACAAGCCAGTTCCGGAGCCTTATTTCTAGAGGCTTAGCTCTTTAAAAAAATGTTCTCAGGACTTCTGAAAGTGGCTTCTGAAGCAAAGGTTAGCTGTCTTTCAAGAGATAGGCTGGGCTTTGTCATTTCTGTAGCAGAGCTGCAGAAGGCTTTCCATTTTGTATGTGTTGTAGTGTTCTTGTTTCCTTAAGGGAAAGGAGACCCTCCTCACTGCAATACCTTGCAGACACATATTTATTTCTTCTGAAGCTTTAAAGAGTGCTGTGTTTACCCCCTACCCCCCACCCTCTGCCCCTGCTTATCTCTGTACCCAGGAAAGGCATAGGGAGAGTTGGTGTGGAATTTTCATTTCTTCTCACTCTGGGATGATATGTTCAGGTGGATTACGGGTTTATTTTGGCAGTCTAGAATGTTTTCCCTTCATTTTCTTTTTCCAAAAACAGATCATGACCTCCTGGACACAGCAGGTACCATGTGACACAGGTCTGTCCACTCATGATATTCTGTCCTTGGGAGCAGGGCTACCATGTAACACAAGTCTAGTTAAACACCAAATACCCATATTTCTGTGTGATTGTTGCCCCCTGGTGTTGTGTGACAGGATATCCTTCCCCTGGAAATGGAGTGGTCTGAGGAATGGGCATGAGACATAGCAGGATCACTGGACTCTACTCCTGGAATTAACCTACGGAAGTTAGGAGACAAAAACCTCCCTTTCCAATCCGATTGCTAAAGAATCTGCCTGCCAATGTAGGCGATGCATGTTCAGTCCTTGAGTTGGGAAGACCCCCTGGAAAAGGAAATAGCAAACCACTGCAGTATTCTAGCCTGAAAAACCCTATGGACAGAGGAGCCTGGTGGGCTACAGTCCCTAGGGCTGCAAAAGAGTCAACATGACTGAGCAGCTAAACAGCAGCAGCAGCAAACGGGGATGCTGGGAAATGGGGCTTTGGTGGCCACCTTCCTGCCTGCATGCAGGAAGATCGTTGTTGGGGAAAGTGATGCCAGCATACACAACAGGAAGCAGAAAAGAAAGATGGGGAGAGGAAAAAAACCCTGATTAAAGTTGCTATTTTCTTCTGAAGCAAGTTCACATTAATAATATATTCTCATAGAGAAATAAACATGCAATTTGGGTGAGATGTGACATCTAGAGATAAAAGAAGAAAAAAGTGCTCAGCAGAACGTTCATACATACTAACTCTCCCACATTTTGTTGAAGATACTTCTCACTTTGGGGAGGCTGGTACATTTTGATTTTGTTGCCTACAGAGATGAGGTTCAATGTAGAAATAATATTGATGATAAAAAGAGGAAAATAAAGCCTGGCCGTTATCTGAAATCATGATGACAATTAATAACAAGAAAGTAAGAAGCTTTATATAACACTTTAAACCTTTGTTTTTGAAAAACAATTTCCATTTCTAAATCTGTCTCACATTTTATATTCATGATCATATGTAAATATGTACTATTTTACAAATATATTATCATGAGTTAAAACAACTGTAATTTGTTGGTTTCATTTAATTTATCTCATTGTTTTCATTTTCATTTTTAAATTATCAATGTGTTGAGAATCATCTGCTGCATTTTTGTTGTCATTTTAATTTCTTTACTTTGAATTATGTATTGTTACGCTTTGTTTGCACTCATCTCACACGCTAGTAAAGTAATGCTCAAAATTCTCCAAGCCAGGCTTCAGCAATACGTGAACTGTGAACTTCCACATGTTCAAGCTGGTTTTAGAAAAGGCAGAAGAACCATAGATCAAATTGCCAACATCCTCTGGATCATGGAAAAAGCAAGACAGTTCCAGAATAACATCTATTTCTGCTTTCTTGACTATGCCAAAGCCTTTGACTGTGTGGATCACAATAAACTGTAGAAAATTCTGAAAGAGATGGGAATACCAGACCACCTGACCTGCCTCTTGAGAAACCTTTATGCAGGTGAGGAAGCAACAGTTAGACCTGGACATGGAGCAACAGACTGGTTCCAAATAGGAAAAGGAGTACATCAAGGCTGTATATTGTCACCTTGCTTATTTAACTTGTATGCAGAGTACATCATGAGAAATGCTGGGCTGGAGGAAGCACAAGCTGGAATCAAGATTGCCGGGAGAAATATCAATAACCTCAGATATGCAGATGACACCACGCTTATGGCAGAAAGTGAAGAGGAACTAAAAACCCACTTGATGAAAGTAAAAGTGGAGAATGAAAAAGTTGGCTTAAAGCTCAACATTCAGAAAATGAAGATCATGGCATCTGGTCCCATCACTTCATGGGAAATAGATGGGGAAACAGTGTCAGACTTTATTTTTGGGGGCTCCAAAATCACTGCAGATGGTGACTTCAGCCATGAAATTAAAAGACGCTTACTCCTTGGAACGAAAGTTATGAGCAACCTAGATAGCATAGTCAAAAGCAGAGACATTACTTTGCCAACAAAGGTTCGTCTAGTCAAGGCTATGGTTTTTCCTGTGGTCATGTATGGATGTGAGAGTTGGACTGTGAAGAAGGCTGAGCGCCAAAGAATTGATGCTTTTGAACTGTGGTGTTGGAGAAGACTCTTGAGAGTCCCTTGGACTGCAAGGAGATCCAACCAGTCCATTCTAAAGGAGATCAGTCCTGGGTGTTCATTGGAACGAATGATGCTAAAGCTGAAACTCCAGTACTTTGGCCACCTCATGCGAAGAGTTGACTCATTGGAAAAGACTCGTACTGGGAGGGATTGGGGGCAAGAGGAGAAGGGGACGACAGAGGATGAGATGGCTGGATGGAATCACCGACTCGATGCACAGGAGTTTGAGTGAACTCCAGGAGTTGGTGATGGACAGGGAGGCCTGGTGTGCTGCAATTCATGGGTTGCAAAGAGTCGGACACGACTGAGTGACTGAACTAGACTGAACTGAACTGATACTTTGTTCACCACTTAGGTTAATTTATGAAGCATATTAACACTTCTCTCCTGATGTATGGTATAAATATTTTTTCCAAAATTTTTACTTCCCTTTATATATTGTTTTATGTTTTGTCATAAGAAAGCCTTTCTTCTTTTCCATAGATTTTTCTAATAAAAATGTAAAATAGAGACTTCCCTGCTGGTCCAGGTGCTAAGACTCCCTGCTCCCAATGTAGGCTGCCTGGGTTCAATCCCTGGTCAGGGAACTAGATCCCACAAACCACAACTAAGACTGAAGTTCCCATGTGCTTACTAAGACCTTCTGCAGCCAAAGAAATAATAAATAAATAAAAATAAATGTTAAAAAACATAACATAGCTCATTGTAAAGCAGTTAAATTGGTATATGTGGTCCATTCACTACTCCCTGATGGCCTTGTCAAACTTGTCGTTTAGTTGCTAAATCATACCTGACTCTTTGTGACTCCATGGACTGTAGCCCACCAGGCTCCTGCATCCGTGGAATTCTCCCAGCAAGAATACTGGAGTGGGTTGCCATTTCCTTCTCCAGTCTTGCTGCCTAGATTAGTGCTGTTTAGTAGAATGTGTAAATGTCCTCTCTGTGCTGTCTAGTGGCTAATCACATATGGCTGTAGAGCTATACAGCTAAGAAAGCAAATATCTAATTTCATTCAATTTACATTCATTAAATATAAGTAGACACTGGTGGTTACTGGGCACTGTGTGTGTGTGTGTGTGTGTGTGTGTGTGTTACTCTATTTTGCGTTCTAGCTTAACTTAAAGAAAAGTTTCTTCTTAAGCCTGAGAGAGAAGAGAGAAGGCAGAGGAAAAAAGTCAAATGGCAGGTCTGACTTGTCCAGACCGGGTGAGAGGGTTGTGAGATCCTGGTCCCAGACCAGACCCCTCACCTTATCCCTCCCGTCTGAAACAGAATTACCTCCTACCATGGAGGCTGGAGTGAGTATTTTGATGTCAAAAGGGGCTGAGTTTGAGAGCTGGGTTTTATTGGGAAATGGATCTGGGGTAGGGGTGGGTTGCAGTTTTATCTCCCATGGTCTGCTATCCAGTGACCAGCTTGCTCTTTTACTTTTCCATTGGTTAGTAGGGTACTTCCCAGGATGTAGACTGAGAGGGTTGTTAGAGTGCTTTTTGCCTGGTCCATTCCCTGCCCTGTGATGCCATAAGGCTAACAGATCCTTAATAGGTTCTCTGCTGGGGATATTCTGGCCAGCCACCTGGGTGGTCACTGTGGAAGTGACCTGGTCCCCCTGGCTTAGGGAGGAAGTGGGAAGTGGAGTCCCTAGTGCCTGAGTGACATCACAACCACTGAAAGTCTTGACCTGTAACATAGTATCGTATTGGAGTTAACAGAAGAACTCTGTGTGATAAGCCGACTTTGATCTTATTATGATATAAATTTTGTTACTCACATTTCTCAGATGCAGAAAATGCCACACGGTGAGTCAGTGGAAGAGCCGAGGCTGGAAGCCATACCCATTGACTCCACCGTGTTATGGTTGATTTCCCACCAGATCAGGTGGCTGCCAGCTCTGCATGTGTGCATCTGTCTATTCTGTCTGAGTCTCCTCTAAGTGTGTGTGTGTGTGTATGTATTTGGGAAGAATGAAAAATAGTGGACAAAGGCAGAATGGGTAGCTGTAATGTGAGAGGAGATCATAAATATAGTACATGAAATTGAGATTATGACATATAAACTCCTATCAGTTTAGCCTAGATCATGTAGTAACTGGATGCTTCAGTAAAATATTCACAAACATTTCAGTGATAGTAGTCAAAGCAATGGAGAAGGCAGTGGTACCCCACTCCAGTACTCTTGCCTGGAAAATCCTATGGACAGAGGAGCCTGGTAGGCTGCAGTCCAAGGGGTCTCTAAGAGTCAGATACGACTGAGCGACTTCACTTTCACACATTGGAGAAGGAAGTGGCAACCCACTCCAGTGGTCTTGCCTGGAGAATCCCAGGGATGGTGGAGCCTGGTGGGCTGTCGTCTGTGGGGTTGCACAGAGTCAGACATGACTGAAGTGACTTAGCAGCAGCAGCAGCAGCAGTCAAAGCAATTATTTCATCATGTCTTAAATGGATACTCTGGTGGTTGGTGCTCTGAGAGTATCATTTCCCTGTTAGCACTAGAGTGTGAGACAAACAGTGGCCTGTTCTTGTGAAGGGATCAGTGCATCTAATCAGCAACCACGGAAGCTCAAAGTAGGAATACAAGGGAGCTTTCATCTTAAGTTCGACTCTGATTGGCAGTGGCTCTTTGGAGAACTGGACAGTACTGAGAAGGACCTGTAGAGGCTTTGGGCCTCAGTAGGAAAGTATACCATTCATTGATTAGTGATGTCTGTCCTGGGCACTAGAGTATATTAGGGCAGGGATTGGTTTATGGCTGTTGTATTTATTGCTGGCTTCCAGCACCTAGACATGCCTTACACAAAGCACATAAATATTCATTAAACAAATGAGTGGAGGACAGGAAATGATGGTGTGAAAGCCAAGCATCCTTGGTAAAGAGATCAAAACAGACGAGAAACCCTAGAACGCCCTCAGGTTAGGCACAGGGGCTCTACTTCCTGTCTTTAGCGAGTTGCTCCTAGGTCCCTACTTTGTCCTTCCAAGTCACGGGGGAAGGGCAGCTGTAAGTGGTATTGCAAAGTGCCTCAAAAGCTATCCTCACAGGCTGCTGGTGCTTGAACACGGATGCTGAAGTTTGTCACTGCTCTCTCACCTGCTTCCTGGTTCTTGGGTCTTGTGGTTTTTTAGATCCCTCTGCCTCTCTGGATCTTTAACGTGGCCCTTCTTCCACTCTTGTCTGATTACCTTGCTCTGACTCCCAGCCAGGGCTGACTGCATTACTAGAAATAATAGTGTTTTCTCTAATGAATGCTTACTATTTTCTAAGCATTCTACTTTATATTATTGATATTAATAATTGAAATAACTATTAATCGATATTGCAATTAAAGGCAATATCGCATTTAATCCCCATAAGAACTTACTGCCATATATACTTAGTATTTGCTGGGGAGGAAATTAAAGCACATATACATATCAACTTGCTTAAGGTCACACAGTGAGTAAATGGCAGAACTGAGATTCAAATTCAGGACAGTCTGATGTCAATGCTTATAAGCTTGACCACTATAGGACACTGTTTACAGGCTCACGCGGAGCTGCTTGGTCTTGGCACCTGGATAGACTCAGACCTCCAGACCATCCTAAGGTCCCCACTGGTCCTGGCAGGTGAAACATTTACTCATAGCTGACACTTCTCCTCTAGTCCACAGGTGGAAGCCAGTCAAGTCCTCTATGTCCAACCCTCTGAACTCCATGCCTTTGCTAGAAATATATCTGCTCAAATCTCAGGTGTCCCTGGCTTCCCAGCGCTCTTGAACAGGAGTCCAGTACTGGCAGCCTCTTCTAACTGCGCAGAATGTCCAAAGGCATCAGCTTGCTTTTTAGCAAGTCTGACTAATTCCCATGCAATTGTTGAATTGTTGTGCACTCTCCTCCAGGAAGCCTGTCAAGGGATTTTCTGCACAACAATCACTGGTGGAAATGCATTCCAATTCTTGCCAACTTTAACTACTAGCAATTTTCTCTCTCTATCTAACCCAGAGATTTCTTGGATTCATTTTAGCCCAATTCCTCCTCTTGCCACTTTGCTAAGAGAATGAAAACTACTGATCTTCATTCCCCTTTCTTCCTTTATACGGTTGAAAATCTCAGCTTCTTCTCCTTTACTGCATTAAGAAAATAGTGTCAGAAGGCGTTTTACCTGCTTCACTTTATTGTGCATCACAGATACTGCTTTTGTTATGAATTGAGGTTTGTGCCAACCCTGAGTCAAGCAATCTATAGGCACCATTTCCCCAATAGCATTATTTTTAAAATGAGGGTATATGCACTGGTTTTTCAAGACATAATGCTGTTGCACATGTACTAAGTAAACATAACTTCCGTATGCACTGGGGAACCAAAAAGAATCACGTGACTCACTTCGTTACCTTGGTCTGGATCTGAACTCACAATGTTTCTGAGGTGTGTCTGTAATTTTTTTTTCAGCTAGTCTTCTCTTTTAGGGGGCTATGTTGGTTTTCAATGGCTGCAATAACAAATTTCCACAAATTCTGTGGCTTAAAGAGCATTAATTAAAAAACAAATATTTCTTTTAAAATAAAGAAATGGTTATTTAAGAATAAAAGGTACTCTGTCTTACTGTTTTGGAAGTCAGAAGTCTGAGATTTATTTCACTGAGCTAGAGTCAAATCTGTTCCCTCTGGAAGTTCTGAGAAAGAGAATGTGTTTCCTGGCCTTTTTCAGCTTCTAGTGGCTACCAGCAGGATCCTTCCAGCATATTTAAAGTACGTCACTCTAATCTCTGCTTCCATCTTTTCCTCTAACGTTGGGTCCTCCTGTGTCCCTCTCATAAGGACTCTTGTGATTACTTTGGGCTCATCTCTCTCTCAAGATCCTTAATGACTTCAGCAGATACCTTTTGCCAGGAATGGTAACCTTGACAGGTTTCAAGGATTAGGATGTGCACGTCTTTGGGAGGCATTATTCATCCTACTACAAATTCACACATCCAGGCTGGAAGAATCTTGTTTTTGGCAGAATGTCTCATGACAATTCTATTTTGTCAGGGGCTAATTTTCACTAAATACCTTATTCTCCAGAAAGTTATGTTCCAGCAAAATTATGCATAGTGTAGAGATAATTAAGAAGACAAAACAAATTTGAGTTTAATACTATCAAGCAGAGGCTAAGTAAATTTTTGGAGGAATCTACTCACCCACATGAAGGGTACTCTATGTCTCTAATATGCCATGAGAGTTTTCAGAATTTTCCTAAATGGCATCCTAGTCCTTAGGTCCTATGCTGCTGCTAAGTCGTTTCAGTCATGTCCAACTCTGTGCTACCCCATAGATGACAGTCCACCAGGCTCTGCCATCCCTGGGATTCTCCAGGCAAGAACACTGGAGTGGGTTGCCATTTCCTTCTCCAATGCATGAAAGTGAAAAGTGAAAGTGAAGTCGCTCAGTCGTGTCTGACTCTTAGAGACCCCATGGACTGCAGCCCACCAGGCTCCTCCATCCATGGGATTTTCCAGGCAAGAGTACTGGAGTGGGGTACCATTGCCTTCTCTGCCTTAGGTCCTATAAAGAGGATCTAATCTCATCATTTCGGCCTTAGCATGTGGAGCATAAAGATCAGATTTTGTAAATGACTTTTTCAAGGTCTCATAATTAGTAAGTGAAGAACTCCAGGTCAGAAATTAGATTCCCGAGTTCCCAGTTCAGTGGTCCTTATCTTCCACCTTGTTAATGTTTTCCTTAAGGGGAATTATTCATTCTTCATTCATCCACTTAAACAATACTAAGTACCTCTTCTTCACAAAGAGTCGGCCACGACTGAGTGACTTCCCTTTCACTTTCCACTTTCATGCATTGGAGAAGGAAATGGCAACCCACTCCAGTGTTCTTGCCCTTGAGAATCCCAGGAATGGGGAGCCTGGTGGGCTGCCGTCTATGGGGTCGCACAGAGTCGGACACGACTGAAGTGACTTAGCAGCAGCAGCAGCTGTAGAGTATGGAGAAGGCAGTGGCACCCCACTTCAGTACTCTTGCCTGGAAAATCCCATGGACAGAGGAGCCCGGTAGGCTGCGGTCCATGGGGTCGCTAAGAGTCGGACATGACTGAGCGACTTCACTTTCACTTCTGTGCAGGTAATTTTGCTCAGTTTTGGGAATAAGTCTAATCTCTTTGGAGACAGAGAACACAAATGGACGTGGGTTCAGATGATGTTTCTGTGATGTACTTGCTCTGTGGCTGAGGGTGAGTTGCTTAGCTCCATTGAGCCTCGGTTTCCTAATGTATAAAATGGGAGAACAAGGACACCTGCCTACATTGATAAAGATATCTTTGGTTGCATGAAACAGAAAAATTCAAATAAAATTGTTTAAACAATAAATTCCAAGAGTAAATGTAGCTTCGGGCAAGGTTTGATCTAGCATCTCAAAGCTCTGGTTTTCTCACTCTTTATTTCTCACCTCTACGTCTTCAGCATTGGCTTTCATCTTGGAAGTGTCCAGAATGGCTTACAACACATAATGAGACCATATGCTGCATGGTTCAAGTCCTACAGGGAAGAAGGGCACCATATCTCCACATTCCTGGCAAATTCCTGAGGTTTCTTCTGACTGTACTGCTCAGATCTCACCTGTCTGTGAACCAATCTCTGTGATGGTGGTAGGGGGAGCGTATACTGATGATGAAGTTAGTCAAGATCAACTTTCAGAGCTGGGGCTGAAGCCAGTGCCACAAAATCACATGGGGGAAGATGACGAGGAGGCATGGTTTCTCAAGGGAAATTCAGAGCACTGTTACCAGGAGGCAGAGGGAAACAAATGCTGGGCGGTCAACAGCAGGTGCATTCAATCACCTTTTCTCAGTATTTTTGGCAGGATTAAATGTGATAATGAATGTAAAGCATGTAACACCATGCTTGGCACAGAGGAGATGCCCAGTTAATATGAGCTTAGTATTTCAGTTATTTCACAACTTCATGTGGGCACATGTGTGTGTGTGTGTGTGTGTGTGTGTGTGTGTGTGTGTGTGGTAGGCTTCACAGGTGACTCAGTGGGTAAAGAACCCTCCTGCAATGCAGGAGATTCAGGTTCAGTCCCTTGGTTGGGAAGATCCCCTGGAGGAAGGCATGGCAACTCACTCCAGTGTTCTTGCCTAGATAATTCCATGGATGGAGGAGCCTTGTGGGCTGTAGTCCATAGGGTCACAAAGAGTCGACACAATTGAATCAACTGAGTATACATAAATGCACACACACACATGCACAGACACAGATATTGCTGATCGGTTCAGAAGTGGATGAGATCTGAACAGTACAATCAGAGAAACCTCAGAAATTCTCTCTCTCTCCCCTCAAAAATATGTATCTAGAATAGAAGTAGAAAGTACAGGTCAGAGAAGGCGATAGCACCCCACTCCAGTACTCTTGCCTGGAAAATCCATGGAAAGAGGAGCCTGGTGGGCTGCAGTCCATGGGGTCACTAAGAGTCGTACACGACTGAGCGACTTCACTTTCACTTTTCACTTTCATGCATTGGAGAAGGAAATGGCAACCCACTCCAGTGTTCCTGCCTGGAGAATCCCAGGGATGGCAGAGCCTGGTGGGCTGCTGTCTATGGGGTCGCACAGAGTCGGACACGACTGAAGCAACTTAGCAGCAGCCGCAGCAGAAGGTACAGGTAAGCAAAGTGAGCAGCCATGGCAGCACTCCTCATACAAGAAGTGGGCAAATGCAAGCCAGCCTCTTGGCTGACAGGAAACTGACACTTAGGGGGCGAGGACTTGCTAGAAGTTGAAGTGGCGGCAGGACGGGAGTCAGACTCCAGTCCCTCGGCCCCCAGTGCAGCTGTCTTTCCCCCTTGATCACCCTGCTCACCTTAGCTGCCTGGCCTTTCCCAGGTGCTTCTGTAGAGCTGGACTTGGCAGCCAAACTGACAGTGATATATGGCCCTGGGAGTCCCGGGGAAGGGTACCCCGGAGCTGCTATGAACATGCAGGTTAAAGGGAGGGGCTGCATCTGGAAGCCTCCGGAAGCTTCCATCCGAGGAAGTGCTGCCTGCCACACTGTCCCTGCGTGCGCCCTTTCTGCTGTCATAATCTGCCTCAAACCTGTCATAATACAGGAAGCTGGCAATTAGGGAGGCCACTTCCAGCTGTTCTGTGCCCTGCGTTATAGAGATTCCCTCCCACTTCCGCCAAGTGTTTCCATCAGGGAAGGAAGGATCCCTATGGCAAGATTGCTCCCTGATGGCAGTGGAACACAAACCCGCCAAATTTATGTCCAAAAGCTGAAATCAGTTATCACTGACAACAGTAATAATGGTGTCTCCAACATGACCTAGTTTATTGCTCAGCACCTGGTCTCAGCTGATAAATTCTTTTTTGAGAGACCGACTGGTCATGTAGGCATCCAAAGGAAAAAGAGCAGTTGGACTGTGATAGGTGTGACTTTAGGGAAGGAGAGAGAAAAGGCAGGACCGAGAGAGCTAAGACACATTTATGCTCATTTATAACCAATATTCATTATTACCAGTAATAGCACTCCTGTCTGTTACAGTACAGGGATATGTGTTTTAAACACATTTTCTCTAACCTTCATCAGAGCTATGCAAATCATCCCCATTTCAGTGATTAGAAAGCCAGGGCCCAGAAAAGTGAGGCAGTTCACCCAAGGTCACACAGCTAGTGAGTGGGAGAGCCCAGTTCAGACCTAGTTCTGTCTGATTTCAGAGCCCAAGCTCTTTACACAGTGTGCTGTTTCTGGTTATCATATTCAGCTGATGTCTTCTGGATCTCGTTCATGAGAGGGCTGACTTCAGATGCATATGAACTAAGAGTGGGTTTACATTCTCATTTGGAAGGTTCCTAAGACAGGAGCCTAGAGATGTCAAGGGGCAGGGTGTGCACGTGCTTCTGTGTGAATCCTCATGGTGCCCACTGTGGATGTGCTCTGTATCTGTAATGGTATTTTATTAATTGTGGCCCTACATCTCCACTGGCAGCCTAGAGTAAGCCAGAGGCAGTAGGTCAGAAAGTGACTAATGAGGAGAATTGCTTGATCGATGGGGCTTCTCTTTTTGGATTTAAAGGGGCCTTGTAAAAAGTGACGGAGTCTCATTTTCACACTGTATCTTTAATATCTAGATATAAACCTTCCCCCAAATAGGCCATTCCAGATACTTGGAGGACAGCTTCTAGAACTGGGCTTTCTCTTCTGTCCCAGTCCTCAGGCAGCCTGAGCAAGCAAAGCTCACAGAATCCAGTTATTCT
Source organism: Tragelaphus eurycerus (assembly GCA_935064755.1). Classification (NCBI taxonomy): domain Eukaryota; kingdom Metazoa; phylum Chordata; class Mammalia; order Artiodactyla; family Bovidae; genus Tragelaphus; species Tragelaphus eurycerus. The sequence continues at coordinate 1,474,150 of CAKXYN010000209.1, read as the reverse complement.
GAAGTGCCTCGTCCCTTGCTGGCATGCATCACCATCTCTGGGAAAGCACTGTTAGTAGTGAAGCAGCCAGGTGGTGCATGCCTGCCACTGGGTCTGTCTCCTCTTTGCTAACGGTTCACCTGCAGGCCCCTTACGGAAGTGGGCAGCACACCAGTGTGTATGGAGGTGGTTCACCACCTCTGGGAGATGCTTTGAGGCACTGATCAAAACTTTCTGCCTTGGAACTGGGAAGGGCACAGGCAGGCAAGGAAGGGGAATGGAGAAGAAGGAAGGGCAAAAAGACGATTCTGTATCTCCATTTGGTGGAGAGGTGGCTGCCAACAGCTAGAAGAAAGTTCCAGCAAGAGCTTAGTATCCTCTGATCCAGACACTGAAGGACTAGATGGCAAAATATTCCTTTTGTCAGAAAAAAAGGCAACGCTTCTTGAAGAGAAGGTCAAGATTTCATATCCCTGTCAGATTAGCGTTTGGAAAATGCCAACTAATAACGTCCTTGACAACCTCCTCCCTCCATCTGATTGGAGCTCAGAGCAGGGTCCAAGCAGGCTTGGCCGACTGTCAACCTGGTGTGACTGGCAGGAACTGATTTCTTTTACAGGGCATGTGAGGATTGAATGAAGTGAAGGGTAAACCTGTCGCTTTAAAAGAGCAGGAGATCCTTCACTTTTCTTTCTGGTGTCTCAGAAATGGTTGTTCGTGGTAAATAAGTTCAGGCTTCCCTGGTGGCTCAGTGGTAAAGAATCCTCTTGCAATGCAGGAGACCCAGGAGACACTGGTTCCACCCCTGGGTCAGGAAGATCCCCCAGAGGAGGGCAATACTCCAGTATTCTTGCCTGGGGAATCCCATGGACAGAGGAGCCTGGCGGGCTGCAGTCCACAGAGTTGCAAAGAGTTAGACATAACCAAGCACACACAGGCAGACAAAAAGTTCAGTAAAGGTTCCTGGATGCAGTGAGTGAACGGCAGGCCAGGAATGCAGTCAAGGAGTGAAGCAAGGAGTGAGAAAGGACATGTGGGGTGGGGCGCCTGACCTGGTCTGGGAGCTTAGAGGCAGTCTCTCTGAGAAAGGGCTACATGAGCTCAGCTGTGAAGGAGCAGGAGGGGCTGAGGGTGGGTGCTCCAGGCAAGAACCGCATGTGCTACGGCAGGAGTGTGATCATTCCTGTGGCTGTTGTAACAGATTCCCACCAACTTAGTGGCTCAAAGCAACACAAGCTTAATAACTCTCTTACAGTTCTAGAGGTAAGACGTCCAAAATGAGTCTCAGGGGGCTAATAGGAAGCTGTCTACGGACTGCATTTCCTCTAGAGGTTATACGGGGACCTTCTGACTGTCTTTCTCAGAAGTTCTCAGTTCACTTAGAGTAGGTGGTACATGTGTGCTAACTCACTTCAGTTGTGTTCAATCCAACCCCATGAACTGTAGCCCTCCTGGCTCCTCTGTCCATGGAATTCTCCAGGCAAGAATACTAGAGTGGTTTTCCATGCCCTTCTCCAGGGGACTTTTCTGACCCAGGGATCGAACTTGTGTCTCTTACGTCTCCTAAATTGGCAGGCAGGTTTTTTTACCACTAACATCACCTGGAAAGGCCTAGAGAGGGTCGGTCATGAGCAATTAAGACTGCTGCTCCAAAGAAGCCAGATCCTGGAAGGTCCTGTAGTCCTGGTAAGGACTTTGATGTTTACTCCAAAAACAATAGGAAGCTAGAGAAATGTTTGGGTTAGAAGCTTTAGGGGAGAGTAACATACTAAAATCCACTGAAGGGCATTCAAGTTTCGAAAACAAACCTTTGAAAAACAGATCATCCGGATACATCCTAGACTGATAAAATAAAGGTGTGGTGATGCAAAGGGCAGCCTGCATTTTCTGTACTGATGGTAAATTGTGGTTGATGGGGTATTTGTTCTGATAGAAAAGAAACATAGGTGTTGTTTCAGAATTAGATGGAGGTCATGAGTGGATTCCTGGAGGAGGAAATGGCAATATGTTCCAGTAGTCTTGCCTGTAAAATTTCATGGATAGAGTAGCCTAGTGGGCTATAGTACTTGGGGTCACACAGTCAGACGTGACTGAGTGACTGAACACACACACACATATGAATGGATTTATATCAGTGCTTTCCAACATGTTCAATACTGTGCCAACCTTCTTTAAACACAGCACGGGTAAGGATGCTTATATTCCTACAGCCTGCTGGGGACATGAGGAAGGCCGCTCACAGCTGGAGGCAGCTGAGTGGTGTCTCCAGGTCCCCCAAGCCTCAAGCAGTGCAGAGGGGCTCAACATCTGGAAATGTTGTAGCCATGCATTCTGGGAAACTCACTCAGAAGGACAATGCAGATAGTGGAGTGCAGTTTATTACACCGACGGGCCCAAGGCAGAGTCCCCTCTTAGCCCAGGACCCCGACCAGTTTTTGTGAAAACCTTATATACCCTAAGTGTACCTGCACAAATCTACCTCCCCAGATTCTCTGAAACTAGTCTGAACAAAGTAAAAAGAAAGATACAAGCAGAGTTAACCCATGATTCATATGCCTTAAGTCTAGGTAGTTAACAGTGGACAGCTATCGATGGACTTGTGGTCACACCTCAATAAGCATAATAGAATGTATGCTTCTACTCAGTTACACAGGTAATTAGGGTATTCTTTTAGGCGATGGAGAGCCCTGGGGCTCTTCCTTCTGGGCGTCTGGTTTTCCAGTTGGTGTGTCATTTCCATAGATACTGGGCATATTCTTCAAAGTCCACAGTCCGGCCCAAGATGGAGTCCTGCTTTCAAGGTAGAACCTGTTCTGTTTCCTCCTTCAGAAACCCCTATGAGTCACTTGTTTCACACAGTGTGCCCTGGCGTGTGAGTAGGAAGCTCTGGGTTTGAGGACAGAGGCTGGATCTTAACCCTTTGACTGCTGCTTCCTTGTCTGTGTCACTCCTCTCTCACGTCCCTTCATGCTCTCAGCCCATCTCTCCACAGTCTCATGGATGCCACGCTGGGTGCAGCTGTCCTAACACAACATGCTGCTTTCAATTTTTTAATGTGTGAGGTCTGATGGGTTAGCTTTGAAGTGGTCCAGGCGGGACCCAGCCTCTCATCAGTACACAGACTGTAGAAGTTATGTCTCTGCCGCCTCCCTGCCACCCCTCTGGTCTGAGTTCTATTGGTGGGCATTTCCCTGTTTATGAAAGACTGTGGCTCAGTCATCTTTCAATTAAACTTAATAATGAAAACAAACCCTCAGATTCTTCTTAGGGGGAAAGGGCAGGTGAATCTGGAGAGGCATTAGAGGCTGAGGGAGACAGTTGGTTTGAATAAGGTCACAGATTAATTAGAATTGGGCTTAATTAACACTGCATGAGCATCTGGACAGCTTTGCCAACAAAGGGGATCATCTGGAAACGTTTGACTGGTCCCTTTCTCCTTTGGGCTCTCCTTCTCTGGTTCAGGCTTTGGTCCCCACTGTTGTGAGAGACTCTGGTGCCTGAAAGCTTTTCCAAGTCAATTATACAGGCATCACTCTGGCTGGTTAGGTCTGGTTTCAGAGCTATTCTATAGACGTCAAGGCTCGATCCCCATGTGGGCCCTTAGTCTGTGCTGCAGCCTTGACTGCATATTTCCTCATCTGGGGAGGGAAGACACAGCTTGGGCATGGAGTGGGTGCAGCTTTGGGGTGCTCTACTAGGGTATTCCTGTGGAAACTGGGTGAATGAATTTGACTTTGATAAGAACACCGACAGGGCATGCTTAAGGGCGGCAATACTCATCCTTCTCATTGTCAAATCCCATTCTTCACCTAGCCGCTTCTTGAAAGTAGCAGATGAACTAATTCACGCTAAGCTGGCAATGACCAAACATGGCTTAAAATGTTACCTTACTAGAAGTGCTTATATTTTGACAAGGACAATTAATTTTTTTTAAATCAGTGCCTTTAAAACCATCATGGAGGTGTATTTAGGGTTAGTGACCATCTATCCCTGTTTGCACGAAATTGAAGGGGTTCCTGAACTGTGGGACTTTCTGTGCTAAACCCGGAAAGTCCTGGGCAAACTGGGTTGAGTAGGTCACCCTAGTCCAGGGTTTTTAGGAGAGAGGAGTGTGTGTGTGTGTGTGTGTGTGTGTGTGTGTAGGTGGCAGGTGGGGTTGGGGGGCGGTGGTCAGGAGGCCAGGATGCTAGGGCCAGGGGAAGGCTTGAGAACACAGAGCTCAGGGGTCCTGCCTCTGGTTCAGCCAGAGGACTAACACCCTGTATGTTTCCTGTTTTGAAGTTGTGGATAAGACCTTCCTTGAAAAGCATTTTAAAAACTTTACTCTTATAGAATGAGGGTCAAAAGGAGTCTATGAGGAACAAGAGTGGTGGGGGGTTGGGGGATGTTTCTGGGCAGAGAGGCTCTGAGGGCCCCTCCTTTTCCCCAAGAAGGCATCACTATTCCACTGACATGAAAGCAGGGTTTGGCTGTGGTCACAGCAGAGAAAAGGGGTGGTTAGCTTGTGCAGAGAATCAAAGAAAGAGCGTGCTTTGGGAGTAGGATAGTATTTGGCATAATCATATGTGTTTTTCTATTTCCACCTTTCACTACCCCCCTTCCCACCCCAGGTCCCCCAGCTGTTTCCTTACTTCAGGAGAGGTGGTGTTGAAGTGGAAAAACCTGCCTACACTGCACTTTTCTTCCAGGCTTCCCCCCTCACCCCCACCCCGCATCTAACTGTTGCAATTATGTTAAGTATCTTTGAATACAATGGAAGGGAGTAAAAGGAAGATTTCTGTAAATTTTAGGTGATGCAAGACTGATGGTATTGAATATCAAGGCTCTAAAGATATTGTACGGCTTCCCAGGTGACCCTGTGTGCAAGTCAGTGAAAGATGCTCAGTTGTGTCCAACTTTTTGCAACCCCATAAACTGTAGCCCATCAGACTCCTTTGTCCATGGGTTTTTCCAGGCAAGAATACTGGAATTGGTTGCCATTTCCTCCTCCAAGGGCTCTTCCCGACACAGGATTTGAATCTGTGCCTCTTGCTTCTCCTGCATTGATACGTGGATTCTTTACCACTGAGCCACCTGGGAAGCCCAAAGAATCTGCCTGCCAATGCAGGAGATGCAAGAGACATCACTGACTCAATGGACATGAGTTTGAGCAAACTCCAGGAGATAGTGAAGGACAGGGGAGTCTGGCGTGCTGCATAGGGTTGCAAAGTTGGACTGAACAACAAATATCTATCTGTTCTCACATGTAGTCTGAAAGAATGAGTCTGCCTTCCTCTGGAGGCTACTATTAGGAAACTTACTAGTTCTTCTGTCACCGGGAAAGCTGTCTCCCAGCTCACCTATTATCACCCTGACCCCTAACGACCATATAATCCTGACTGCCCAATGCGCCCCCTTGTCCTTTCAACCTTTGGAACTCTCAGGTTATCATTTAGTCAATAGCTCTATATCCTCTGCGTCTTCTTTGAGTGCTGTATTTTTACCATAAAAAACAAGCTGTCCCCTGATGATATCGTTCGCACTGCAGGCTTCCTGTGTGAAGCTTGTGTCTCTCATAAATCAGAGCCTGGAAGCAGAGATTGTGCCCTTCATATTTCCTTTTGCTGTTTCAAACTATTTCTTCCTTATCTTAAAAAAAAAAAAACAAAAACTCCTCCTTCCAGTTTTAAAGCAGTAGAACAGAGAAGCATTCCAACTATCTATTCTTGAATTTAAGAAAAAAGAATACTCAAAATTGAGAAACTCATATTCCATCTTAAAGAACATTAGGAGACATTTGTAACTCCAGACTATAATGTTTGAGGAAGAGATGTCGGAAGGAGTGAAAGTCAAATAGTGGTTCTTCCATCAAGAGAGAATGTCTTTGGCTGCTGATCTTACAAGTCTCACAGAGCAGTTTTTCAAAATCAGTAATATACCCTTAGGGCCAAGGCTTTGCTGTTTTAGTTAGGATTAAGTTCAAGTGCATCTAACAGAATATCTAAAATAAAAGAAGTCTGGTTTTCTCTCACATAAGAGAAGTCTAGAGGTTTGCTGTCCAGAGCTAGTGTAGTGGCTCCACTGTTAAAAAAAAAAAAAAAAAAAAAGCCAGGTTTTCTGCTTCTTGGGCCAGCTTCCTGGTGCGTAGCTTCCATCTTTATGGTGACTTCATGACGCAGGAGTTTGCTGGAGCGTCAGTCATCACATCCACATTCCAGGCAACAGTAGGGAGGACAAAAGTTTTCTCCTGCTTTTTGTGTGTTTTTAATAGAGAGTTTCCAGAATTCCCTCCCAAAGATATCCATTAGAACCTGATTGATTGTATGTCACATATAGCTGCAAAGAAGTCCAGAAAAGGAATCTTTTAGCAGTTTAGCCTGGTGGCTTAGTTGTAAACAATCCTCCTGCAATGCAGAAGACTGCCCATCATGCAGGAGACCCAGTTCAATCCCTGTATCGAGAAGATCCCCTGGAGAAGGAAATGGCAACCCACTCCAGTATTCTTGCCTGGAAAATTTCATGGACAGAGGAGCCTGGCAGGCTACAGTCCATGGAGTCACAAAGAGTCAGACATAACTGAGTGACTAAACATCCACATTGCTATCTCTAATGATAGATAAGTTCTGAAATTTGAAACTGGCCAGTACCCTGTGGAGCCTCCGTGTCCCCTGCCTCTTAATTACAGAAAAACTTTAGCTTCCTAGGCCTTCCTCAAATTCCAAAAAAGCAAATTTAATCAGGGAAGTGAGAAAATGCAGAAACAAAGAAAAATAGTCAAGCAACGCAAAATCCTAACAGTTTAGCCATAAAACAAAGTAATGGCTCTTTAGTTCCTCCTCAGAGGCTACAGTTAATATCCTGAGCCATATCCTTGAGTTGTGTTGCAGATACTGAAACTCCCATCAGGTGGAAGAAGTTAATTGCATGCTGATGACCAGCTTGCAGACCTCAGACTGTTTGGAACCATAAAGTTGATGATGTTCACTTCCAAAATACCATCTGGTTACCTCACCATCAAGATTGAAGGCAGGAGGAGAGGGGCACAACAGAGGATGAGATGGTTGAATGGCATCACCGACCCAATGGACATGGGTTTGGGTGGACTCCGTGAGTTGGTGATGGACAGGGAGGCCTGGCATGCTGCGGTTCATGGGGTCGCAAAGAGCCAGACACGACTGAGCTACTGAACTGAAATGAACTGAACCGAACTAACCTCACCACCATTCAATTATAAGACCGTCCACAAGCTGATAAGGCACTCTACAATCCTTATCCCTAATGTTGCCTTTAAAAACCCTTCCCTGAAAGGTACTGGGGAGTTGAGTATACGCTGCCTGTTCTCTTTTCTTGGCTACACAGTAGGCACCTTGCCATAAATCCTGTACTTTCCTTCACCACAGCATGGTGTCAGTAGACTGGTTTTTGCTGCATGTCAGATCCAAGTTTGGTTCCATGGCAATAAGAAGAAAAGAGAATAAATTTTAGTAGCAGCTGTGGGTCTTTGTCTTATTCTTGTTTGGGGCAGAGAGAATGTCTCAGGACTAGTTACAGGGAATTTGCCAAGCCTTGCTGATAAAGAGAATTACAGGCAGGACTGAATGAGAAATTACACAGATAAGACATAGCGACAAGAAGCAAACTGCAGATGAGGCAGGGTGAGGAGAGAGAATCTGTATTGTGAGAAGATCAGATGGCTGTGGGTCACTGCTGATTGAGGGAAGGAAAAGTCTAAAACTATTTAATTCCACTCACAGCTTCATATAACAAAGAGGAATCTTTCCAGTTTGGCTTCTAGTTCTTGGTGACATTTTCTATAAATATTTTTATAGAAAAATATTTGAAATATTTATAGAAAAATATAGAAAAATCTTTGGGAGGGAATTCTGGAAATTCTCTGTTAAAAAAAGTACAAAAAGCTGGAGAAAACTCTTGTCCTCCCTACTGTTGCCTTGAATGTGGATGAGATATTTTCTACAAATATTTAATTTAGTGGTTAAGACTCATCTCAGGGTTCCCAGGTGGTCCTAGTGGTAAAGAACCCACCTGCCAATGCAGGAGACATAAGAGACGTGGGTTCCATCCCTGGGCTCAGAAAATCTGCTGGAGGTGGGCATGGCAGCCCGCTCCAGTATTCTTGCCTGGAGAATCTCATGGACAGAGGAGCCTGATGGGCTACAGTCCATGCGGTCGCAAAGAGTCAGACACAAGTGAGGTTACTTAGCACACATGCATGCAAGACTCAACTCACTTATGAGTAATGATGAAAAGAGAATGATCACAGGATGTTTATATAAAGACATTAGAAGAAGACAGAAAAGGAATGGAAACAAATAATGGCAGATAAAGAATATTCACCAGAAAAATATGGTCAAAGAGTAACAAAAATTATCATCAAACATATCATCATTAATAACAAAATAATATAATGAAGTAATTTCCTCCAGAAAACAAGGTTCAAAAAGGTGAGATGGTAGAAAGTGATGCTCTGTGACCTGACAGAGCTTTGGGAAGAGATGGAGGAGAGAAGTAAGTTCAACAAAGGATTGAATGCAACACTATAAAGGGAAGACACTGGTGAACATAAAACACAGGAAAAAAATGTAAAATACCAGGAGCTTTTTAAAAAAGATTAGAACAAAATAATAGATATCGAAGACAGAAAGTCTAAAATAGCCATAGCTGGTATTAACAATGAAGATAAATAAGGAAGCTGAACTGATATGTAAAGATAATTTTTAAAATTGAAATTTTAGATATGAGAGACCTTTTCAGGAATAAAAGAAAACTAGAATCTATACGTAGAAAGATCATATCCTATCCCAGAAAAAAAAAATGGCCTTCTTGGGAGAAAGAAAAACAAGGCATAGCTTAGAATGACAGAGGCTACCCTAGATATAAATAAGCCAGTTTTGTATGCACTGAATATTTCTGAAATCGCCTCAAAAAAGTGACAGGAGTGCTTGCTTCTGGGGAGGAGTATTCTCAGTGGGGACTGCTGGGGACTTACCAAACATGCATTCTCCTGCTGTACCTCAAAGTTCAGAATTTCAGCTTTACCATCTGACCTTTACTGTTGAGATCAATGGTTCTCAAGGAGGCATATCCCTCCTTCTGTGGGAAATTTGGCAATATGTGGGGATGTTTTAGTTGTTACAACTTGGAGGTAGTGTGAGGGACGTGCTCCACTGGTGTCTGCTGGGATGCTAGTAGAGATGCTGCTAAACATCCTGCAACGTATCAGACAGTCTTTCTCTCTACAGCAAAGAATTGTCTTTCGCAAAATGTCAATGATGCCGAGGTTGTGAAAGCACGGCTTAAGTTATGGATGATGAGATAGAAACGGAGATAAAACGTGGACTTCTGGGAAGTCTCCTTAAAATAAAGAGGGCATGCCTTTCTTCCTCCTTCCTCAGTCCTGCTGCTTAGAATATGAATGTGATGTCAGAGACTGGGCAGCCGTCTTGGGTCATAAGGAAAAGGGTCACATCCTAAGGATAGTGGAGTGGGCAGGTGGAAGAATTCTGGGTCCCTGATGTGCATTTTTTCCTTCTTTCATTATTCATTTATTTACTGAATGTTAATTTCATATATACTATGTGCCAGGCACTGTTTGAGACAGTGGAAACATAGCAGAAAACAAAACAAACAAGTCTATGTCCTTATGAAACATAATCTAATTTGTTTATAATAATAGATAAGTAAAATATAAAGTATGTTGCATATGTGCGTGCTAAGCTGCTTCAGTTGTGTCCAACTCTCTGTGACCCTATGGACCATAGACCGCCAGGCTCCTCTCTCCAGGGGATTTCCCAGGCATGAATACTGAAGTGGGTTGCTATGCCCTCCTCCAGGGGATCTTCACGTCTCAGGAATCAAACCTATGTCTCTTATATCTCCTGCATTGGCAGGTAGGGGCTTCCCTGGTATCTCAGATGGTAAAGAATCTTCCTGCAAGGCAGGAGACCCAGGTTTGGAAAGATCCCCTGGAGAAGGGAATGGCTACCAACTCCAACATTCTTACCTGGAGAATTCATGGACAGAGGAGTCTGGTGGACCATAGTCCGTGAGGTTATAAAGAGTTGGACATGTCTGAATGACTATCACTTTCACTTTCTCTATTATTAGGTCCACTTTAGGTGCTGTGAAGGACTGGAGAGCATGGAAGTGGTAAAAAGTGCCTGTTAGGTGATGTTTTTAATTTTAAATATGATTATTAGGGAAGGTTCCAACGAGAAGTAAAGAATTGAAGGAGAGGAAGGTGTAAGTAATAATAGAATATCTGTAATGTTTCCAGCAAAAGGAGCAGCAGATAGCCCTGTGGTGGAAGTGTGCTTGGAATATTGGAGGACCAGCAACAACACCAGGGTGTCTGGACCGGAATGAACAACGATGGAGTGGGAGGAGTCTAAATTGGAAAGGTGATGGGAGAACCCAATGATAGAGGGCTTTTGGGGCAATTATAGGACTTTGGTCTTTACTAGGAAGGAGATGGGAAACTACTGGAGAATTTTTAGCAGATAGTGATGCAATCTGAGTTAACATTTGAAAGGGTGACTCTGGCTGCTGGGTTGAATTAAAATGGGGGCTGAGGGAGAAGGGTACCTGAGAAGAGAATTATTGCAAAAAGTCATGCAGTCAATAATGGCACTTAGACCAAGGTGCAGAAAAGGCAATGGCACCCCACTCCAGTACTCTTGCCTGGAAAACCCCATGGGTGGAGGAGCCTGGTGTGCTGCAGCCCATGGGGTCGCAGAGTTGAACACGACTGAGCGACTTCACTTTCACTTTTCCCTTTCATGCATTGGAGATCGGATCGGATCGGTCCCTCAGTCGTGTCCGACTCTTTGAGACCCCATGAATCGCAGCACACCAGGCCTCCCTGTCCATCACCAACTCCCGGAGTTCACTGAGACTCGCGTCCATTGAGTCAGTGATGCCATCCAGCCATCTCATCCTCTGTCGTCCCATTCTCCTCTTGCCCCCAATCCCTCCCAACATCAGAGTCTTGGCAACCCACTCCAGTGTTCTTGCCTGGAGAATCCCAGGGACGGGGGAGCCTGGTGGGCTGCCCTCTATGGGGTCACACAGAGTCGGACAGGACTGAAGTGACTTAGCAGCAGCAGCAGCAGACCAAGGTGATATTGTGAAGGTGGGGAGAAGTTATCTCATTCTGGATGTATTTCGAAGGCAGGTCTGGCAGGGTTGACTTGTTGCTGAATTTGACACATGGTTTTAGAGGTAGAGAGGAGTCAATGATGACTCCCGGTTTTTAGCTAGAGTGAAGGAATAATAGGATTGCCATGTATTGAGATAGGCAGATGCAGGAGGGGAAGATTTGGTTTTGGATAAGCTATATTAGAGATACTTACTAGAAATATATATTGCGCAGTTGATCTACCTACACCCCCTTTTTGATCCATAAAAATGGCAATTTTTTATGATTTAAGCTATATGATTCTGAAGTTGAGTGGAGAGGTCTGGGGTGGGTTTCTATATTTTGGAATCATCAGCATTTAGATGTCATTTAAAACCACAAGACTGGATGAGGTCACTGAATAGATAGGACCTGCCTGCTAAACCAAAAACAACATGTTAGCAGAATGACTTTCTTTCCCAGTCTGGGAAAACATTTTCTTCTGTCTTCTTCAAACCCTGAGAAAGAATGCTGGAATTCTACATTTGTGAGCATCATCATAGTTTGGTATTGGTGTTTGAATCACCTCAAGATGGGGCTGCTCTCTGCCTGGCATGTCACATGAAATCATGTCCAATTGGCAGAAGAAAGTGACTAATATTGGACTTGTTTCAATTCATCTATTTCCTGATCATTTGTAGGCAATTCTTCCTTTTCATTCTTTCCCTGTCCACCCCCAGTATGAAATAACTTCTTTATGAAATATAACTATATGTGGAAAATTGCATAGATTCTAGGTGAATTTTTAACCAAGTGAACATAGAATTATATATTCATGATTATAATAAATATAATCAGCATACCCAGATCAAAAGTACACATTTTACTAGCATCCCAGAAACTTCCCTTAGACTCCTTTTCAGTTGTCACTAGCCCCACAAAAATACCTATACTAAGAGCTAACACCATAACACAATTGTCCACTGTATGAATTCTGCTATGGATGGGTATTTTCTAGTTTTTGGCAGTAATAAATCATGCTCTTGTTCATGTCTGTCAGTGAACATGTGTATTCATTTTTGTTGGCTTTCTATATGGGGATGTAATTGCTGGATCACAGGATAGGCACATATTTAATTTTTAAAAAGTGGTTATATCAATGTATCATCTCACTAGCAGTGTATGAAAGTTCTGAATACTCAATACCCTTGGCAACACTTGGCATTTTCAGTGTTTTTCATTTTCGCCACACTCAGATTTTAATTGCTTTTTTTTTGATGATTTCTGTGGTGTGCCTGTTGAATTATTTTTGTCCATTTTTCTATTAGGTTATCTGTCTTTTTCTTGCAAACATTTGTTATGTATCATGGATGTGAATCCTTTATAGGCTATATATATATATCATATATATTTTATATCCTATATAGAAAACAAATATATATATATCATATATATATATATATATATATAATATTTCTTTCCACTCTGTGCCTTGACTGTTCTCTGTTCTAATGGTGTCTTTTGATGAGCAGAATTTCTTAATTTAAGAAATTAAATTATTCTCCAAGCAAGAATACTGGAGTTGTAGCCACGTGTTCCGGGAAACAAACTCACTCAGAAGGATGATGCAGATAGTGAAGTGAAGTTTATTACATTGGCAGGCCCAAGGCAGAGTCTCCTCTTAGCCAAGGATCCTGACCAGTTTTTGTGAAAACCTTATATACTGTAAGTGTACATGTTCAAACCCACCTCCCCAAATTCTCTGAAACTAGTCTAAACAAAGGAAAAGAAAGATACAATCAAAGTTAATCTATAATTCATATGCCTTAAACCTGTGATTCGTATGCCTTAAGCCTAGGAAGTTCAGTTCAGTTCAGTTGCTCAGCCGTGTCTGACTCCTTGTGATCCCATGAATTGCAGCACGCCAGACCTCCCTGTCCATCACCAACTCCCAGAGTTCACCCAAACTTATGTCCATTGAGTCAGTGATGCCATCCAGCCATCTCATCCTCTGTCATCCCCTTCTCCTCCTGCCCCTAATCCCTCCCAGCATCAGTGTCTTTTCCAATGAGTCAACTCTTTGCATGAGGTGGCCAAAGTATTGGAGTTTCAGCTTTGGCATCAGTCCTTCCAAAGAACACCCAGGACTGATCTCCTTTAGAATGAACTGGTTGGATCTCCTTGCAGTTCAAGGGACCCTCAAGAGTCTTCTCCAATACCACAGTTCAAAAGCATCGATTCTCCGGGACTCAGCTTTCTTCACAGTCCAACTCTCACATACATACGTGACCACTGGAAAAACTGTAGCCTTGACTAGACGGACCTTTGTTGGCAAAGTAATGTCTCTGCTTTTGAATATGCTGTCTAGTTTGGTCATAACTTTCCTTCCAAGGAGTAAGCGTCTTTTCATTTCATGGCTGCAATCACCATCTGCAGTGATTTTGGAGCCCCCCAAAATAAAGTCTGACACTGTTTCCACTGTTTCCCCATCTATTTCCCATGAAGTGATGGGACCAGATGCCATGATCTTTGTTTTCTGAATGTTGAGCTTTAAGCCAACTTTTTCACTCTCCTCTTTCACTTGTATCAAGAGGCTTTTTTAGTTCCTCTTCACTTTCTGCCATAAGGGTGGTGTCACCTGCATATCTGAGGTTCTTGATATTTCTCCCAGCAATCTTGACTCCAGCTTGTGCTTCTTCCAGCCCAGAGTTTCTCATGATGTACTCTGTATATAGGTTAGATAAGCAGGGTAACAATATACAGCCTTGATGAACTCCTTTTCCTATTTGGAACCAGTCTGTTGTTCCATGTCCAGGTCTAACTGTTGCTTCCTGACCTGCATGTAGGTTTCTTAAGAGGCAGGTCAGGTGGTCTGGTTCTCCCATCTCTTTCAGAATTTTCAGTGGACAATTATCAATAGGCCTGTAGTCATACTTGAATAAGCATAATAGAATTTATGATTCTATTTGGTTACACAGATAATTAGTGTGTTCTTTTAGGCGATGAAGAGTCTAGATACGAGCCCTGGGGCTCTTCCATTGGTGGGGTGGGGGTCTGGTTTTCCAGTTGGTATGTCGTTTCAATAAATCAGATCAGATCAGATCAGTCACTCAGTCGTGTCCGACTCTTTGCGACCCCATGAACCGCAGCACGCCAGGCCTCCCTGTCCATCACCAGCTCCCGGAGGTCACTCAGACTCGCATCCATCGAGTCAGTGATGCCATCCAGCCATCTCATCCTCTGTCGTCCCCTTCTCCTCCTGCCCTCAATCCCTCCCAGCATCAGAGTCTTCTCCAATGAGTCAACTCTTCGCATGAGGTGGCCAAAATACTGGAGTTTCAGCTTGAGCATCATTCCTTCTAAAGAAATTCCAGGATTGATCTCCTTCAGAATGGACTGGTTGGATCTTCTTGCAGTCCAAGGGACTCTCAAGAGTCTTCTCCAACACCACAGTTCAAAAGCATCAATTTTCGGCGCTCAGCCTTCTTCACAGTCCAGCTCTCACATCCATACATGACCACAGGAAAGACCATAGCCTTGACTAGGTGAACCTTTGTTGGTAAAGTAATGTCTCTGCTTTTGAATATGCTATCTAGGTTGGTCATAACTTTCCTTCCAAGGAGTAAGTGTCTTTTAATTTCATGGCTGCAGTCACCATCTGCAGTGATTTTGGAGCCCAGAAAAACAAAGTCTGACACTGTTTCCACTGTTTCCCCATCTATTTCCCATGTAGTGATGGGACCAGATGCCATGATCTTTGTTTTCTGAATGTTGAGCTTTAAGCCAACCTTTTCACTCTCCACTTTCACTTTCATCAAGAGGCTTTTTAGCCCCTCTTCACTTTCTGCCATAAGGGTGGTGTCATCTGCATATCTGAGGTTATTGATATTTCTCCCAGCAATCTTGATTCCAACTTGTGTTTCTTCCAGTCCAGCATTTCTCATGATGTACTCTGCATATAAGTTAAATAAACATGGTGACAATATGCAGCCTTGATGTACTCCTTTTCCTATTTGGAACCAGTCTGTTGTTCCATGATCAGTTCTAACTGTTGCTTCCTGACCTGCATACAGATTTCTTAAGAGGCAGATCAGGTGGTCTGGTATTCCCATCTCTTTCAGAATTTTCCATAGTTTATTGTGATCCACACAGTCAAAGGCTTTGGTATAGTCAATAAATAGTGGACGTATAGCTCAAAGTCCACAGTCCGGCTCAAGATGGAGTCCTGCTTTCAAGAGGGAGCCTGTTCTGTCTGTTTCTGCCTTCAGAGTTGGTTGCCATTTCCTTCTCCAGGGAATCTTCCTGACCCAGGGATCGAACCTGGGTCTCCTGCGTTGGCAGACAGATTCTTTACCATCTGAGCCATCAGGGAAGCCCTCTTAATTTAAACAGCATTCAATTTATCAATTTCTTCCTTATGATTAGTGTATTTTGTCCTGTTTTAAGAGATTTGTTTATCTCAAAGTCATGAAGAAATTATCCTTCATTTTCTCTTAAAAGATGTGTATTTTATCTTTCACAATTTCATTTATAGTCTATCTGAAGCTGACTTTTGTGTATGGTTTGAGTTATGATTCTAACTTCACTTTTTTTTATGGGTACCCAAAGCATTATTTATTGAAAATGCCACTCTTTCTCTACTCCATTTTGATGTCATCTTTGCCAAAAATTGAGTGATCATCGATGTGGGATCTGTTTCCATATTCTATTTCATTACGCTGTTTTTTTTATTCTGTCCCTCTACTTACACTGTTAATTACTGTAGCCTTATAGTGTCTTGGGATGATAAGTCTTAACATCTGCCAGTGTAAGTTTTCTGACTTTGGTCTTCCTTTTCATCATTATCTTGGCCTTTTGTTTACTATGCAAATGAAAAAACTAGATTGTAAAATTCTTAAGAATAAAGGCACCAAGATTTAGATTTAGATTTTGATATAGATTGTTTTAGATTTACATATCAACTTGTGGAGAATTGCCAGAGTCTCAACATTGGGATGTAAAACCCAAGAACCTGGAATATCACTCAACTTATTTAGTCTTATTAAATTTCTCTTTCTTGGCAAAACTCTATTAGTCTTTGCCCTGCTTCATTCCATTACTGTATTTCGGACTCTTTTGTTGACCATGATGGCCACTCCATTTCTTCTGAGGGATTCCTGCCCGCAGTAGTAGATATAATGGTCCTCTGAGTTAAATTCTCTTGATGAAAGTGAAAGTAGAGAATGAAAAGGTTGGCTTAAAGCTCAACATTCAGAAAATGAAGATCATGGCATCTGGTCCCATCACTACATGGGAAATAGATGGGGAAACAGTAGAAAGAGTGTCAGACTTTATTTTGGGAGGCTCCAAAATCACTGCAGATGGTGACTGCAGCCATGAAATTAAAAGATGCTTACTCCTTGGAAGGAAAGTTACGAGCAACCTAGATAGCATATTCAAAAGCAGAGACTTTACTTTGCCAACAAAGGTTCACCTAGTCAAGGCTATGGTCTTCCCTGTGGTCAGGTATGGATGTGAGAGCTGGACTGTGAAGAAGACTGAGCGCTGAAGAATTGATGCTTTTGAACTGTGGTGTTGGAGAAGACTCTTGAGAATGCCTTGGACTGCAAGGAGATCCAACCAGTCCATTCTGAAGGAGATCAGCCCTGGGATTTCTTTGAAGGAATGATGCTGAAGCTGAAACTCCAGTATTTTGGCCACCTCATGCGAAGAGTTGACTCATTGGAGAAGACTCTGAAGCTGGGAGGGATAGGGGCAGGAGGAGGAGAAGGGGACGACAGAGGATGAGATGGCTGGATGGCATCCCTGACTCGATGGATGTGAGTCTGAGTGACTTCCGGGAGTTGGTGATGGACAGGGAGGCCTGGCATGCTGCGATTCATGGGATCGCAAAGAGTCGGACACGACTGAGCGACTGATCTGATTAAATTTCTCTTAACAACATTTGGTGGTGTTGCAGAGAAGAAGCCAATTCTGACTCCATGTTGGAAACTGTTTCTTTGACTTTCTTTTCAGGGCTTTTGTTATTACAACCATACACAATGGCTTGTGGAAAAGGACCCTGCCCCTCTGCCTGACTGTTAAAGTGCCTTTGTTCAGAACCCTGTCCACCTGTCGATGGCAGGAAGGAAGAAATTAACATATCCCCAGCCAGAGTCTTGCCATTCTAGGAGATGTTTGCAAGATAATGGCCTTTTTGCTTGGCTTCCTCACCTCTCCCTATCTTTGATCTAATAAAGAACCTGGCATCCAGACCCCGAAAAGATAGTTATTTTGAGGTGCTAGTCTGCCATCTTCTGGCTTCCCTCGTAGTTCAGTCGGTAGAGAATCTGCCTGCAATGCAGGAGACCCTGTTTTGATCCCTGGATGGGGAGGATCCCCTGGAGGATGGAATGGCAACCCACTCCAATATTCTTGCCTGGAGAATCCCATGGATGGAGGGCCCTGGTGGCTACAGTCCATGGGGTCACAAAGAGTCGGATAGGACTGAACGACTAACACTTCAACAGCACCTCATCTCTAGGATTCACTGACCTGTTGTGTGGTGAGCAGAGGAGCCTGGACTTGGTAACAGAGGTTTTCTTGCATATATTTTGTTAGATACAGTTTTTGGCATTTGATTCTTTTTATCTTATTGTAAACAGTGCCTATTTGAGAATTTAATTTTCTTCTTTTTGATTCAATCTCTAGTCCAGAGCCTGAAGTCTCAGAGGGTAGGAATTCATTCTTTTTTATGTGGCAGAAAATAAAGGTGAAGGAGAGGGAGAAAGCAATTTACCCAGCAAGATAAAGTCTAGAGCCATTTGGAAAATGGGCTGAAAAGATGCAGGCTCACATAAGGGCACTTGAAACATCTCCAGAGTGACCACTGTTTGCAAAGTTCCAGACTGATGGCTGCCTGTGAGATTGTGACCTTGTCTTTCAACCTGGAGCTGGTTTGTTCTAAGAGGACAAGGCAGCTTTTTTTGAATGACTCTTAAGTGGTGACCAACTCTGAAAGTGTTTTGGATTTTTTTTTTTTTTTTTTTGGCTTTATTTTCACTTCTTTTGATTTTCCATTCTGCCAGTTCTACAAACTCCTCACAATCAGATTCTGTATCTGTCAGTGAGATCATTTCCGCTTCAGAGACAAATGCCTCTGCCACTCAGCGTAAACCAGGGCCTTTCTCTTCTTCACACCGATAACCTTTAGGAAGCAGAGGCTTCACCCTTTCTTGTCTTCGTCTCCTCCAACCAGTTAATTACTTTTAAGCCATCACATAAAAGAATGGCAATGTGTATTAGTCTGCTTCTTTGAGTACAAATCTAACCCCATACTTCAGGGTTTATGTCATGTTCCTGAGTCAGATAGCCCATACAAATGTTGCCCAAAAGGGAAAAATCAAAATGGGTAATTCAGTTTCTTTAAAGACTTGAGAAAAGATACTAGTTAGGCAGTGGTACAATATAGTTTCTCAAGTCGTTGAATAAGTTCTTGTTTTTGCTCATGAATGTAATAGATGTATCGATTTTTGCCTCCAAGCATCTAGTCACCCTTCTTTTTGAGTTGTTATTATCTTTTTAAAACTTTTTATTGGAAAAGAAGCTCACCTATTCCTTTTCATATTATATATTTTATGGTTAATGTCTTTGGTCTTTTTCAAGAAATGACTGTTTTTGCCAAGGTCATAAAGATTTTCTTCTTTACTTTCTTGTAGAAGTTTTATTGAAATGATTCCATCATTGTAGGATCTTAGTCTCCTGAACAAGGATTGAATCCACATCCCTTGCATTAAAAGTGTTGAGTCTTAACCACTAGACCACCAGGGAAGTCCCTAATCACCTTCTTTCTGCAAATGCACTCTGTTTCTCTTCTAGGTAACCACTTTTTCACTGTTTAATCTTTGTGCTTTGAATGGAGTTGACTGAAGCTCTGGCCCCATCAGTTCAGTTCAGTTCAGTTCAGTTGGTCAGCCGTATCTGACTCTTTGCGACCCCATGAATTGCAGCACACCAGGCCTCCCTGTCCATCATCAACTCCTGGAGTTCACTCAAACTCACGTCCATCGAGTCGGTGATGCCATCCAGCCATCTATCTCATCATCTGTTGTCCCCTTCTCCTCCTGCCCCCAATCCCTCCCAGCATCAGAATCTTTTCCAATGAGTCAACTCTTTGCATGAGGTGACCAAAGTACTGGAGTTTCAGCTTCAGCATCATTCCTTCCAAAGAAATCCCAGGGCTGATCTCCTTCAGAATGGACTGGTTGGATCTCCTTGCAGTCCAAGGGACTCTCAAGAGTCTTCTCCAACACCACAGTTCAAAAGCATCAATTCTTCGGTGCTCAGCTTTCTTCACAGTCCAATTCTCACATCCATACATGACCACTGGAAAAACCATAGCCTTGACTAGATGGACCTTTGTTGGCAAAATAATGTCTCTGCTTTTCAATATGGTATCTAGGTTGCTAATAACTTTCCTTCCAAGGAGCAAGCGTCTTTTAATTTCATGGCTGCAATCACCATCTGCAGTGATTAGGTAGGCATTTAGCTGCAGTGTGGCTGATGAGAGATTTGCATTTTTTCTATCATGACTGCTTCAGAAATGAGTGTATCCTTGGTGGCTCAGACAGTGAAACGTCTGCCTACAATGCGGTGGACCCAGGTTCGGTCCCTGGGTCGGGAAGATGCCCTGGAGAAGGCAATGGCAACCCACTCCAGTATTCTTGCCTGGAAAGTCCCATGGATGGAGGAGCCTGGTGGGCTACAGTCCATGGGGTCACGAAGAGGCAGATGCGACTGAGCAAGTTCACGTTCACTTTCACTGTCAAAGCTAATGGGTCCTGAGGAGGTAATTCTCAGAGTAGAGAAGCACACTCTCATTCGTGATGGTGTTGATACTCAGAGATTTTGTTCTGGAAAAGATGGCAACTGTTAATACTATATCACCAAGTAGAGCCCGAGACTGAAGCCTACATGTAGGCAAGCAAAACCAGGAGAGGACAAGATACCAGGCACTTGTGACTTTCTTTGAGCTTCTGAAGTTGAGACACCCTAGACTTTTAAGTTTTATGAGCCATTGCATTTCCTTTTCTGCTTAAACCAGTTCAGCATTTACTTGTGAATTGTATGTGTGTGTGTCTCTCTATGTGTAACCAAAAGGCTTCTAACTCATATAGTGGCAGTGGAGGAAAAGAAGCAGCTTAGCCATAGCTTAAGAAGCTTAGCCTTTGTGAAGGATTCCTTTTTATTGACTTGATTCTTGCCCATATTATTCTCTTTTGTAAAGGCTACTAAAAATGTAGTACAGTGACTTTTAATTCAAATGTAATAACATTTCTAAAATTATCACCTCCTCCAATTTCCTCATTTTCCATTGCCATGGGGTGGGGGACAGAGGTTGCATATAGACCAGAGCTCTTGTGTTAGTATAAAAGGATGCCTTCATTGCATGATCCAGGTGACAAAATGAACTGAATTCTTGTTTCTATTTTCATATTCAGTGTAACCAAATGTGACCTTGGACAGGTCCCTAAATCAGGATGGGGCTCAGTTTCTTTGTCAAAACACTGGAACTGTCTCTAGGTTATTGTGAGACCCAAATGAGACTAATGTAGAAATATTACTAATAGGATTATTCAATTTAATCTACTATTATTACTTTATCATTCATAGAAGGAAGATTCAGGAATGACTTTGATAATGTCCGTGTTTCTAAGTCCTGGCGGAAAAATGTTTCATACTAAATTCTTGAAGTGTTTATGTATATTTCTAATGTAGCTATTAGTATATTTTCCAAAAGGCAGACTTAATTCATCTGGCTTTGCTTCACTGGCTTTGTCAAACCAACCAGAATGAATTTATGTATAGACATTTAGGCAGCTTTTTCATCAAATTAATGGCTTTTTTGAAAAAAAAAAAAAAAATGAGAGAACTAAAGACAGTTTTTAGTGAGCTCCATTGGTTGCTTACCTAGCATTCATTCTCTCCAACTCATGTTGAATCCCATTTTTGTTTATATCTCTTTCCCTTCCCCTGCTCCAGGAGGAACCCTGATTTCTAAGGTAATTAGCACATGGCATTCCTGCGATAGTATTGGTTAGTCTAAGAGTGGAGGTCCCTGATTGGGAGAGCCTTTTCTTCCTCTCCTGCTGGGTGTAGAAAGGGAGGTATGTAGCTCCAGTAGGCACTGGCCACCATGTTGCTATGAGGAGCAGACCTTTCTGGAAAGCAGACCTAGTGGACATTGAGGACAGCAGAGGGGTAGAGAGAACTTGGGGTTTTATGGCATCATTATGTTTCTGAGCTTCCAATTATAGGCTTTCTGGCATTTCCTTATTATTTGAGCCAGTTTGAGTTCACATTTTCTGTTACTTTCAGCCAAAGATATTTTCAGTGATGCCATGTATTTTTAGAATCTTTCTGGGAACCCTTGAGTTCCAATTCAAATGGAATTACAGCAAAGACTGTGTGTTGGGGTGCCATCTTCCCGTATTTGCTAATCTGGAATCAGTCTTCTTTTCCTTCTTAGGAAGATCGGAACAAAGATGTTAGCAATCACTTGGCTTCAGAATTGAGAAGGAATCCGTCTTTGATCTATAACTATGCCAGTCTATCATTGCCATTTAAAACTTGTCAGTGAATTTTAGAGGGTGCTTATTTCATATGAGGACTACTAGGGCAGTTAGACTGGAAGCTCCAGGGCCTTGGGATGCCAGATTTACCAAATGCCCAAGTGGCACTAGTGATAAAGAGCCCGCCTGCCAGTGCAGGAGACTTAGGAGACGCGGGTTCGATCCTTGGGTCAGGAAGATCTCCTGCAGCAGGGCATGGCAACTCACTCCAATATTCTTCCCTGGAGAATTCCATGGACAGAGGAGCCTGGCGGGCTACAGTCCATAGGTTTGCAAAGAGTCGGATGCAATTGAAAAGTGACTTAGCATGCAGCACCCAGCAAAACTTAAATTTCAGATAAATAATGCATGTTTTTTAATGTAAGTATGTTCCACACACTATTTGGCACATACTCATACTGAAAAATTATTTGTTGTTTGTAAAAAATTCAGAACTCTGCAACATCAATGGCTAAAGCATTTTAAAATCTATACATATAAGTAAGAAAATGAAATTATAGGCTAAAGGGAAAATCTTACTCTCCTCAAACTTGTCCCTAAATGTATACTGGCTAAATGCATATCAGTATCACCTAATTTGAAATAGTCTTAAAATGAGGTGATGACTAAGACATATTTATAAAATGAATCTTTAAGACGTTTAGATACTGGGTGAAGGAGATATTTTTCACAGGGTCTCACATGTCATACTACATATGTAAACTTTTTACTTTAATTTTGAGTAAAATGGGCTCTGAGCTTAGGGCAATTTTTCTTTCTTTCCAGACAAATGCAAATCTTAGCTAAATTGCTTGATGTATATTGAAGGGGCAAGTCAGGGAATTCCGATCAGTCAACAAGTACAAAGGGAGTGAGTGGGATGCAAAGTGGAAACAGAAGGAGGAGTCAGGACACAGAATGTTGGACAGAAACATCAGGGAATGTAGCAGGGACAGTGCTGGATCATTGCTGAAAATCTGGGCCCAGCACCCAGATATCTAAGTCATCTTTTAGGTCATTCATATAGAATATGATTTTTTTCTATGTTGCCATTCAGGGTATAGCATCAGAAAGAACATTATTATACTCAGAATTCCCAGTAATTGTGCCTGATCCTTTCTTAAGATAACATCTTATGTACATCTCTTCCTGTTTCAGAGTTTGTGCAGAGGCCCCACAAGGTGAGAAAAATGCAATTAGGTTCCAAGTAAAATGCTGTCATGAAATGAAGTGCTGGACTGTTGAGGAAGGGCCTGCCACTGAGATAGCAAAGGGGTTTTGCCAGCACCGGTGACTCTCCGCCCATGTCTAGCCCACACAGGAGGCTGGGGAGAGTTGCCAGGGCTGTGTCTTTCCCCCACCGTGCTGGGGGAGGCTGGGTGTTGCTTCTCTTCACCTTAAGCCCAGGGAAAGGCTTCAAGGGGAACTCTTAGAAAGCTTGACATGTGATCTCTGGAATTTACAAAGGGTAAGACTCCTATTGAGCAGAGATCACAGGGGAACTTCTTAGAGTGATGCTGTGAGCTTGGCTGCATGGGGAGTGAGCTGCATGGGGCAAAGATGCCTGTTTTCCTGGCTTGAAGTAAGGAGCCAGCCTGTGTGTGTGTGTGTGTGTGTTGTACACGAGCGCGCCTGCATGTATGTGTGCTCCAAGGACTTCCTCTCAAAAGGATTTCTGGAAAAGACAAAAAGACCGTGCTGTAGGGAGTCCATGTGGGGTGGGTGGATGGAGAAGAGCAGCGCAAAGTTTCCCAGCTGGAGGATTTCTGAAAAACCTGTTAAACTGACCCATGGAAGAACACGCTCCACATGCCAGGGGACCCAATATCAAATTACAGTGGTCCGTATGGGCTTCCCTTGTGCCTCAGCTGGTAAAGAATCTGCCTGCAATGCAGGAGACCTGGGTTTGATCCCTGAGTTGGGAAGATCCCCTGGAGAAGGGAAAGGCTATCCACTCCAGTATTCTGGCCTGGAGAATTCCATGGACTGTGTAGTCTATGGGGGTGCAAAGAGTCAGACACGAATGAGTGACTTTCACTTTCACTGTGCCTATTGGGCCCTTTCCTTCTTCACCTCTCTCCCTCTGAGCCAGTGCCCAGACAGCTAGAAACCATTTCTAGAAACACACAGAGTGGGGAGGAGTCAAGGAGGGGGGCAGAGGGATGAAAGTGGCCAAC
Organism: Tragelaphus eurycerus; assembly: GCA_935064755.1. Taxonomy (NCBI): domain Eukaryota; kingdom Metazoa; phylum Chordata; class Mammalia; order Artiodactyla; family Bovidae; genus Tragelaphus; species Tragelaphus eurycerus. Next base: position 1,450,292 of record CAKXYN010000209.1, on the reverse strand, counting down.
CATGCCCCTGCCCTCACTGCAGGCTCTAAGTCTGAAGCTGGGGGCACCAAGAGGGGAGACATTTTCCCTTGAAGGAATTTCATTGAGTTTTGGTGATTATACTGGATAAGCTGTTTTAATGAGTGAAGTGAAATTGTCCCTGACCTGAGGAGACTGGGAAACCATGGGGCCAGCTTGACTACTGTCCCAGGCTGTGGGTAAGGGATTCAGAAAGAGTTGAGCTGGACAGAAGAGAAACACTCAAGTTGTTTTATGATTGCACTCTATTATGATTGCATCCTATCCCATATCCCCCATTCAGTACGGTGATTACATTGGCAAATTTAATGTCCCTCCTTATAACAATGCTCTGAAGATGAGATATTTGCCAGAATTCTTAAAAAAGGATTTAGGTCAACCTCTTTGCAGTTTGTGGGTCTCCATGGGATCTCGGAAAACTTTCTGCTTCTTCTCCATTGATGGGAAAATGTATAATAAGCATAATCCTGTAAACCAGAGCTTGGAAAGACAATGTTTTTTATTTCTAAATTTGGCTGTTAAATAAAAAATGTGTAATATTCCTTATAAAGATTTGATCAACAAGGACACATAAAGTGTGTGGTCTGGGTTTGAAAAAATAAAGCACATCACCTACATTTCCTATACCATATCAGGCAGTAAGAACTTATATTCTCAATCATATCCACAGGATACTACAGGATCATGAATCTTAGACATAAATTCTTTTCAAAAGTCTCTCATTGTCATTACTCGGTTGAGTAGTCCAGATCACCATGGTCTTGAATTTGAATTCTGTGGTAGCCTCCTAATTGGTTCTCTTTCTTCCAATTTTGTCTTCCTCGAATCCTTTCTTAATACAATAACCAGGGTGAAGGACGTTACACGCTTACTCTTTTGGAGTTGTATTAACTTGGGAATTGCCTATCATAGAGTCTTATTCATTGCTGATGCTCAAGAGATGCTCATTCTATTGCTGCAGTTACATCTTCTGCCACTTATTTGTCCTGTGATGACAATGGCTATCACCAAACCTGCTATCATCACCGTCACCATTATCAGCACCACCACCACCACCATCATCCATTGTCATCATTATCATCATCATCATTTCCTTCCACATCTTGTCTTGTTAGGATCAAATCTAAACTCTTTAAGGGCTTTCAGAGTCCATTATCATCGTACCCCTGCTTATTTTTCAGGACTCATCTCTGACCACTTGTCTCCTTGCATGCAACACTCCAAACAAATTAAACTCCATCCTTCAGAAATTTCACATTCTCTTTCATTTTCGTATTTGGCACATACTATTCCTTCTACACTGAGCATTCTTATTCTTCAAGCCCATGTTTGGACATGACTTCTCAGAAGCTTTCCATGATCTCTAAATTCTGGGTTAAATGATATTCCTATATGTTTTCAGGAGCCCTCTACTTCCCTTGTCACTGGGGAAGTAGATTGTGTATCCTGCTGGAATGTGATTGCTCCTTTACCTGTCTGTATTCTTTTTTTACGATGAGCTTGGTGGTTGCAAATGCTGTAATAAATTGAATTGCCCTTTAATGGATGTTTAATGAATGAATGAATGAGCAATTCCCAATAGTATAAAATAAGAATAACTGTTATGATGCTGGTGTGGTATTACAGGATTCAACATAGAGAATATAGTCTTACCATCTTTGTTTATTATTTATTTTTAACTGTGCTGCGTCTTCTTTGCAGTGCGCAGGCTTCTCATTGCGGAGCATAGGCTGTAGGCGTGTGGGCTTCAGTAGTTGCAGCTCGAGGACTCTAGAGCACAGGCTCAGTAGTTGCGGCTCACAGACTTTGCTGCTTCACAGGATGTGGAATCTTCCGGGACCAGGGATCGAACTCGGTCCCCTGGATTGGCTGCAAGACTCTCAACCACTGTATCACCAGGAAAGTCCAGTCTTACTCATCTTTATACCCTCAGATTTCAGTGCCATTTTATTTCTCGTAGCTAAGTTTTCTCATAGCTCTCATAAAGAAGTGGGACAGGATAATCTCTAAGGAAAACATGCAGCTTCGGAGGGCCTATGTCAGTTTTAGGTCATGTATTTTGGTTGAAACTGTCATATTATTTTCTGGACATATGGACAGTTCATTCTAATGGCAATTCTTATTGTTGATGTTATAAAACAACACCATTACTTAGCCCTTATCTTTTTAATGGTTGTGTCTGCAGCACTGAAAACATTGCTGAGCATATGCTGCTGCTGCTGCTAAGTCGCTTCAGTCGTGTCCGACTCTGTGCGACCCCATAGATGGAAGCCCACCAGGCTCCCCCATCCCTAGGATTCTCCAGACAAGAACACCTGAGTGGGTTGCCATTTCCTTCTCCAATGCATGAAAGTGAAAAGTGAAAGGGAAGTCGCTCAGTCGTGTCCGACTCTTAGCGACCCCATGGACTGCAGCCTACCAGGCTCCTCCATCCACGGGATTTTCTAGGCAAGAGTACTGGAGTGGGTTGCCATTGCCTTCTCCGCTGAGCATATAGTAGGTGCCTAATAAATATTCACTGATTGCAGGAATGAGCTACTCAGTATTGAGAATCTTTAGTGTTATCCTGTCTTGGGGCTTTACATATATCATCTCATTTAATCCTTACAAAAACTCTAAAAGGCAGGCATGTTCCTACCCACTTTAGGGATTATGAAACTGGGACTAATTGGGGCTCAGGAAGCAGCCCAAGTTTTCATAGTTAACAACTGGCAGAACCAGGATTCAACTCAATTTGGACTAATTCTCAAGCGTGTGCTCTTTCTGCAGTGTCGTGCTGCCTAATTAAAGCATTTTAAGTCTCTGATAATCTTTAAAGTTGGCCCAGTTTCCTCATGGTATTTCAAATGTGGTGTATTTTTGTGTGAGAGATGATAGTAGGGAGAAGCGTTGAGGGGAAGGGTGTAGGAAGTAATAACCATCATCATGGTAAAGGTCCTATTGGAATATAAAGAGATTTACTTAAAAATAAAAAGATGAACCCTAAATAAAGATAACGAAGAGTTAATCCAGCTGAACAACTATGAAATCTCTTTAATGCTATAATGTTTATAGGGATAACTCAGATTCTCCCAGAATAAATGAATCCCACATATTTCTCCTGCCTATATATAGGGGTCAAGCAGGCAATTGTTGGCATTCCTTATGAGAGCACGTTTACAGCACTGCTAACAACCCCTTTCCATCTCCTCTCCTGTTATTGGCCAGTCTGATCAGAACCTGAGCGCTCAGGATTTCCTCTTATTTCTTTCCATTTTATGATACTGTTTTTATCCTGTAGTTTATGGTTCCCCTTGTATCTGCCAAGCAAACTAGCAGAATTCAGCTGTTCCTCCACTCTAATGAATCTGAAGCCTTTTGAATTTTGCTGCAAGCTCTCTAATGATTTGTTCACAATGGAATGCTTAAAAAAAAAAAGAGTTTAAAAGGTTTTACTTTTAAGAAATGTGGCAACTGGAAATATTTAAATTATACATACAGCTCACATTGCACTTCTTTTTAAAAAATTTATTGGGGTTATAGTTGTTTTATAATGTTGTGTTTCTGTTGTACAATAAAGGGAATCAGCTGTATATGTAAATATATCCCTTCCCTCTTGGGCCTCCCTCCCACTCCGTCCCCCAACCTCACCCCCTGGATCACTACAGAGCCTGGAGCTGGGTCCCCTGTGCTGCACGCAGCTGCCCACTACTCATCTATCTTACCCGTGGTAGTGAATATGTGTGTGTGCTAGTCACTCAGTCTGTCTGACTCTGTGTGACCCTACGGACTGTAGCCCACCAGGCTCCTCTGTCCATGGAATTCTCCAGGCAAGAATACTGGAGTGGGTTGCCATGTCTTTCTCTAGGTGAATCTTCCTAACCCAGGGACCAAACCCAGGTCTCTCACATTGCAGACAGATTCTTTACTGCCCGAGCCACCAGGGAGGTCCTGGTGGTATATATGTGTCAATGCGAATCTCCCGATTTCATCACCGCCTTTTCGCTACCAGTGTCCACACATCTCTTCTCTACATGGGTGTCTCCATTCCTGCCCTGCTGATAGGTTCATCTATCTGTACTGTTTTTCTAGATTCCATGTATTTGTGGAATTCCACATATTCCATATATTTTATAGATTCCATGATATTTGTTTCTCTCTTTCTGACTTCACTCTGTACGACAGACTCTGGGTCGATCAACATCTCTACAAACGACCCAACTTCATTCTTTTATATGGCTGAGTAACATTCCACTATTCACACGCACCACATCTTTATCCATTCAACTGTCGATGGACTTTCAGGCTGTTTCCATCACGTTGGATTTCTGCTGTACGTCACTGAGCTGGACCCTGGGCCAGCAGCGTCTCTATTGCACCAAGAGATGCATTAGAGCATGCGCTGTTTCTCAAAGGTGCAAAAGCCCCCAGTGTCTCTGCTTCTGTGCCTTTGCTCATGCGGTAGCCCTTCACTGCCCAGATCGCCCCTCTTACTCACATGCTGAAATCCTGTCCCTTTTTAAGGCCTAACTCGAATATGATATTTGGAAATATTTTTAATGCCTCCCCTCAGACTTTCCATGGCAACTTAGGATAGTTCCTGTTCGGAACACCTAATTTAGGGCTGACAAAGCCCCGGCACTTGTGCTACCTCTGCCATCTTTGTTCCCGGCAGGCATTGCTAAACTATCAATGTGTTATCCTGCTGAACCTGATCTTTTTATGAGAATCCTCACGACAGCTCTCTAGGCAGCAACCCCCAAAGAGTCAGAGGAGCTGAAGAGTCAGAGGAGAGGCGTGGTTTGAAATGTCAAAGTGCATTCAGAGGCCGGTTGCCCCAGAGGTCTAACGTGAACCCCGTGAAGATTTCCTGTTCAAGTAGAGTTCTCAGTGAAAGATCCAACATCATTGCTCTCAAGAGAGAATCACTGTAGGGCATCATAGGTTTGCACAGTATCTTTTTCTTTCTTCTGATATCCTAAGTAATTGTTTTATGGTAGCTTTGCCATTCTCTGCATCTTTTCTTAAGTGTTCCCACAAGCCTGCTGATACTATAAAATTTTGGCAAACTGACTCCTTCAAAGAAGATTGTTTGCTAAGGACTCTGGCCAAGGACTCTGTGGGGATGTTGTAAATAATTGAATACTTCATGATGAGATGAGACTCGTGGATAGTACAAACATAGGCGATCTCTGCTGTTCCCTTGTCATGAAGGTTGTCTAGGGGATGGGAAGGGTTAGAGTTGGGAGAAATCTGAAGGAGAGAAGAGTTTTATGAAAGTTCCTTTTCACAGTAGGTTTGGACATTATTTATCTCTTCCTGTGGTGCAAGTGTGATGTGGTTAACACAATTTCCCACCTTTTCTGAGCTCACCATTCACTGTTACCCTCTGGGGCTTTAAGGTGTTACAGCTCCTGGGTGCTGGGACAGGCAACAGAAACCTATTTATGACTATTATAATTCTTATTCATCCTATAGTATAGGAAACACATGAAGGCAAATTGTATATGTATGCAATTACAGTGTGTTATTGTGTGTGTGTGATTTTAGTTGAGTGACATAAAGGCAAAGATACACCAGGTACTTTGGCTGAACACCACTGCCAAGACCCTCAGTGCAGATAACAACATATAATTTGATTTCAGGGAATTTGAAATCAGTTGGTACAGTGGGACAAGCCCAAGACTTATCTTAATTACTAAAGAATTAAATAACACAGTGAGATAACAAGAGAGTAGATACACTAGCAAACAGTTGTGTTGCCAAACACATATTGCAGATACTGAGTTCAGTGGTTCATCAGAGAGAAAGATCCCTGTGGGGAGATTTTAATATGAGTATGTCCTTCTTCAGGTTTCCATGCCAGAGGGACCCCTCATAAGTGAAGCAGTGTTGTAGTAACAAATTAGAGCCCTTGGCCAACACCTGTATCAGAATTACTAAATTCCCAGTGTGCTGAATGCTTTAAACCCAGTGAGAGAGAGTTGGCTCTAGATTTGCAGGGTTGATGGAGACTAGTGGGAAGAGAGAACAGTCTCTTTTGATCAGGGAAGTATTTTTTTTTTGGCAGATGGAGAAGAGGAGAAGCCAGGTTAACTTCAGGGACTAGATACAAGACAGCTCCTCCTTCTGCTTTTTGACTTAACTCTGGCTTACTCAGAGGAAAGGCCTTTTTCCCTGCTTACATCGTCAACAATTCTAGCCAAGAGAAGATCTTTGATTCATATCGGATCTGTGACAATGCAGAATGGAGGAGCTCCCTCATTGTAGTAAGATCTGTGATGCCAGAGACGGGAGGAAGCTGATCTCTTTGGAGATATCAAGTGCTCTCCTATGAAATGTTTCTTCCACCATTGTAACTGAACTGACAGAGGACAGTGCCAGGATGTGCATAAGGAAACTCAGTAGTTAATCTTTGAAGACACCTATGCAATGGATCCAATTCAAGATAAGGTATTTCTTGGCATTTTAATACTGCTTAAAATTGGTATAAAATTGGCTTCAGAAAACAACCTCTTTGATGGTAAGGAAGGTGCATAATGTTAGCATGAGCTGATCTTCTCTTGTGCATTTGCCTTGGTCTGTTTTGTTTCACTTCTTTTTTCTTCAGTCTAATTCATGTTAGTTTTTTTCAGCACTGAACCTGAGCTAAAAAGTGACTGAACATGGAAGTTATGGACATTCCCAATGGTAGGTATGGATGTCCAGATACCCAGCTAAAGTTGTCCTAAAGATAATGGTAGTCGCTGTTGTGTCCGACTCTTTGGGATCCCATGAGCTGTAGCCTGCCAGGCTCCTCTGTCCATGGAATTCTTCAGGCAAGAATACTGGAGTGGGTCACCATTCCCTTTTCCAGGGATTGAACCTGAGTCTCCCACTTTGCAGGCAGATTCTTTACCATCTGAGCAACCTGGGAAGCAGAGTTGTTCTAGGTTTCCAAATCGTAGAGAAACCACAAAATTCTGTGTGGGCTCCTGGAGAAAGAACTAGCTGTCAGTTCAGGTTCTTGTTTGCACAAATCTCTTAGCTTCTCTGCACTACAGAGTTGGCCTCCATAAAACAATGACAGCCATTGTTTAGAGAGCATTTATTAAGTGCTAAGCATGGCTTTCTAAGCATTTTATACACATTACCTTGATCCATTTCCAAAATAACCCCACGAGCTGGGTCTAATCATCACTGCAATTTTAGAGACAAGGAGCTGAGACTTAGAAAAACTCAGTGTTTACTCAAGGAGGTGAGGAACAGAGCCAGGTGGTCTGACTTCAAGTCCAAACTTTCCTCTGCTATGCTATTCTGTCTCTACTAGAGAATTCTTAGCTTCCTTTCCACAAGAAAAAATGAACGTGAAAGTGTTGGTCACTCAGTTGCGTCTGACTCTTTGCAACCCCATGGACTGTGGCCAGACAGGCTCCTCTATCCATGGGATTCTTCAGACAAGAGTACTGCAGTGGGTTGCCAGGCCATCCTCCAGGGGATCTTCCCGGCACGGGATCGAACCCTGGTCTCCTGCATTGCAAGCTGATTCTTTACCTTTGAGACACCAGAGAAGCTTTCTCCACAATAAATGCCAGTGATTCTGTGGCCATTTGTTCCATTAATTAGTGACAGGAAGTTCACTTCAGAGCCGAGAGTTTTGAGGGAAAGTCTTGTCTAATTTGGTCTTACCTTTTATTCTCCTTTGAGTTCTTCTAATGGATGTAGCATAAGAAGACACACAGCCCCACTAATGAAGTATTTATGTATATTTCAAAGTTTAAAAAAACCCAAACTTTGTGGACACAGGATTTTCCATTTAATCTTTATTGCAGACAGTTGAGGTAGGAAATGAGCAGAGTTAATGTTGTTGTCCTCATTTTTCCAGGGACTTAGAGAGTGAAGACATTCAGCTCATGTTACTCATCTAGTAAGTTCTAGAGCAAGGATTGGAATTCTGGTTGTCCTCAACTACACTGTTATGCTAGGAAAACCCACTTTGTCTTCATTAGTAAGTGTTAAGTGTTAGTAGCTCTGTCATGTCTGACTCTTTGCAACCCCATGGACTGTAACCTGCAGGCTCTTCTGTGCTTGGCATTCTCCAGGCAAGAATACCGGAGTAGGTAGCCATTTCCTTCTCCAGAGGATCTTCCTGACCCAGAGACTGAACCCAGGACTCCTGCATTGCAGGCCGATTCTTCACTGGTCCTGTCCTATAGCCCAGGATAGAGCTTGGACAAAGCTACTGCAATGATTTCTTAGTGAAGACCAGAAAATCCTTCTTCAGCTTCTCAAATGCATCTGAGGGCCTCTATGTGTACTTCCAGGACAGAATTCTGTGAAGCTCAACGAGTATTTGTCAGGTGGATGGGCCCTGCATGAGAGGTGTACAGTGCTGGGAAAGTGAAATAGAAAGAACTATATGACAAAGGAGTTCTGACACAGTCTCTCCAAGGCAGGTGCCCATCATTCCACAGTGTTCCTCGTTGGGGAACACAGGCTGTCTGGCTGTGCAGGTTTGGTATGCTGAGGTCTGGACACAGATCAGTCACCTGTCCTCAATCACATGGAGAATCGAGGTTCCCAATGCCAGGGCAGCTGCTCTCTGGACATTGTTCTTCCTGATAGATTTACTGACCCCTAGGCAGCCTCACTGGTTTCTCTGGTGGCTCAAACTGGAAAGAATCTGCCTGCAATAGAGGAGACCTGAGTTTGATCCCTGGGTCAGGAAGATCCCCTGGAGAAGGGAATGGCAACCCACTCCAGGATTGTTGCATGGTGGATCCCATGGACAGAGGAGTCGTGGACTACAGTCCATGGGGTCACAAAGAGTGGGACATGACTGAGCCTCCCTCGGGCAGCCTCATTACCTTTTAGTGACACACTTTGAGCTTTCCATCAACCGTTGTGGCTGGAGGCCACCCATGCCTTTCTACCAGACTCTAGCTCTGTAAGCTTCGAAGGTGGACACTTGCTCTCCCTGGATCTTCTCCAAATGCTCCAGGGCCTGCTGGTGTTCATTCTGGACCTCAGGTCCCCTGGCAAGCATTCACTTCATCCATCCAAAAAATCCAGGATAGCAGAGCACCCTGAGAATTTGCTCTAACAACAGTGTCTGTGTTGGTCTTTGCTATGCTAGATTTGTGGTGTTATTTGGCTATGCATGTTAGTAAGGATGGTCCAAACCCAAATCTGATGATGCCCAAGAGATGACAATGAATCTCTCCCATATAATTTTTCACTTTTGCCCCCACCCCACGTGTCCTGGAGGCTTTGGAGACAGAGGGTTTGTTCATTCTTGCCTGGAACTAGGAGGGACCTTGTACAGATGCAGCTGGTGAGTCTAATTTGGCCTTGAGCTCCAACAGCCCACATCCCCACCATTCTTCTTCTCTGTCCTGGACTTGGGGGGCAGCTCTTTGTGGGCTCAATTCAGGCCAGTGGCAGGGACCAGGTGACATTTCCTTTTCAGGCTGGAAAAGCCTTGTCTTAACTGACAAAGAACCTGTGTTTGCCAAAGCCTTAGGCATGAAAATGGATGCTAGTTTATTCTCCCCAACCTTGAAGGCAAGGACAGTCTCTTGCATCCAGAAAGTTTCCCTGATTCCAGCACTCCTGGCCACATCTCTCCATAAATAGTTATTAGTGGCATCTTAAAAAATGGTGATGACTACTAATAAAAGTCCCTTATTCTCTGGATTTGATACTTTCCAAAGCACTGGCATATACTATTGTATTCAATTCTCAAATGTGTTTAAAATATTTATAGTTGCTAAATATTCTGGTCTTACCCTCAAAGCCCAAAACACTTTCACACATATAGCCTGTCAGTGTCTCAAAATTCCCAAATTTTCATCACTCTCTTTTTGCCATTTTTGTTTTCCTCTTATCTATGGGTTCTCAGCCCTTGGGTTGGCTATTTATGAATTACACAGGATCTACTACCTCAAATGATTTAAGTATCTTAACAGTTTAAATGCATGTGAAGCAAGGGAAAAATAAATGCAGAGATGTCCCAAACCCCATGCTGCTGCTGCTAAGTCACTTCAGTTGTGTCCGACTCTGTGTGACCCCATAGACGGCAGCCACCAGGCTCCCCTGTCCCTGGGATTCTCCAGGCAGGAAAACTGGAGTGGATTGCCATTTCCTTCTCCATTGTGTGAAAGTGAAAAGTGAAAGTGAAGTCACTCAGTCGTCTCCGACTCTCAGCGACCCCATGGACTGCAGCCTACCAGGCTCCTCCATTCATGGGATTTTCCAGGCAAGAGTACTGGAGTGGGGGTGTCATTGCCTTCTCCCCCAAACCCCATAAACCAGTTGAAATGAATTGGATCAAACTACAGTACCTTAGGGGCTTCCCAGGTGGTGCTAGTGGTAAAGAACTTGCCTGCCACTGGAGGAGACACAAGAGATGTGGGTTTGAGCCCTAGGTCAGGAAGATCCCCTGAAGGAGGGCCTAGAGAATCCCATAGACAGAGGAGCCTGGTGGGCTACAGTCCCTAGGGTCACAGAGAGGTGGACACGACTGTAGCTACTTAGCATGCATGTACATTCACATGCACGCACAGTACTTTAGACTTGGAAGGTTTTTCTCTTTGGACAGAGTGGTTGCCCTTGCTCAGTAGAGAAGGAAAGGCAGCGAACTAAGAAGGAAGATAAGCTATTAAAAGCACAGCTGGGTTTTCTTAAAGGAACAGGGAAATAAAAGAGGTGGGGGAAGGCAATGGCACCCCACCCCAGTACTCTTGCCTGGAAAATCCCATGGACGGAGGAGCCTGGTAGGCTCCAGTCCATGGGGTCACTAAGAGTTGAACACAGTTGAGCGACTTCACTTTCACTTTTCACTTTCATGCACTGGAGAAGGAAATGGCAACCCACTCCAGTATTCTTGCCTGGAGAATCCCAGGGACGGAGCCTAGTGGGCTGCCGTCTATGAGATCGCACAGAGTCGGACACGACTGAAGCGACTTAGAAGCAGCAGCAAGAGGCATATCCCACCGCTGCAAGAAAAGATGTGACATATGGAAATATTTTGCTGCCATTGAAATGGTTATTCAAGGCTCAGGCATTAAAAGACCAAGCAAAGGCTAAACTTTTGAAAAGAATAATGGCAGAAGTTTGGTTCTACTGAGCCCTTGGGGCACAGGTTTATAGAACCATCTATGACAACTTTAGTTCAGGAATCTGATAGAGGTGGTTCTCAAACAGAAAAATAATATAGGTATAAAGAGGCAAGTTTTCTTGGCTCTAGCAGTTCCAAAGCCTTTGGTACAGGACTGAAAGAATCTGTACTCATGTCTAACTCACTTGACAGGGCTCACTCTTAATTTAGCATTGATGTGTTTGGAACACAGGGCTCAAAAAAGAATATAGAAATGAAGAAGACTTAAATCTACTCAATAAGGTCGTGAAGCATCACGAAAGGAAAATCTGGTGATTGCAAAAACATATGGTTGACATCATTGCAAATTCTTAAATTTTATAAGACGTGAGTATCTCCATGTTATTCTCTGAGAGGAGAAACTATCCCCCATGTGTGCTGGCTATAATGTTATAATCAGCATGTAATGATTAACATCTTTTTAAAAAAAATTATGGTGGCTCAGATGGTAAAGGATCTGCCTGCAATGCAGGAGACCCAGGTTCCATCCCTAGGTTGAGAAGATCCCCTGGAGAAGGAAATGGGAACTCACTCTAGTATTCCTGCCTGGAGAATTCCATAGACAGAGGAGCCTGGAGGGCTATAGTCCATGGGGTTGCAAAGGGTCGGGCACATGACTGAGCAACTAACACTTTCACTTTCATAATTGCTTTTACAATATTGTATTAGTTTCTACTGTACAGCTAAGTGAATCAGCTATATGTGTATGTATATTGCCTCCCTCTCGGACCTCCCTCTCCCCCGTCTAGGTCGTCACAGAGCACTGAGCTGGGCTCCCTGTGGAGTACAGCGGCTTCCCTCCAATGACCTATTTCACACGTGGCAGTGTATATATGTCAGCGCTACTCTCAATTCATCCCACCACCTTCTTCCCCTGCTGTGTCCACAAGCTCATTCTCTGTGTCTCTGTGTCTATTCCTGCCCTGCAAATAGGTTCATCAGCATCATTTTTTCTAGATTCTACATGCATGTGCTAATATACAATATTTGCTTTTCTCTTTCTGACTGACTTCACTCTGGGTGACAGACTCTAGATCCAGCCACACTAATGCTTAATGTCTTCTTATGAGGTTTCTCATACTTGAGTGTAGCGTCAAATGTGGAATTTTCCAAACTATGATAGACTCCCTGGCATCCTGCTGAGGTTGAAAGGGAAGGATCATTTCAGCCTTCCCTCCTTTCCTTAGAGACTCTATTCTGATGTCTGTCAACAGTAGCATGGGGTTAGGTTTCTTCCAGGAATGGGTTTGGGAAATGCCATGTTACATATGTGGCAGAAGGTGAGATTGACTTGTGTTCTGTTACATGTGGGAATGTGATTTGAACTTGTTACATTCCCACATTAAACAGAGTGGTTTTATATTGCCTTTTGATTTCTATAGGACATTTTGGGAGTTAGCTATTTTGAATAGAGTAACTGCATAATTTGGGATGGGAATTTAGCTTAGGATGCAGCGTAGCCTGGAATTTAATTAGTGTATTAGTCAGCTATTGCTGTAAAAATGTGTATAACAAACTATGCCAAATCTCAGTAACTTATAGCAGTAAGCATTTGTTTTTCTTACTCAAGGGCCTGCAGTTCTGCTGGGGCATTTCTTCCTCAGGATGCTGTTTGGCTAGTTTGGCACCAAGTTGGGTTTAGGTCTGTTCCATGCGTCTCTGTATTCTTCCTGAATGAAGCACCTGCCATATTCTTCTTGTGATTGATGGCAGGTGCTTAAAAGATAGAACACCCTCCTTAAAACTTTGGTTCTGGACTAGACACTCTCATCCTATCCACATTACTTTGGCCAAACCCAACATCAATGGAGTGGAGAAGTGTACTCTGCCCACTCTAGGGCACGGCAAGATCTTATTACAAGAGACAGTGAAGAATTGAGAACAGTTACCTAATTTATCACAGTAACATATTCTTGCTGTACTTGTCTTATCATATTTTATCCATTCAGAAATATGGTGAAAAGTTTCCTCAAGATCTCTCAAAAAATCTTCCATGGTTCCCACATACTTAGGCTCATTAACGGATTGCATTGAGATTTACCTTAAAATTATTAAATTGGAATCTTTCTGGGATGGACATCAGGAATTCATGTTTTTTTATGATCTTGCCAGATGACATCAATGCAATGCTACATTTTAGTGATTAGTCCACTTCACTTAGGAACTCTGCTCTTGTTGAATAATGAGATCACCCTACTCAATTTATCATCTACTTGTTAATTATTAACTGGCTGAAAACCTTTCCTCTTGTGTGTTTGGAAAAGTTCAGGCTATGTTAGACCTCTGAGAATTCTCTTACAGTGTTCTGCCTTATCCATGCTGCTCCCCATTCCCAGAACACTTTTCACCCAAGTGTTTCTACCTGAAGTCCGCTCCAAAGCAAACCATGTATATCTTAAAGCTCATTTCAAAGGCTACTTTTTTCAATTCACATATTCTTATGTTGTGTTCCTGTATCATCAGGTCACAATTTTTGTTAAAGGTAATTGTATCTAGATCTTCATGTCCAGATTAAAGGCATCTTGACGGCAAGGACATGCCTCATTTATCTCTACGTCCTCTGGGTTCCTTGTAGATTACCTTTGCTCGCTTTCAGAACTTTCCTATGTTCCCTTTGAGTTCTATGCCCACCTGTGGCTTTTTCCCCCCTCACCAGCTCCCCATCCATCCTTTCTTCCTTCAGTCCTGCTGATTTTAAGACCCTGTAGGTGGTGTCTTTAGGTTTCTGAGTCTTCCTTCTTCTGTTATTACTCTATCTGTACAAACTTCTCACTTCCTCTTTGAGTTTTACTATTCCAGCTCCAATTTTGCCATGTTTGTCTCTTCTGGTTTTTCACTAAGTATTTTGTGGCAGGGGAGACAGCTGTTTCTCTTTGAAGCCTCTGGCTTTAGTCTTCTCTCGAGAGCTTTCTCTGTATCATTTTGAAAAAACATGCCCTGATGTCCTCTACCCCTTGAAAGAGGAGGGAGGCCTTCCCATTCCTGTTTTGATCATTGGTCTTAATCATATTTGAAAATTTCTTCCTAATTCAGTTTGAGAATTTTCTTACTGTGCATCCATTGATGGCAAATCCTCCAGCTCTGGAGCAATTGAGAAAGTGAAAGGGTTAGTTACTCAGTCGTGTCTGGCTCTTTGCGACCCCATGGACTGTGGCCCTCCAGGCTCCTCTGTCCACGGAATTCTCCAGGCAAGAATACTGGAGTGGGTTGCCATTCCCTTCTCCAGGGGATCTTCCCGACCCAGGGGTCAAACCTGATTTTCCTATGTTGCAGGCATATTCTTTTACTGTCCGAGCCACCAGGGAACCTCTTGCTATGTTTTAATGTGATCTGACAGGGAATTGATGTTTTTGAACTGTGGTGTTGGAGAAGACTCTTGAGAATCCCTTGGACTGCAAGGAGATCCAACCAGTCAATCCTAAAGGAAATCAGTCCTGAATATTCACTGGAAGGACTGATACTGAAGCTGAAACTCCAATACTTTGACCACATGTGTAGAACTGACTCATTTGAAAAGACCTTGATGCTGGGAAAGATTGAGGGCAGGAGGAGAAGGGGACGGCAGAGGATGAGATGGTTGGATGGCATCACAGACTTGATGGACATGAGTTTGAGTAAACTCCAGGAGTTCGTGATGGACAGGGAGGCCTGACATGCTGCAGTCCTTGGGGTTGCAAAGAGTCGGACACAACTGAGCAACTGAATTGACCGACTGACAGGGAGTTCTCTCTCACTTTATATCTGACTCCTTTTTTTGCACATAAATCTTAGTGATGCTAAAAAGCCCCATTCTCCCTTGGTAAGGATATTCAGGGATCGTTGTCTCTGGTTTTAGAGTGCTAGTCAAGGATTCTGAATATTATGCTTTCCGAGATCACTTCTGATCACTCTAGCATTGTCACTTTGCACTAAGATACTGTCAGGATCTCTTCCTTAAACCACAGTTCTTATTGTCAGTAGAGAATGTATCATTCCTTAATGTATTTCATCCCCTTTCCCATTTTGCAGAAAATAATTGTTGGGGTGGGCACAGTCTTTCTCAAATTTTACAATCTTAAACAAGACCAATGATATTGTAACACAACTGCAATTTTACTTTTTTTTTTTTTGGTCTCCCATAGTCCCTTTGAAATTTGTTCAGTGGGGGAAACCTCCCCCTGCCTCCTTATGCCCATGACTATTATCCCACACACATAATAGAAAGTTCTCAGATTGCTTAAGTTGAAGACAAGGGTTAGACACAGGAATGAGAATGTCAGCTCTGAGATTAAAATGATGAAGTCTTTAAGTCAAATTTTCTCTCCTTGTTCATTAGCGGCCAGCCAGCCTCAGGCAGGCAGCTGGCAGGGATCCAGGGGGTTAGTTGACTTTTGTCGGTTTCTACCTTCTGCTTCTTTCTCTACAGCTTGCTGGCTCAGCACTGACTCTTCCCAAGTTCATTGGTGAGAGAGAAGAGTGGAAAAGGAGAAGGAAATCTCTTACTGGGCCTGTGTATCTGAGGCTGGTTTCCTACTCTGGGGTGGTGACTACTTAAAGCTGAGTCTTTTTCTCCAGGGTGACAGTGAAGTTAATTTCAGAGGCCTCATCCTGCGGACCTTACTCCATAGTTCTTTTGACTGAGAAGCATACATTTCCTATTCCACCAGTGGGTCCCTCTACAGTCCTTGCCTAGAAATCTAGCATTTATACCCCGTTTCTGTGGAGGTTCCTCTGCCCTTTTATGCATCCCCAGTGGACAAGACCCAGGGCTCCCTCAAGCTGGTGTTCTTTCACATGTGCTTCCATCTGGTAATGCCAGCCATCCACTCAGCCCAGATCACTGCAGCCTACTTAGCTTTCTCAGGCATGCATCGGGCACCAGCCCCCTGCTTCAACAGCAGGGCGCCCCTTCAATCTACTAGCTCTTTATTATTGAATGGTCAATTCAAGGGTGATAAAATTGCTCTTCCTTCGAGGGTTGTCTGGGGAAAGGGCCAAAAATAGGGTTCTGTTAAGAAGGAGGCAGGTGCAAAAAAACAAAATCAGGCTCAAGAAATCCAAGATCCCACTGTTCTTCTTTATCCCTTGTGAATGTTTTCTTGTTTCCCCAGGCCCAGGCAGGCTTGTTCTCACTTCTTGCTGGGTCTGCAAGAAGTCCTCGCAGCCTCCTCTGAGCGCCCAGTTTCCTTTGTCTCCCCCTAGTGGCCAAGCTAGTTTAGTCCCCGTCGGCACCTGCCAGTCGCACGTGAGGTTCACAACTACCACATGACATGGGGAAACGAACACAAAAAGGTTCACGGACACGTCCTCTGAGAACAAGTCTCAGCTCATGGTTGTTTCCCTGCCCCCTTTTTTTGGCTGGCATGGCATATGAGATCTTAGTTCCTGACCTGGGATCAAGCCTGAGCCCCTTGCCCTGGAAGCATAGAGGCTTAACCACTGATCCACTTGGGAAGTCCCATCAACTTATGGATCTGAGCTCCTTATACCAACCTACTCTCTGATACTACCCAGATCCCACAGACCCTGGCCCAGGTCTCTGGGTCTCAGAACACGTGAACAGATGGATTGAGAACCTGGAAACCACCAAAACCGTATATTTAGTATTTTCTTCCAGGTATAGCAGCACAGCCCTTTCTTGTGGCTAGGTGATGACTTGATTTAAAATTTCACTTTTTTTTCCATTCAGAGAGCTCATCCTAATTGCTTCCAACTGGCCTCTTCCTAGGTCTTTAAGAACTCACTCGTCTGAACACACTTGCTAAGGGGAGGGTGTAGGGAAGGGGTGGATTGGGAATTTGAGATTAGCAGATGGAAACTATTATATAGAGAATGGATAATAGCTGTGCTACTGTATAGCATAGGGAACTGTGTTCAATATTCCATGATAAACCACAGTAGAAAAGAATATGAAAAGAATGTGTATCTGTATATATGTGTGTGTGTATAGCTGAATCACTGCTATAACAGTAGAAATTAGCACAAGATGGTAAATCAACTATACCTCAATAAAACAAATGTTTTTAAAAAGCTTCAATAAAATTTTTTTAAAAGCTAAAAAAATAAAGAGGACTCTTCCCCTGAGCTCGTCTCTGGTTACACGGTCTGTTCCACAGTACATTTTCCAGGTTGCTCTTCTTCCCAGGCTGCTGGCACACCCATGTGGCCTGTGCACTGCACAGCTCCAGGGGGTGCTTTTCACGTTGCCTGTGATGTGAGCAGAATCCTCTGGAGCTGAGCAACCCGGCACTCCCGTGTGTCCCTGCACTGCCTTATCCCAAGCGCAGGTACAGCTGGTTCCTCTGGTTCTCAGACAACCTTAACACAAAGCTGGTTTGTGCAGCAACAGAACATACGTCTGAAAGTTGGTTGTCAGCTATCACCTTACACGTTGATCATTAACTTTTTGCTCTTTTGGTGGTGTGTCTCTGGCCTCAGAAACCCCCCACCCACCCCCAGCCTGCCCCTATGTTGTAAGGTCAGTTTCACTGTCAGGTCAGAATCTTCTTTCCTCTAATTTTCCGAAGAGGAAATAGATTAGTTAGCAACTTAATACCCTTTCAGAGATGCTAGCTATGCAAAATATTGCTTCCTGTCCCCTCCCCTTCCTTTCTCTCCCCTTTCTTCTCTCCTTCCCTTCCTTCCTCAAATTATCTACTGTCCCCTATGTGTAAGGCTTGATTCCAGGTTCAAAGATTCAGTGTTGGACAATCAGTGGCCCTGCTCCCATGTGACCTGCATTCTGCTAGCCAGGGCACAACACGTAAAGACACCATTGCAGATAGCTGCAATGGTTATGAAGAACAAGCTGGATAAGGGCCTAGAATGATGATCCTCAGCCTGGGCCTCCCACTGGAATCTCCTGTGGAGCTAGAGTTTCTGATCTGAGTGGTCTAAAGTGAGGCTTTATGAGATGCTAAAGCTCCAGAGGTGTTTCTAGTATGCAGCTGGTTTTGAAAACCATGAGGATAGAGAAAGGCGGTGGCTGTGTTATTTTCTACCAGGTAGTTAGGGCAGGTTTTCTGAGATGACACTTACATAAAGCAGGGACAGGGCCAAAGGAAGATTTCTGGGACAACAAGAGATTTCTGGTTCATGTTTAACCACTGTCTCTCCTAGAGCAAGAGCACTGACACGTAGGCATCGCACATTTCCAAGATGTAAACATTGTATCCGCAGCCAATTTCAGACAACCAATGTGAGCGCATCGAACAGAGTTGGGAATAGATGCTAGCAACTGGTTTGTGGGAGCCTGTTTAAGAACTGACACCAACATGCCACTGGCAGAGATCAGGCTGTGCAAAGGCCCTGGCACTTCCGCTGTTTCAGAGGGTAGTTCAGCATCGATTTGGCTCTACCTCTCCTATAAGAAAAAAAAGTGAAAGTGAGAGTCACTCAGTCGTGTCCAGCTCTGTGACTCCATATCCAGTCCATGGAATTCTCCAGGCCAGAATACTGGAGTGGGTAGCCTTTACCTTCTCCAGGGGAATCTTCCCAACCCAGGGATGGAACCCAGGTCTCCCACATTGCAGGCAGATTCTTTACCAGTTGAGCCACCAGGAAAGCCCAAGCATACTGGAATGGGCAACCTATCCCTTCTCCACGGATCTTCCGGACCCTGGAATCGAACCGGGGTCTCCTGCATTGCAGGCAGATTCTTTACCAACTGAGCTATCAGGGAAGCCCTTGGGGCCAGGCTTTGAGCATTTCCTCTATAGAATAAACTCTCCACTTAAAAAGTCCCCTCTCCCTATAAACAACCCCCCAATGAACAAACAGACAGGAAAACCAACTTGGCTTTTCCTTAAGGTAACTCCTGTGTCTCCTCCAGACTTGAGATCTCAAAGTGGCACCGTCTGGTTTTTCGTTTCCCTTTTGGTCTGTCACAAATAGCATCCTGCGCATCTTATCTTCCACCTACTAAGTCCAGGCTTGCTGTTTCCGCTACTCCAGTTTCTACAGAATTTTGACACTTTGATTAATGAGTACGTTAAGTTCTCCTTGAGTCTATGGTGGTAAAAACAAAAAACAGAAACAAGAGATCCACCAGGTGTGCGTATGCGTGTGTGCTCAGTCCTGTTTGACTCTGCAACCCCATGGACTGTAGCCCGCCAGGCTCCTTTGTCCGTGGGATTCTCCAGGGAAGAATACTGGAGTAGGTTGCCATACCCTTCTCCTGGGGATCTTCCTGACCCAGGGACTGTACACAGCTCTCCTGTATTGCAGGTGGATTCTTTACTGCTGAGCCACCGGGGAAGACAGAGATGCAGCCTTCCTTAAAAGTATCCTCAGGTAAGAATGGAAAAACAAGCCTCCATTTCCTCCTCTGAACAGAGTGGTTCTTCTTTCTGAATCTCTTTTTGGAATGACATAAATCAAACAGGCTCAGCAAGAAATGGAGAGTCATGTACAGGACAAGACATCATCAGAAGCAGGTGGAATTAGAGTGAGTGGTTCTTCCATTGTGGAAGACCGACAATTTTTACTGCTGGGGAAGCATGCTTATTTTTCCCTCCTTGAAAGCAGACAGAATGTCAAACACGGGTTGTAACTGGGCCATGTGATTTACATACAGATTAATCCGTTATTAGTCTAAAGGAGACTCTTGATTCAACAAGAGGATATTTATCATCCAGTTGCTTTGTTACATAATGCAAGCGACTTTGTAACTTTAATTGTATTGCCTGTTCTAGAAATATGGCCCATGATTACAACCTGTTTGAAATAATTAGGCAGTAATCAGCATCACAGTTTTCTTTAAAATATTCTATCATTAGAGAGATTGCTAAGTGATTTACCTGGGACCACAGACTAGATTTTATTGGCATAAATACCTTTCTCCACAGAAGGGGCAGGGATGTTCAAAGGCATTCTTAGGGCCTGTCTTTGTTTGAAATCACTACTGCAACAGATTACCTCCCATTTCTTATCTCCCAGTTTCTGTGAAATGGAAGTCTGGCGGCCTTGACTGGGTCCCTGTTTAGAGGCCCAGAGACACTAGGAGATATGGCATTTGCTTGCTCCTTCAGGAGGTTGGCAGAAGTCTGTTCCTTTCTGTTGTCAGACTGAGCTCCTGGCTTCCTCACTGGGTGTCAGCAGAAGTCCCTTCCTGGGTTTCAGAGGCCCCCAAATGCTTTGCTCACACTCCCTCCATCTTCAGACCACCAGTGACATGTTGAGTCCTTCTCATCCTTCAGATCTCTCCTGCCTTTTCCTCTGACTTCTGAAGCTCTCATTTAAGTCTCCTATTGATGGCTCACTGGTAAAGGATCTACCTGCCAATGTAGGGGAAGCAGGTTCGATCCCTGTGTCTGGAAGATCCCCTGGGGAAGGAAATGGCAACCTCCTCCAGTGTTTCTTGTCTGGAAAATCCCATGGACAGAGGAGCCTGGCAGGCTGCAGTCCATGAGGTCACAAAGAGTTGCACATGACTTAGCTACTAAACAACAACCGATTATATTGGGCCTACCTGGATAATCAGGATACTCTTCTTATTTTCAGGTTCTTTAACCATAACCACATCTACAAAGTCTCTTTTGCTATTGTTGCTGTTGTTTAGTTGCTAAATTGGATCCAGCTCTGTGACCCATTGACTGTAGCCCAGCA
The DNA here is from genome assembly GCA_935064755.1 of Tragelaphus eurycerus. NCBI lineage: Eukaryota > Metazoa > Chordata > Mammalia > Artiodactyla > Bovidae > Tragelaphus > Tragelaphus eurycerus. The sequence continues at coordinate 1,429,573 of CAKXYN010000209.1, read as the reverse complement.
AGTTCCTCTGTCCATGGGCTTTCCAAGGCAAGAATACTGGAGTGGGTTGCCGTTTCCTCCTCCAGGGGATCTTCCCCGACCCAGGGACTGGACCTGAATTCCCTGCATTGTAGATGGATTTTTTAGTCCTGAGCCACAAGGGAAGAGCTCTTTGCTATAGTGGGGAGCATTTACACAGGATCCAGGGACGAGGATGTGGACACCCTGGTGCGGGGCAAGGGGATTCTCGGCATGTTATAGAGCCTGGGCCACATGGGTGTTTCATTCAGAATATCGTTACTTCTCAGAAGTGGTGGTGGTATAGTAGTAATTTTTCTCTCTCTTTTGGGGTATTGATTCCTGCAGTCAGAAAAAAGGACAACTGAATGCTTGAATACTTAAGGTATATCAAGATGCTATTATAGGCAGAGAAAAGAGAACTTCTGGTAAGTTTGACTGATATTTTTGGGAGAGGGTGTGTCTTAGCAAGCTGCTGATTTTTACAATATTGGCTTGTATAGTGATCGAACATTTACTTATTGAAGGGATGGATATTCATTTAATTGTATGTTGTCTATATTTTCTAGCCAAATATAAGTCTATGAAAACAAGGACACTGCCTGTCTCTTTCATGATTGTGTGCATAGAACCATGAAGAAGGTCTTGCATGGAGTTGCTTAGTAGCTACTTGATACATATTTATTGAATGAAATCCTTGTCTAGCAATCACTATGAGAATGCTTGGCCATGCTGGAGGGTCCAGCAGTGAAGCTGACAGATATGGCCCTTGCCTGCCTTGTCTTAAACAGATATTAAAAAAAATATGTATACAAGCAGTTAATTGTAAATGAGGGAAAAACCGGGAAATCTTGAAAGTGGTCCACACGTACCTTAATCATTCTATTTTTAACTTCATGGATACAGTTGTTCACCAATATTTGGATATAGAGTCAAGACATCTTTCAGTAGGGTTGGCTGAGTGAAATTCTATATCTTCTTTCTTATATAAATCATGCCGTCTGTAATTTGAGTTTTTGCTTCTTTAAAATGGAGTGAGGACTCAAGATTAGGGGTTGGCACATTGTGGCTTGAGCTAAATCAGCTTTGCCATCTGTTTTCATAAGGCCCTGGGCTAAGAATGGATTTTACATTTTTTAAATGGTTGAAAAAAAGTTAGAAGAATAATATTTTCTAAAGGGTCTTCCCTAGTGGCTCAGCAGTAAAGAATCTGCCTGTAATGCAGGAGATATGAGTTTGATCCCTGGGTTGAGAAGATCCCCTGGAGAAAGGAACGGTGACCCACTCCAGTATTCTGGCCTGGGAAATCCCTTGGACAGAGGAGCCTCATGGGCTGCAGTCCACAGGGTCACAAAAAGAGTCAGACACAACTTAGCAACTAAACAACAACAACATTTTATAACATGTTAAAATGACATGAAACGCAAATTTTGTGTTCTTAAATCAACTTTGGTTGGATTATAGTCACAGTTATTTAGGTATTGCCCATGACTGCTTTTGCACTATGGTGACAGAGCTGAATAGATGTGACAGAGACCCTATGGCCTGCAAAGCTAACCTAGAGCCTATTATACAGAATGAAGTAAGTCAAAAAGAGAAAAACAAATATCGTATACTAACACATATGTTTGAAATCGAGAACGATAGTACTGATGAAATTATTTGCAGAGCAGCATTGGAGACAAAGACGTAGAGAACAGACTTATGGACACTGGGTCTGCCGGGAGGAAGGAGAGGGGGAGATGTATGGAGAGAGTGACGTGGAAACGTACATTACCACCTGTAAGATAGATACCCAGTGGGAATTTGCTGATGAGCTCAGTGTTCTTGCCTGGAGAATCCCAGGGACAGGGGAGCCTGGTGAGCTTCCATCTATGGGGTTGCACAGAGTCGGACACGACTGAAGTGACTTAGCAGCAGCAGGGAGCTCAAACTGGGGCTCTGTAACAAACCAGAGGGGTTGGATGGGGAGGGAGGTGGCTGATGCATGTTGGTATTTGGCAGAAACCAACAAAATTCTATAAAGCAAATTATCCTTCAATTAAAAAATAAGTAAATTTAAAATAAAAAAAAATAAAGTTCATGCAGTCTGACCCTTTAAGAAAAAGTTTGTTGACCTCTGCTTAAGATACTTGAGAAGTAAACTGAGTTCAGAAAACTATTCGACTCCTCTCCCAATTAAATTCTTGGTGGTACATGCACACAGGGAGGGGTGTTTGGGGAGGGTTGGGCAGTAGACTATTTTCTAGTATACTCCACCTTAACTGTCAATAATCTTTTGGTGACTCCACTTTATCAAATCTTTCCAAGCATTCAATTTATTTTCCATAGGAACATCTCTCTTTCTTGTTTAATTCATGTCATCACTTTACACTGTCCTTAATTAAATTACACAGTGATGCTAACAGATGCAAACTACTATAAATTGGATTGGAGATGTACACGTTTATTAAATTACCATGACGTATACTTCAAATGCCTTACAATTTTATATGTCAATTATACCTCAATAAAGCTGAAATTAAAAAAAAAAAACTGTTAGAAGAAAAAAGAGATCAATTTGGAGATGAACATGGCAGACCCCCGGCGCAGATCCATCTCTAAGGGTGGGGACAACAGTGACCATTGTCCTGAAGAGCAACCCAACAGCCTTCAGTTATAGACCCAGCGAGGTCCTCTGGCCAGGCGTTTTCCAGAGGAGTGGAGAAGTCTGCTTAATACCACAGTTGTGTCAAGTGGAGGTCACTAATGAGGGCCTCTGCTGCATAGACAGTTTGGTCCAAATTAAACGTAGATTTGCACATTATAATTAGAGCCAAGCATTTGTAACTGTCACATAGGTATCCCTCATGCAAGGTGGCTTGCCTCTAGAATTTTGAATTTTTGGCATTATTAATATGGGAAAGATTCATGTTACAGAACCTGAAATCTCTGTCTTAAGAGACTTGCAGGAGTTCTGAGAACTCTGATTTGACTTTCACAGAAACTCTGTTTTCTAACCACTATCAAAGTGAAATACTTTACCCCCATTCTCTGTAGACTCCAGTCTCAGTGCTTTCCTGAGAGAATATTCCCCCTAAAATCTCTAATTCAGTGTAGAGTAGACATAACATCTGGGGTTTCCCAGGTGCTTCCGTGGTGAATTCCCCTGTCAATGCAGGGACTGAAGGAGACAAAGCTTCGATCCCCGGGTCAGGAGGATCTGGAGAAGGAAATGGCAACTCACTCTAGTATTCTTGCCTGGGAAATCCCATGGACAGAGGAGTCTGGTGGCTACAGTCCAAAGGGTTGGACATTACTAAGAGGACAGAGAATGCAAGCAGACATAAATCTCCACCAATTAAAAAAAAGTAGCTTCGGCATTTATTTCTGTGCTCCCTTAAAGCAATATTCTTTCTCCTGAATATTAATTACAACTCGTTAAAATGAAGGTAATCATTGCAAAATGTAACAGGGAATTAAAAATTAAAATATCAGTGAAATACAGGTGTTAAAAATAGCATTGATGCACATTTAGTATCCACTTCCAGTTTAGAAACTTTGTCTTCGCATATTTCAATAGGTCCTTTAGCCCTGAAACATCACCACTTCAGTGAGCAACTGGCCCATTTTTTATGCCATTAGGCCCTAGGATTCCAGAGGCAGAAGCAACTTCTATCCATCTTTTCTAATTTGCTTCAGTGGATGCAATATGAACAAAACAAAACAACACAACATAGCATTAAGCAAGGATCTTTTCTTTCTTTTTAGTTTCTCTCTCTGGAGCTGAGTTAAAATGGAATACAGTCATTAAAAGGTGATCTAGTGTAACAAGCTTCCCACCAAAGGCAGAGCAGAAGGTTCTATTCCTCTGTGAGTTGTTTTATGAAGTAGCTCATGGCTGACAATCAGTGAACTAAATCCTTCGACAACGAGAGATTTATAAGGACTTGTCTACAGAGACGAAGTGTTTCTATGGATTTGAGCAGAGCTGGGACCAGGGAATAGGAACCCTGCACATAAATACAGTTTGTGGCTTTGGGATTCCACAGCTGTGAGCTCTCAACAGCCACTGTGTATAAATATGCCTACGGAGTTGAGTTCTTAAATAATGACAGTCCTACATTCAGGATTCACATGGCTTCCAGGACCTCAGTCAGTTCAGTCTGACTCTTTGGGACCCGATGGACTGCAGTACACCAGGCTTACTGTCCATCACCAACTTCTGGAGCTTGCTCAAACTCATGTCCATCGTGTTGGTGATGCCATCCACCCATCTCATCCTCTGTCGTCCCCTTCTACTCTCTGCTTCAATCTTTCCCAGCATTAGGGTCTTTTCCAATGAATTGGTTCTTTGCATCAAGTGGCCAACGTATTGGAGTTTCAGCTTCAGCATCAGTCCTTCCAATGTATATTCAGGACTGATTTCCTTTAGGATGGACTGATTGGATCTCCTTGCAGTCCAAGGGACTCTAAAGAGTCTTCTCCAACACCACAGTTCAAAAGCATCAATTCTTCAGTGCTCAGCTTTCTTTATAGTCCAACTCTCAACATTCATACATGACCACTGGAAAAACCATAGCCTTGACTAAATGGACCTTTGTTGGTAAAATAGTGTTTCTGCTTTTTAATATGCTGTCTAGGTTGATCATAGCTTTTCTTCCAAGGAGCAAGTGTCTTTTAGTTTCATGGCTGCAGTCACCATCTACAGTGATTTTGGAGCCCCCAAATATAAAGCCTGTCACTGTTTCCACTGTTTCCCCATCTATTTTCCATGAAGTGATGGGACTGGATGGGTTAAAAAGATGTTCTCCAGACACATATTGAAACCATGGGGCTCATTTTCTTGATCTCTTTGGAAGCTATGGTGCTTAAACTATAACTGGCACTAAGGGGCTGTCTGATATAAGTTTTCACCACCATCTCCTTTTCCTAACCCTCGACTGTGTGAGAGATGTCTCCTTTGTGAGAGATGTCTCCTGGCAAATTTGTTAGCTGTTAGGGGTAGAGAGAATGGTGAGTGAAGCATGCTTATGGACATTTGCGATGGCCTGAATGTTTGTGTCACAGCCCCCCAAATTCATATATTGAATTCCTAATGCCCAGTGTGATAGTCTGCAGGACTCAGTCTCTAGTAGGTTATAGCAGCCCAAAGGGACAAAGACAATATTCAATTGCACGACCCTGTTTTGATAGGATGCCTAATATTAAAAAATTAATTGTTTTAGGTCCAAATGAGAGAATTGAAGATCAGAGATTAATTGTACCAGGGCTTTTGTTGTGGTTTAGTAGCTAAGTCTCGTCTGATTCTTCTGTGACCCCATAGACAGTAGCCCACTAGGCTCCTCTGTCCATGGGATTTCTCAGGCAAGAATACTGGAGTAGGTTGCCATTTCCTTCTCCAGTGGATCTTCCTGGCTCAGGGATCGAACCCATGTTTCCTGCATTGTCAGGTGAATTCTTTACCACTGAGCCTCCTGGGAGGACCAGAACCTTAAATGCATAGAATAACATAGCTTGAAAGGATATTGAAACACCATGCGGAACATCTCTGTCATTTTTTCGGTGAGAAAACTAAGGCCCCAGAGGGCGAATGACTTGTCCATGGACACAGGGATAGTCTAGTCCAGTATGGGGGTTAGGACGTGCAGAGTCCAATAGATGGCACTGCTTGTCTGGTATCCAGATGTAGTAATTAGAAACAGGTGCTTTGGAGCCAGGTTTCCCTCCTCTGTCATTTACTATCTGCACAACCATGGGGAATGTGTTTAGTTGATTATATTCTTTATTTTGCTTATTCAGTGCCCCCCTGCCATAGGAAATTCAAAGATCAGATGACGTAAGGAGAAAGCGTGATGGCATATGTCAATTTTACTCTGTTCTAAAGAACTTCAGTTCATGGTCCTGCAAAAAGTGTCTATTATGAGAATGTTTACAGTAGTTCTGTTAATCAGAAAGCCTGGAAGCAACCTAATGACTACTGAGACAAAAATGGAGAAACAAATTACAGTATACAACAAGACAGTCCATGGCAGTAAAAACGAATGAACTATAGCAATAGACAGTAATTTAAATGAATGGTGGTAATGTATAGCGAGTAAAACCGCAAATTCCAGAAGATAATGGATAGAATGGCATCCTTATAATGTTTAAAAACAAAAGTAAACAATATATTGCTTAAGAATATACATGTGATGAACTCTGCTGATGCTTGGTCGCTCAGTCGTGTCCGACTCTGTGCGACCCTATGGACTGCAGCCCTCCAGGCTCCTCTGCCCATGGGATTCTCTAGGCAAAAGTACTGGAGTGGGTTGCCATGCCTTCTTCCAGGGGATCTTCCCGAGTCAGGGGTTGAACCTAGGTCTCCTGCATTGCAGGCAGATTCTTTACTGTCTGAGCCACCAGGGAAGCCTGTGATAAACTCTGCTGCTGCTGCTGCTGCTAAGTCGCTTCAGTTGTGTCCGACTCTATGTGACCCCATAGATGGCAGCCCACTAGGCTCCTCTGTCCCTGGGATTCTCCAGGCAAGAATACTGGAGTGGGTTGCCATTTCCTTCTCCAATGCATGCAAGTGAAAAGGGAAAGTGAAGTCGCTCAGTCATGCCCGACTCTTAGCAACCCCATGGACTGCAGCCTACCAGGCTCCTCCGTCCATGGAATTTTCCAGGCAAGAGTACTGGAGTGGGGTGCCATTGCCTTCTTGGGTGATAAACTCTATCCCTATACAAATACATATATTTATATACCATTTCTAAGTAATAAGTAAATAGATAAATAGAACATGTATTGCCCAATGGCAGTATTTCTTGTGATTAATCCATGCATCTGAGGTCCAAAGCCAAAAACAACAACAATACTTTCAAAGAGAAAGATCTCATAGAGCCATTGTTGTGCAAGAAATAAGACTTCCAGGTGCTGTTTGAACTAAGCAAAAACCACAGTGTGACTTGGGAATGGGAAACTGTTATTTAAAAGTCTTTAAATTTTTGTTTTGTTTGATAACATCTGTCCTCTGTAGCCTTTTTCCACTCTGTGACTTCCTGCCAAGACATTGTTATTTCTATTTGAGGCCATGGGGTAAGGCTAGGAGATAGCCTTTGTAAGACTCTGTTTGAAAGAAATAAAATTCAAGCACATTTCCATTCCCTCCAGTCCTGCTGCAGCCCAGAGCAGAAAAAAAAGGCAACAGATTCTGAGGGCTCATCCTTCAAATACATGGGAAAAAGGCAAGCTAGTCCTTTCTTCTACCACTGGCTCCGCTTTCATCCCAGCTGCTTGTTTTCTTACTCGGGTGTGCAGTGGGAGGATGAATCCCAGAGCAAGGACAGGCCTAGAGAAGATGCGCTCTTCAGGCTTCCAGCCACCTGAGGGCCACATCATGTTTGAAGTGTGTCTGGGTTTCTCTTCTCCACAAATGCCTGGCCTTCGTTGATTTTCAAGTCGAATGACTGCTGCTGAATAATCACAAGGGGCAAAGTTGCATATATCATAAAGGGCAAGGGTGGTCTTAGCGGAAAGGGGTAGAATTCAGAGCCTGTTTTCTCTTTTTTCTTTATCTCCTCTGATGACAATAAAGACATACAAGCTTAGAATCCTAAGCGGCTTCCAGTGTTTTGACCTGGAATTTTCCAACTTGCAAAGCTTCCTTCTTCAAAGTCTGATGTGGAGAAATCTGAATGAATTTACTCTGTCTCTCTGCAAGATTGAGAGAAAACTACCCCCTAAAGAACACTGGGGAAAATGAAGCCAAGTGCTTCTCAAACATTTCTGCCTGAGTTCCTTTAGCTGCAAAGTGCAGAGGATTTGTGCCCCCAGGGCCCCGGGAGCATAGTTCAAATCAGCCTGCTCCCCATAGTTTTTGGAAGCCAAAGGCAAAGTTGACCTTCCACTCAGTAATATGTCTGTGTTTGTTTTAATAGAAAAAGTTTTTTTCTTGCCCACTTTGTCCAGGAAAAACAAAGCTTCTGGAAGATGTTTATCCTATGACTTTTGAAATCAGCGGAACACTTTACTATGTATCTCCTGGGGTATTCATACCTCAGTTTGAAAAGTATGGAGTTAGGCAGCATCAGAAAGTAGCAGTGCTTTCTTTATTTTTATGTCAGGTTGTTTTAATCACAAAGTTAATTTTTAAAATGAAATTGATTCATTCCATTTAAATTGATAAATTCCTCAATAATTATTCGGCTAAACTTAATATCAAACCACAAATGTGTAACCAGTACTAAGTGGATAATTATGCCTGTGTTTTATGGATGAGATGTAAAACAGGCAAAATGCTGCTATAATAGGCAGACAGTTCTTAGCATATGACACATTTTTGTCAAAGTCACTTTACACTCATTTTTCTTGAACTAATGTGTGTGTGTGCTCAGTTGTGTCTGACTCTTTGCGACCACATGGACTGTGGCCCACCAGGCTCCTCTGTCCATGGAATTTTCCAGGCAAGAAATACTGGAGTGGGTTGCCATTTCCTCCTCCAGGGGGTCATCTTCCTCACCCAGGGATCGAACCTATGTCTCCTACACGGCAGATGGATTCTTTACCACTGAGTGACCTGGGAAGCCCGGAGTGTAAATAAGTAAAAACACATAAAAGCATTAACTAATAGAGCAATTGCTATAGTGGTGTATGACTGGGATGTGTATTACTGAATTAATGATCTAAGAGCCTCACTAAAATTAATGGTCTACCTTCCATTTCTCCACATTTCTTCTCATTTTTTCACTTTGCCATTGAAATTATCTAAGAAGGGTTTACACTACTATCTATTTGTATGGAGCACCCAAATTTGTATAATCAGCTTTCACCTCTCTCCTGAGCAGCAGATTTTGCATAAATATCTTTATGATGTTTAAGAAGTATCTTGGACTTAACATGGCAAAGCAGAACTCTGTTTTTGATTTCAGTATATGGCACTACAACCTACCCAATTACTAAAGTCCCAAACAAGGTACTATTTGATTTTCTCTCCCTCACCTACTTCGTATCTAAATCAACAATTCTCTTAACTTTCTAGATCACACATGGACAGAATCTATCCACATCTTTCCATCTCCATTATTACTATCCTGCCTAGGACACCATTTTTTCCTTTCCTGGATTAAACTCTGGCTTGTGCTTTCAGCTCCCCCTTCCTTTCCATTTCCTTAGAAGCCAGGGTGAACTTTTTTTTAAGTTCTCATTTTTATACAGTTTTAAAGGTTATTTTCTATTTACAGTTATTACAAAATTATTGGCTATGTTCCCCATGTTGTATAATACATCGTTGAACTTATCTTACCATGTAGCAGTTTATATCTCCTGCTCTTCCACTCCTGTATTGTCCCTCCCCCCTCCCCACTGGTAACTGCTAATTAGGTCTCTATGAGTCTGCTTTTTTTGGTTATATTCTCTAGTTTGTTGTATTTTTTATATTCCATGTATGTGATATCATACAGTATTTGTCTTTCTCTGACTTATTTCACTTAGCATAATGCCCTCCAAATCCATCCATGCTCCTGTACATGGCAGAATTTCATTCTTTTTCATGATTGAGTATTCCATTATATATATATATATATACATACATACATGTGCATACGTACCACATCTTCTTTATCCATTCATTTGTTGATGGACACTTCTGTTGTTTCCATGTCTTATCAATTGTAAATAATGCTGCTATGAACATTAGGGTGCATATATCTTTTCGAATTAGTGTTTTTGCCTTTTTTTTTTCAGATATATACCCAGGAGGGGAATTGCTGGTTCAAATGGCCATTCTATGTTAATTTTTTCAAGGACCTCCATACTATTTTCCACAGTGGTTACACTAATTTACATTTCTGCCAACAGTTACAATGGCTCCCTTCTCTCCACATCCTCACCAGCATTTGTTATTTGTAGACTTTTTGATGAGAGCCATTCTGACAAGTACAAGGTAATGTCTCCTTGTGGTTTTGATTTGCATTTCCCTGATGATTAGTGATATTGAGGATCTTTTCATGTAAAAGTATAAATCAGATCATGTCGCGCGCTTGCTCAGAGCCCTCTGCTCATGTGCATTACGGTTCTGTATAATACCAACCTTCCTTCTCCAGCCACAAGGCTGTGAAGAGTTTTCTTGCCTCCCTCTCTTGTCCTCTCCCTGCTCTTCTCCTCCTCTTCATTGTACTTCATCCCTAATGGCTTTATTTCTGTTTTTTGGAATTTGGCTTTCACCCTGGGGACGGTACTTACTGCTTGCTTTGCTTAGACTGGAAGCTTCTGGATCCTTCTGTGGCTAGGTCTTCTCCATCACTCATGTCTCAGCTCTAATGTCACTTCCTCAGACACTTTTCATGACCAATCTAAAGCAACCCCATCCTCTAAGTCACACTTCAGGCAGTTTTAGTTAGATTCTCTTCTTGGTATTTATCACCTCTAAAATAATTTTGTGTTCATTTATTTGCAGACTACAACATGATCTTCATTAATGCAGGGACTTTCTCTTTGCTATTCAATACTGTATCATCTGGCTCAGTATATATCTAGCATTTGTGAATGGACAACACTTCATTGACTTCATTTGGTCCTCATAGCAAACCTCTGGGGTAGTGTGAATGAAAAACATTGCCTGCAAATTAGTAAACAAACAATGTTGCAGCCATCAAAGCCCCTATAGCCACCTGGTGATGAGCCCTGAGGGAATTCAGGATAGAGGCAAATAGGCTCCCCATTGCCAAGCCCGCAGTCATTGCAGCCACCCCAGATGGTGTGCCTGGAGGGGATTCGGAATGGGGAAGAACCAAATGCTGGCCCTAGGTAGCTAAAGTGAAAGTGAAAGGCGCTCAGTGTGTCAGACTCTTTGTGACCCCATGGACTATCCAGTCCATGGAATTCTCCAGGGCAGAATACTGGAGTGCGTAGCCTTTCCCTTCTCCAGGGGATCTTCCCAACCCAGGGATCACACCCGGGTCTCCCGCATTGCAGGCGGATTCTTTACTAGCTGAGCCCTTAGGGAAGCCCAAGAATACTGGAGTGGGTAGCCTATCCCTTCTCCATGGATATTCCTGACCCGGGAATCGAACCAGGATCTCCTGTACTGTAGGCAGATTCTTTATGGCTGAGCCACCATGGAAGCTCAAGAATACTGGAGTGGGTAACCTACCCCTTCTCCAGGGGATCTTCCTGACCCAGGAATCGAACCTGGGTCTCTTGCATTGCAGGCAGATTCTTTACCAGCTTACCTAGAGGGAATTCCTCCTAGGTGGCTCTGGTGCATACCAAAAGAATGATTTCAGTGCGCCCAGAGCCTTTCATCCTCTCATACATAGATAAGTGCTAAATTTGTTAACTTGAGCTGTCTAGTTTTCTTTAACCAGCAGTACTCTTTTGAAGTTTCAACTTCCTGATCTTTGCTGCGAAAACTCCTATCTGTCCTCTTTTCCTCCTTTACCTTTTTAGAGCAACCCCTCAGAACTATCTGAGAGCCTGTATCCTGGGTTGAAGTCCTCAGTATTGTCTGCCAAATAAAACAAAATTCTCAACTTTTAGGTTGTGCTTTTTTTTCAGTCACAAGTAGACACTGCTGTTGCTTCCTCCTAGATTGATGTCTTCATTACTGGTGTGTCTTGAGGACCTTTTAACAGGTCCACAGTTCATGTTTGTTGAAAGAATGCATGAATCGCATTTTACAGGAAGGGAAACCTCACAGTTCATAGAAACCATGTGACTTTCTCCAACATTATTAATTATATAAATAGCACAGTTGGATCTCAAACATATGTCTTTGGTCACTTGCTGCTGCTGCTGTTAAGTCGCTTCAGTCGTGTCCAACTCTGTGCAACACCATAGACGGCAGCCCACCAGGCTCCCCCGTCCCTGGGATTCTCCAGGCAAGAACACTGGAGTGGGTTGCCATTTCCTTCTCCAGTGTATGAAAGTGAAAAGTGAAAGTGAAGACGCTCAGTCATGTCTGACTCTTAGCGACCTCATGGACTGCAGCCTACCAGGCTCCTTCATCCATGGGATTTTCCAGGCAAGAGTACTGGAGTGGGGTGCCATTGCCTTCTCCCTTTGGTCACTTGGCTCCTAGTTATTTGCTATTTCTGTCTTAACTTGTTGCTTCCTGAATGGAAGTGTCTCTTGTAAAACTCTAGAAGAAAAATTTGGATGGAACAACTTCTAAGGTGATGATCTACTATATCCCACAGTAACTGATGAGAAGGGGTGTATTTAGTTAGATGCTCAGAAATGAAATCGATTTATTTAAAGCATATAATCAATATAGTTTTCATTGAGCACCTTGATTTCCTTATTTTTCACATGGCTTTTGTATGAGCTTTATTCATGTCCTAGTGGAAAATGTTGGAAAAGTTTGGAAATGTCATTTTGAAAGATTTACCATTGTCTTTGGAAAATCTCTTTTTTGCTCTCTCTGCTTAGCCAAAACCCACTTCTCCTTTACTCGGTACATGGCAAGCATTTTGAGTACAAGACCTTTGCTTGGTAGTAATATATAATAGACATTATCCAGTCACTCTTTGGCTTAACATCTTTTGGTTTCAAATTCAATCTCCATTGTTTACTGACCCTGAAAAAAATCTTCATGTCTCATTTTTCTCATCTGTTAAGTAGATATAATAATAGTACATATCCCCCAACATTGGTAGAAGAATTGAACATTGTAGTGCGTGATAAAGCCCGAGTCCAGTATGTAGTACATATTGAGTATTTCAAAACATTTAGCTATTATTTTCCATTTTTGTGTTTCTAGTACATCAGCATAGACACTAGCATTTAGGAGATATCTAAAGTGGTAGTTAAATTAATCCAGGGGCTTGTTACCCTCTGGATCTCTGACTAATGGGTTTATCCCTTTCATCCATCTCCTTAAAGTAGAATCAAGAATTGTACCCATTGCTGTCATATATCGCCTATCCAAACCCAATTTCTGTCCTGGAGCTGTTTGACAGAATTTCCAAAAATATAGATTCTTTCAACTAAAGTTATTGTTAACATGAAAAAGTATATTGTTGGGAGAGCCTCTGATTTTTTGGCTTGGATTTTGACTCACCAGTTCTCATTTATGTTGGTTGTGATGACACTCCTCCCCAAAGCTGGTCATTTTTTCTGAAGCTAAATTACTCAGTATTTGTCTCTTTCATGAGTACCTACCTCTTAATCCTAGCATGCTCTGTTATCTTGTTTCCCCTGTTGATGGAAACATCATTTTTCAATATTGCCTTGAAGCAGAGACATTCAAAGGTACACGTGGATTTTCAGAGTCAGGAGGATCTGTGCCATCTGCTGCCTTTTTCTGAGTTTGTGGCTGCTGAAGGGGAGGCCCAGCATGCTTTCTGCTGGCCAATTATAAGGGAGGTGACTGCTGAGTCTTTGGAAAAGGAATGGCATTATCATTCCACGGGCATGTGTTCACACAGACAGGGAATCTCCGTTTCTCAAACCATTGGTTTCAGTGCTGTGTTTCTCTAAAGTGGAGATACTGAGATGGCCCCAATCTTGTCAGAAGAAAGTGTGCCTTTCCTGTCTAAGATGTTCAGTCCCAAAAGATATAGAAAACAAATGAAGCAACAGTGAGGACTCTGTAGGAAAAATCCCTATGTTTTTAACCTCCTTCTGTTTATCAGCCAGTGTCTGGTTGCTGTGTAAGGTGGAGAGGTCTTTTCCTTTGCAGTTGCAGGCTATGGGATGATAGCTTCTCTTTTCAGGTGGATGATAGAAGAGTTGTATCATATGAGGGGAGTGATACTGGGTAATCAAGTTTTAAAAAACATGGACAGTGGCATCAGGTGAACTAGTCTTCCCAGAGAACGAAAAACAGGACTGCTGACAGCAACATAACCCTAAACCCCACGGACCCAGGAAAATCAGGACATTCGATCACCCAGATGAGGCTCACCTCCATCCTTCTGTGGTTTCATAGGTTCACGAATGTTCTCTCAACCGCTCGCCAAGCCCAGCAGTTGGGTTTAGGCTGTCAGATGAGCTGTGATGTAGTTTTCAGTCTCTTCCCACTCCAGCTTGGTCCTGATGCTCCACTTCAACCCAACTGCATCATCTACCTTCCTACTTGCTATGCTTTTCCTATTGGAAAGACATTTGATCTCCACTTCTTGGCTGCACACAGCTTGATCCTTCCGTGTGTTACACGGTTTCAGACCTCAGTGATTTTCAAGCTATATTTGGTGTAATTCTCAATTTTAGATGTTTAGTAAATGCTTGGTTTGCATTCATTTCAGGTTTGGGGAATATACTGTAAACTCATCCTTATTTGGCTGTCTCAGGAACCGGAAAGGGCCTGTGGTTCTCTGGATTGTTTCCATCTTCAGGGAGAGCAGCTATTTGCTTCCTCTTCCAGCAGGGCTCCCCGTCAGGCAGCTGATGAACATCCTTTGCCCGTGTTGTCACCCTGTCCCCAAACTCATGAGCTCCAGGAGGGAGGGAGCCTAGTCCGGGGCCTGGGTCACGGTTGGATTAGGGGGCCAAGGATAGGTGTCCATCATCTCCTGGGCCTTACTCAGTGCTTCAGGGAAAATAATTCTGCTTTCACCTGTTTTAAATATTCTGTTTGGAAAGATTTTCCCTATTAAATTTTCTAGAAGACCACAGTTCTAACTCATGTCTCAGCAGCTGACTTCCTCTGGGTTCATCTCTCAGACTCCCATGTCTGTGTCTGTGGTTGGCAGATTCTGGAATGAATTCCCATGATGAATGCCTGCTGGCATTCGCCTCTCCCACCCGCCGCCAACCCTGTGTACGCATGTCCCTCAGTCATGTCCAACGCTTTGCCAGCCCCATGAACTCTCTCTTTGCCAGCCCCCTGCCAGACTCTCCTCTGTCCAAGGAACTTTCCAGGCAAGAATATTGGTGTGGGTTGCCACTTCCTCCTCCAGGGGATCTTCCTGACCCAGGGATTGAACCCGTGTCTCTTGCATCTCCTGCATTGGCAGGTGGATTCTTCACAGATGCGCCACCTGCTAAGCCCATTCGCCTCTTAGGTATTTTGTGTTCTTATGTGTGATGTATGTCTTTTGTATCCCCTCCCCCTTGAGCATGGGCTGGACCTAGTTACTTGTATCTAATATATAGAATAGTAGAGCAAAGGTGGTAGGATATCCCTTCCAAGATTAGGTTACAAAGCCCTTACTTCCATCTTGCTAGCACTGTCTTTTCTTCTCTCTTGCTCTCCTGATGCGTCAGCTTCTATATTGTGAGCTACTCTATGTGAAGGCCAACAACTCATGAGGAGCTGAAGTTCTCAGTTCAAAAGGTGCCCAAGGACTGAATCCTGCCAGCAAGAACATGGGTGAGCAGAAGTGGACCCTTGTTTTCCCCCCATTTAAGCCTTGAGATGCCTGGCTGTACTTGTGTGAGAACCCAGAGGCAGGGGAACCACTGAGGCTGTGCCCAGATGCCTAGTCTATAGAAACTATCAGATTAAAATGGTATTGCTTTAAACCACTAAACTTTGGAGAAATTTGTTACATAGCAATAGATAGACTTCTCTGGTGGCTCAGATGATAAAATCATCTGTCTACAATGGAGGAGACCTGGGTTTAATCCCTGGGTTGAGAAGATTCCCTGGAAAAGGAAATGGCAACCCACTCCATACTCTTGCCTGCAAAATTCCATGGATAGAGGAGCCTAGTGGGCTATACAGTCCATGGGGTCGTGAAGAGTCAGAAGCTATTGATGGACTTCACTTTCACTTTCTATAGATATCTAGTAGTGTTGATCTTGGTGAGGCAGCAGTGAGTGCTGGTGTGAAGTGAGATCTTAATTCCCTGCCCAAGAATTGAAACTGGGTAGCCTGGATGGGAATCAGGAATCCTAGCCAACAGACTAGCAAGAGCTAGAGGCTAGAAGTTATTTTTCCCTGGATCTTTGCTGCCAGAGAAAAATCATTTATCACAGAGGTAGAAACTGTAAATGAAGGTACAAAGTTTGCTATTAGAGACACAGCAGCAGCAAGTGGGAGAGTATCCAGAGAAACAGTTTGTTTAGATAAGACAGAAGTAAGGCAGAGATGCGCACCCAGAAAGAAAGGGTGGGTTTCCCCCCTAGGGAGGAGGAGAGCAGTAAAGAGGAGGTTATGTCGTTCATATAGGTCAGTTAGTCTGGGTCTTTGTCTTCCTTCAGGCCAATAATCTGCCTTCTTTTTCCATACCAAAACCCATCCTGGGACCCTCCTCTGGGTGAACATACACCCCTCAGCCAACATGTATCTCAAGGTGAAGGCTTCTGGGAGGAGCAAGACTCAGTATGGCCTGGCATTATCCCTTGACTTTTGACCCACAAGGAGCCTTTCTTCACATGTGTAGTGTCTCCCTTGTCCCCAAAGATGGGGGAGTGGAGATGCCTTAATCCTTTACTCAAACAGAGTTTGCCCCTGTTTGTCCTTGCCATGGCTATGACCTTGACTATGGCCATGACTATGACCTTGACTATGGCCATGGCTATGACCTTAAGGGTGTTTACAAGAGATAAACTTTGGCTATTTATCATGTTTCTGTGCAACTTCCATTTTGGAGAGCGAACAGGAGGCTGATTATAAATGCCTTAACTGGAGCCCACCTGTCTCTTGTCTCAGAAAATGCTACCAGCTCCAAGTATCCAGTCTGAAGTCCACTTCTTCTGCCCATGTGAAATGTGAACAGGAGGCCAGTTGTAAATGTCTAATCTGGAGCCCATCTATCGCCTACATCAGTGTCCCATTCACAAGGTCATTTCAGCCATGGCCTTGCTTCCTTATCTTTTACCCTGGTGTGGTGGACCAGTCACCAACATTGCACAGCTTAGTTAAGAGGACACGACTAAAGCTATCTTCTTAATCCTATATCTAAGTTTGTTTCTTCCTCTCTTCCCTTCTTTCTCTCTGCATTACTTATATGCAGAACTCTGCTAGTTTCATCAAACCCTCATTCAAGTATTTAAGCTAATTAAAAATGACTGAATGGGGAGTAAACCAAATGAAAAAAACCCCATCCTTACCCTTTTGCTTCCTGCAGTGTACTGTCTGTATCTCAGTCAGATGACAAACTATGAGTTTTAATTTCCTTAGTAAAATGCTAGTGATGCTGTCTACATTTTGGAGCTTCTGAATCTCCTAACAGTAGCACCAGGCTCTTGCATGGAAGGACATCAATGTGGATTTGACTGTCACACGTTTCTTGACAAAAGCTCTACTGAGAAAATCCGTATTCCAATCTTAGAGACAGTTGAACCATTTATCTTACCAGATTCTCCCCAGGAGTTAGCCACCTACTGGAATTTATTGCTCTGATTCTCTGTAGACATGCCTTGACAAAACTACAAGTTAAAATTATTCCCTAAATTTTGAAGTAAGAAATGATCATGAATAGAACTGTATATATAAGCTTTTAAAAATCATTATCAATGATATCATCTGTTTTTTATTATTCATTGTTCTTTCATTATGATTATTTCTTTTCAGCTCAATGATCACATGGACCATAGCCTTGTCTAACTCAATGACTTAGCTGAGTGCTGAATAATGATTTTAAACTGTGGTGTTGGAGAAGACTCTTAAAAGTCCCCTGAGCTGCAAGGAGATCCAACCAGTCAATCCTAAAGGAAATCAGTCCTGAACATTCATTGGAAGGACTGATGCTGAAGCTGAAACTCTAATACTTTGGCCACCTGATGTGAAGTTCTTCACCTGATGTGAAGAACTGACTCATTGGATAAGACCTTGATGCTGAGAAAGATTGAAGGCAGGAGGAGAAGGGGATGACAGAGGATAAGGTGGTTGGATGGCATCACTAACTTGATGGACATGAGTCTGAGCAAGCTCTGGGAGTTGGTGATGAACAGGGAAGCCTGGCGTGCTGCAGTTCATGGGGTCACAGAGTCAGGCACAACTGAGCAACTGAATTGAACTTTCAGCTCAAAGTGAGGAAACTGATATATTCCCTTGGAGAAATGGATACATGTCTGTTTAATAAGTAATAAACCTATGACATTGCTTTGCCTATGAAGAAACACAGCTCTTTTATGATTAATTATAGTAGATATCCTTAGCCTAACTTTCCTGCTATATTCTTTCTCATTCCTCATTTTATTACCTGGCATTTTTTAAAATTTTCTTTTAATATTTTTGTGGTTTTGTTGTTTTGGTGCTTTCATATTTTAATCTGTGACATTTTAGTAGGTGGGTGGTGAAATTTTCATTCTTTTTTTTTTAAAATTATTTCATTGAAGTATTGTTTTTTGTTTTTCAGTTGCTAAATCGTGTCTGACTCTTTGTGACCCCATGGACCGCAGCATGCCTGGCTTCTTTGTCCTTTAATATCTCCTGAAGTTTGCTCAAACTCATGTCCATTAAGTTGGTGATGACATCCAACCATCTCATCCTCTGTCAGCTCCTTCTCCTCCTGTCCTCATCTTTCCTAGCATCAGGGTCTTTTCCAATGAGTCAGTTCTTTGCATCAGGTGCCCAGACTACTGAAGTTTCAGCTTCAGCATCTATCCTTCCAATGGTTGATTTCCTTTAGGACTGACTCATTTGATTTCCTTACTATCCAAGGGATTCTCAAATTTTCTCCATAGTTGATTTATAATGTTGTGTTAATTTTTACTGTACAGCAAAGTGATTTAGTTCTACACACACACACACACACACACACACACACACACACACACGTGGAAGGGCTTCCTTGGTGGCTCAGACAGTGAAGAATCTGCCTGTGATGCAGGAGACTTGGGTTCAATTCCTGGGTCAAGAAGAAACTCTGGAAAAGGGAATGGTTATCCACTCCAGTATTCTCGCCTGGAGAATTCCATGGACAGGGGAGCCTGGAGGGCTACAGTCCATCAGGTTGCAAAGACTCAGACAAGACAAGTGACTAGCACTTTCTCTTTCACTGTGCAACTGGATAGACTGTGTGTGTGTCTGTGTGTGTGTGCATGCCCGTGTGTGTGTGTGTGTGTATATACACACATTCTTTCTCATATTCTGTTCCATTGTGGTTTATCACAGGATATTGAATAGAGTTCCCTGTGCTACACCATAGAACCTTATTGTTTATCCATTCCATATTTACCAGTTTGCATCTAATAAACCCAAACTCCCAAGCCATCCTTCTCCCATCCACCTCCTCCTGGGCAACCGTAAGTCTGTTCTCTGCGCCCGTGACTCTGTTTCCATTTTGTAGGTAAGTTCATAAAATGTGCATGAACTTAAAATGCTTTCTCAATCTTAAATGCTTGAGAAAAAGTTTTATGAAATTAAATAAAGGAATATTTGTTTCACTTTTTTCCACTTGCACGTGAAAACCTAGTCACAGACTCTGTAACACTTTCTGTGGGTAATTTTATAATGTATAAATTTATAAAACAGACGGGTGGGTCTGCCTTGTTTGTTTTCACCCACGTTGTTGAGTAAAATGTCAATAGGATCCTGGTTCTGCCGGCAAAATTGCAATTGGAAGTGAGCAAAGTGAAGTGGTGGCTATACAAGGAAGTCACACTAATGCCCGGAGTGGTGGTGGAGAAGCTGCCTCTGGAGGAAAGTGTGATGGAGCTGCGTGTGTGTGATTCTGAGCACTCTTTCTGTGGAGTGGGGTCCAAGTGGCATCTTCAGGAGAGTAACTGGTTGCCTTATTCTGGCTTGAGTAGCTCCTTATTCTCTTCGTCCAACCCTCTTAGCTCATCCATCCTCACCTAGGATACTAAGTTATCCTTTAATAAATGCTGTTTTTTCTTTTGAAAAAATTATTTTAACAGTTTTTTTTTTTTTTCCCCTGCTTAGACCTATCACAACAGATTTTATTTTGTGGGCCTAAGAAATCTGACCAGCTCAGGCTTATAAACACACATGCCCTAGGGGTTGGTCTATTAACAAAAATGCCTGATGTGGGTCAGCTTGAGCAGGGAGAAATGAGCAGAGGTGGGAGGAAAGTGCATGCCCCTCCTACATGCGCATGCTCAGTAGTGTCCATCTCTTTGGGACCCTTTGAACTGTGGCCCACCCCCCCCCACCCCCACCCCCCCCCCCCCCCCCCCCCCCCGGCTCCTCAGTCCATTAGATTTCCCAGGCAAGAATACTGGAGTGGGTTGCCACTTCCTCCTCCAGGGGATCTTCCTGACCCAGTATTGAACCTGAATCTCCTGCACCGAAGGCAGATTCTTTACCCAATGACCATCAGGTAAGTATGCCTCTCCTACAAAGGCATTCAATTCAGCTTTTCTTAAACATCGTTTTTATCAAAACTAACTTGATTGTGCCTGCTCACTGTGTTTCACTTTTGGGTCTCCCTTTGTGTGACTTTTGACACTCAAATTTAATGGAGTTATTTAAGAATTTTTTTCCCCTGAGTATTTATAATTCTTCGCTTGTCTATTTTTGAGGTTTGCATTTTCCACCTTCATATTTTGCCCTCTTAGCAGCGTGACCTGTGACTGTGGATGCTCTTGAGTTTCTACAAGGTCAGATTGTTCTGATTTTCCTTGTGGTAAGGACAGTCCTAATCCCAAGTGAGAAGGAAAAAATCATCTCTGACATTGTCAGCCAATCACAGCAACATTTTTCTCTGGCAAATCCTTGTCCCCATGTCTCAGAGAATGGGATCCCAGGAAAACTCTCTTCTAAGTGGAATTCAGTGTCCCCACTCGTTCCTGACTTGCACCTTCTTTTAAAACAGCCACAAAACTGGAAACCTAGCAGACATTTCCAGCCTTGAGATACAGCAGAAATGGGAAATTCTGTTGCAAGTGATATGCCTGACAGTTACATGTAAGTGATTTTATCAGGGGGTCTGGTGGCCAGTTTTCAGAGTGGCAGGCGACTGGGGTGGCGCTTGGGGGAACCTGTCCTCTGTTTCATCCTTGGTCTCAACTGTGGTTTGAAAACTGTATTTGGATTGCATTCTGTGTCGTGATTCATTCCTCCTTGCTGGAACGGCACAGCGACCAGCCTCGTTAGCTCTAATAGACCTTTTAGCACTCTCAGGGTTATGTGGTTTCCAAGTATTACAAACTCATTCATGTCATTCTAATTTAAACATGATGCTGTTCTTATTACTGCATCTCTTTTATAAACTACCCCTTGGCTTCCTTGTATCGGGTGAATGAGAAGTGGAAGATAGCATTCCAATCAACTTTGAAACTAAAAAGTCTGGGTAATTGCATTTGACAAATGTTGAAACCTCAGCTCCTGAGGACTTGCAACACGTTCCTTCCTGACTTTGGCAATAATGGAAACGTCGTCGTGCTAATGAAGGATTTCTACCGAGGGCCCTTGAACACTGTCCAAATAGTCATCGTCAAGCATAAACCATTCAGATTTCTTGGTATTGCTTTGCCCTTCAGCTCAAGGCAGGCCTCTATTTTTTTCAGGATGACAAAGATGTACTTATTCTAGACATAAGTCCTGAAATCTTTGAGAAAAGGCCAAAAAGAAAAAAAGTGTGGGAATAAAATGAGATGATGACGGCTGTATGCATAGGAAAGTCGTTTTAATCTTATGTGGTTGGCTTTTTTAGCTCCCACAGACACAAGGGGGAGAAATGACCATCTGGGGTATCATTTTTGAACAGGGAAGTGTTTCTTTGGAGCTATACATAAGCAGAGTTGGGAGAAAGTTTAGAGATGGTCTTCTTTGATGCCTTTGATTTGCAGGCAGGGCAGTATGGTTTAGAAAGTAGCAGTGACTTGTCTGGGAAGGTCGTGATTGTGAAAAAGGAGGAAGTTGATAGAGAAACAGATCCTCTGTGAGAACACAGCACCCACCTTCTCTGAGGGAATAAACAGTAAGTGAAAGTGAGCACCTTTAGTGAGGGATATTAATCACCAGTGACAGAAATGTGGCAGATCAATGTCTTTTGAAATATCTCCTGATATTCCCTCCTTTCCTCTCTCGCTTCCTCTCTCCCTTCCTCTCTCCCTTGTGTCCTGCCTTCCTTCCCCTCCCTCCATCATTTTGTTACTCTTGGGTTTATCCTCTGAAGCTCTTTCTCCATTAATTCTAGGTCATGGTTTTCAACTGAGGGTATTTTGCCCCCAGGACACATTTGCCAATATCTGAAGACATTTGTTGCCACAACTGGGAAGATTGCTATTGGCATCTGTTGAGTAGAGACCAGAGATGCTGCCATGCCTGGGACACCCCTGACCCAGAGTTAAAGATTTTCTGATTCAAAATATCAATAGAGTTCAGATTGAGAAACCCCGTCTGTACTGATGCTTATTGGAAAAGAGGCAAGGCCAGGGAATACTTACTTGGAAGGCAGGAGGCATGCTATGGGCAATAACTGGTGTCTGTTTGTCATTAGACACTGTCCATGAAACTCATGACTTCTCTGCTAGAGAGCGTGTCTCTCATTGCTTTGGAAATCTAACTATATTTCTGAATCCACTAGGAGACGTACTCAACCCTCAAATGCCCTAAGAGACAGATTTAATTAAAAAAAAAAAAACAACACCTAGTTACAAAGCTGTGGGCAGCATTAGTGGAAATGAAGGAGGGATGGAGAAGGGTCTTGAAAAAGCAATAGTGATCTGGAGAGGGCAGAGGAGGGTGTGGTCCCTGGAAGCCATGATATCTCTAGCTGTAGGAAGAACTTTTGGTAGAGGAAGGAGTCACCATCAACCTGTGGTCCAACAGAGAGGAAACCAGTGTTTGCACACCCTGATCTTGGTCTCCTCCTACCCTCAGATCTGTTGTTGGTATCTCCTTTTAATCAATCTGGAAATCAGAAGGCAAAAGAGCTTTAGCTGGGGGGAGTCTATAGTGGTCAGCTTCCTGGGACACAGAATAGGGTGGAGAGGAGGTCTGAGGGGCAAATGGGGATTATCCAAAACAGCTGTGCTTATGGATCTCCTTGGGGTCTGATGACATGGAATGTAGGCTGTGCCACACACTGGAAGCTTTCCTGGTGGCTCAGTGGTAAGGAACCCACATGCCCATGCAGGAGACATGAGTTTGATCTAGGGGTTGGGAAGATCCCCTGGAGAAGGAAATGGCAACCCATCCCAGTATTCTTGCCTGGGAAACTCAGGGCCAGAGGAGCCTGGGGGGCTATAGTCTATGGGGTCACAAGAGTCAGACATAACTTAGCGACTAAACAACACGTAATTTGGGTGACCTTGAGCAGGTTACTTAACTTTTCCATAAATTAGTTTCCTTTTCTGTATTTTGGTAATAATAACAGTATCTACCTTATGTATTAATAGTTTGTTTCGAAGATTAGGGGCAATGATGCATGTAAAGTACTCATAACATTTACTAGGCACATAATAAGTTCTTGGCAAATGTTGGTGGTTAATTTTCCTGGTCATTTGTTCTCCCGCAGGACAGATAGCAGGGGCTGTGATTTCAGGCTGTGAAAACACATTTGCTTTCCATGTTAGGAGTATGTCTTGCTAGGGGAATCCTGAATGTGAGGGGAATTGGTTAAACTCTATAGTCCCATTGATTTCACACTTAATTAATTTTGCTTATGTAATAAGTCTGCTTCCATATTCGTTAGAAGATGATTTCGAGAAATTGTCTCACCCCCCAAAAAAAAATCAGCACAATTACAGCAAAACTTTTATTGTCCAGTTGTAAGTTAAGTGATTCATGTTAGGATCTCATAGATGTTTTAATGTTCAGTGATTGAATTGTGTGGCTTAAAAATTACTGGGCCTGGCACTTAATTCAATACAAAAACTAGTTCAGGGCTTCCCTGGTGGTGCAGTGGTTAAGAATCCACCTTGCAATGCAGGGGACGCCAGTTCGGTCCACCAGTTGGATCCCTGGTCCAGGAACATCTCACATGCCTCAGTGTTACTAAGCCTGAGAGCTGCGACTACGGAGCTCATGTGGCACAACTACTAAGGCCCACGTGCCCTCGATCGTGTGCTCCACAATGAGAGAAGCCACTGCAATGAGAAGCCCTCACATCAGATCTAGAGAGCAATCCCTGCTTGCCGCAACTAGAGAAAGCTTATGCTCAGCAATGAAGACCCAGCACAGCTCAGTTCAGTTGCTCAGTCGTGTCCAACCCCATGGACTGCAGCCTGCAGCATGCCAGGCCTCCCTGTCCATCACCAACTCCCTGAGCTTGCTCAAACATATATCCATCGAGTTGGAGATGCCATCCAACCATCTCATCCTCTATCATCCCTTCCTCCTCTTGCCTTCAATCTTTCCCAGCATCAGGGTCTTTTCTAATGAGTCAGTTCTTCACATCAGGTGGTCAAAGTATTGGAGCTTCAGCATCAGTCCTTCCAATGAATATTCAGGACTGATTTCCAAAATCAAAACAAAACAAAACAAAAATTGGTCCATATTGTTTCGTGTAGTGAATGTATGGTGGAGATCTCCCTTGCCCTCCTTCAGGATGGAACTACCTATTTCCCCAACTGTTTCAGTGCTTGTGGTTGACAACTTTTAATGTCTTCCTTTCTGGGAATTGCCCCCTCCTTTATACCCAATAACTGGTCACTGTGATGTATAAAGGCCTGGATGCTTTGCCTCAACTTGAAACAATTTTAAGGGGTCATCCCAGCTCCTTGGCTTCCTGTGGGATCAACTGAAGCCTTTGTTGTGATTGCACACAGCTTGACTTCTCCACCTCCCTCCTCCCCCCAGGCATGGTTTGGCTTTCCCCACATTCTCCAAGGTGTTGATCTCATTAACATGTGCCAACAAACTTCAAGCATGTAAATCTCAATCCTGTAATCTGTTTTCAGGGAAACTCTTACCTGCAACCTTTGGGGTCAAGAAGTCTCTGAGGTCAAGAGTGAATTTTTTAAATAAGCCTTTCCTTACTAAGCTTTCCTTAAGCTGTGCCATCTGGAATGCTTAAGTGTTTATTGAGCTGAGCAGTAGCACTTGAAAAGTTGACTCAATAGGATCCTGGATTTATGGTAATAATGATTTTCACAAAGGTCACCACTGTGATTTCCAGGAGTTACTGGGATGGCCAGGTTGGTTATAGACGTCCTCTGTCCTCTCTTTCTGGTCCACGTGTGTTCCGTCAAAACCACTTTCTCTATCTGAAAGGACCACTTTTCCAGATAAAGGAGAGCAAGTCCTTAGTTTCATAGTGGTTAGGCTCCCACTGAAGAACAAATCTCTTAAAGACCAACTTGACCTGGAATTTTTATTATGGATTTATATATTCCAAATTACCAGTGCATAGGCAGTAAACAATATTTCGTACCCTGCACAGTGAATCCTTGAGTTGGTGCTGGATTTTATAGTGTTAATGCTCTTGGTCTGCTCAGGCTGTTATAATAAAATAGCACAGACTGGGTAGCTTATAAACAATGAACACTTTTCCTACAGTTCCAGAGGTTGGGATCATAGCTTCTTCAGATTTGGTGTCTGGGAGGGCTGCCCACATTCTCTCTGTTTCCTAACGTTGTGGGAGGGGCTGGGGAGCTCTGCGGGGTCTCTTATTTATTTTTGGCTGTGCTGGGTCTTCGTCGCTGCGTGGGTTTTCTCTCTAGTTGTGGTGCACGGGCTGCTTATTGCAACGGCTTCTCTTGTTGTGGAGCTGGGGTTGTAGGGCGTGTGGGCTTAGTTGTGGCATGTGAGCTTGGTGGTTGTGATTCCTAGGCTCGAGAGCACAGGCTCAATGGCTGTGGCCCATGGTGTTATGCTCTGCGGCATGTGGGATCTTCCCAGACCAGGGATCAAACCCATTTCTCCTGCAGTGACAGGTTGATTCTTTGCCACTGAGCCACCCAAGAAGCTCTGTGGGGTCTCTTATAAGGGCACTAAATCCCATTCGAGGAGGACTCACCCTCATGACCTAAACATCTCCCAAAGACCCTACCTCCCGATACCATCGTATTAGTGTTACGATTTCCATGTATGAATTTTGAGCAGGTACAACATTCGGGCCATAACAGATGTCCACAGAAGACTGATTTGCCTTGGAATTTTATCATGAAATTCTATATTCTAATTAACCAGTGCAAAGGTGGTAAAGCTCCACTTTCTACTCTGCACTGTGCCTCCTTGAGATGGTGCCAGATTTTCTAGTGTTAATGTGTGCTTAGTACTCCTTAGGCAGAAATGTCCACTGGAATGATGCACACCATAGAGCTATTGTCTCATAGTCTGATGTGACTCATTAAGGCTTTTACTCTATCTTAACTCTGCTTTAGGAGACTTGTGTTTGGCAGATACTGCGAAAATGTAGCTCCATTAGCCATAGCTACCTTAAGTAACATCAGTGCGTTGGTAACTTGCAGATGTTAGAGGCATTGGGTTGACTTTGCTCAGTCAGGGGACCCACTTCACTTCTGTCTGCTGGTTGCAGCAGGTGTTAACGTGATGGGATTGCCACCCCGCATGCTTTAGTGTACAGGCTAGGGGCTCTCCACTTAATGGCACTAACTTGATTGTACTCGTGGCTGTTGTGAAGATCTGCCAGGCTTTCAGAGCAGTTTCTGTTCATGTGCAAGTAGCCCAATGATGCTTTCTCAGATGGTTTAAAAGCTAGTCATATTCTGATATTTCCAACATGGCACCTGTGCCCCAATTCAAGCTACTGAATCATATTCAATATTCAAGTTATATCATCCAGTTTTTAAAATCTAAGGCCTACAGCTGCAACTAAGTTAGGTGACAGTATAGGGTTGATTATGACAAAGTCTGATTTACAGTGGAAGTCTTGGGGGCCCAGACTTCAAAAGAAAATTCTTCTATGGGTCCCTAACAGGATACAGTCTCACTGGGTTGGCCTAAGAATTAAATGAGTGAAGAGATCAAAAGCAAAAGCGAAACTGTACAACACTGTGGGAATTCCCTGGTGGGCCAGTGGTTAAGAATCCACCTACCAATGCAGGGGACATGAGTTTAATCCCTGGTGTGGGGAGATCCCACGTGCCATGGGGCAACTAAGTCGGTGCATCACAGCTACTGAGCCTCGCGCCTAGAGGCTGTGCTCTGCAGCAAGAGAAGCCACCGCGATGAGAAGCCCACACGCTGCAACTAGAGCAGAGCCCCCAGTATCCACAACTAGAGAAAACCTATGTGCAGTAATACAGACCCAGTGCAGCCAAAAACAAAACAAAAAACAAACAAAAAACATTGTGGGTGGTGTTACAAGGCAGATGCAAGTATCCTCACCTATTGAGGGAATGAGTGAACCCTGTCTGCCAGGCTGAAGTATGTATGACAGCGCCTGGTAGAGAAAGCAAAGATATGACTGTGATTCTAGATTAAATTATCCAAATAAAAAGTAGGGATCAGTGCAATATTTGTAAAACACTTAGTGCACTTTCTCCTTTCCAATTTTTCTTTAAACTGGCATGTTGCTTCCTTTGAATTTGGGGGAAAATATACACACAGAGACAGAGACATTCACATTTTTTGAGAGGAGATCAAACTAGTCAATAAAAAATCAACCCTGAATATTCATTGGAAGGACTGATGCTGAAGCTCAAATACTTTGGCTACCTGATGCAAAAAGCTAACTCATTGGAAAAGACCCTGATACTGGGAAAGATTGAGGGCAGGAAGAGAAGGGGATGACAGAGGATGAGATGGTTAGGTAGTATCACCAACTCAATGGGCATAAATTTGAGCAAGCTCTGGGAGATAGTGAAGGACAGGGAAACCTGGCATGTTGCAGTCCATGGGATCACAGAGTCAGGACATGACTTGGTGACTGAACAACAACATAAAGGGTTTGAAATGGGTAACTGGGTCTAACTGGGATTGGGTTTGAGAAATAGTTACAAGGAAGGTTTGTAAGAGAAAAGTATACAATCAAATTCCACATATAGAACCCAAGCAAACTTGAATTGTCACCACGACTTTCAGAGAGAGATAGAGGGTGTTTCGTGCCCTGGAAGGGTTTGACACATCACCTCAATTTTGTACCCTGTGACTAATATGGACTGTTAGCCGAGGGTACAGATGGTTGTTTCAGTCAGTACGAAAGACACATTCCCATTTAGAGTGCAAAGACTCACAGTAGTAGAGCAGTTAAAAATGTTAAATGTTCATCTAGAAACTGAGCCTGATACAAATTACATAAAATAGATGCAGAAATGTGTCATAGGCATACCTAAAACGAAATGCATATAATTGGTTATAAAATGTGGCCACATTTTATAAGAGTTGCATGAAAGGACTCGATGAGGTCATGGCTGACCAAAGGAGACAGGGAAAGGTGTGGTCTGTTACTAGAGCTGACTCCCAGGCAGACTCACAGCTTGAGGCTCTGGTCCAGATTCAAGTGCTAACATTCAGATCCATGTCCATAGGGAGCACAGGAATAATCTGTTGTGGTCTAGGCAAGTCGTGAACACAGGCAGAAAGAGATAGCTGGGGTCTGAGGAAATTCAATGAGGTCTATAGGAGGGTGGACCCTAGAGATAGTGAATTGAATTTGGATGTTACTTGAAAATCTTGAAAGGCAGTTGGATTATAAAGACTGTTCGGGGCTGAGGTCATTAGGCAAGGCTTCACAAGACTCTAGTATTAGTGAGGACAAGTGAGTACAACTCAGAGTCCCTGTTCTGGACAAAGTCTGGGAGAACTATTCACACTTCAGAAATAGAGACCCCACACTGGTCTACGAGGCTGCATCCAGATAGAAAACAGACGGTGATGAATGAGGATGTCATCGAACCCGTCACAGTCTGTTTTCTATCTGGATTCCAAATCACTCCCCAAATCACCAGGAGTATGTATGTATATATATATATTTATATTTTAACAAACTCAGGCACCCTTTGAGCAAAGTTTCCACAGATTTACTCACTAATGATTGCAGCAGGCTGTCCTAGCAACCAACTGATTCCATCAGAGTGACCCATTTAGTGGTCCTTAAGTCACCAACTCAGCAGTATAAGCAGAAATAACCTGATTCTCACTCCACCATTCACTTGTTCGTCTTTTCCATTAGTCCTTGGAATGCCTGACGACTCATTTAGTTTGCATCCATTTTCATTATTCTTCCAAATAGTGAATCACTTGGCTCCATCACAAGCAGATTTTCTTTTAAAATGAGATCAATATGTTTAACAGGTTTTCAGAATGGGTACTTGTGATCAATGTGCATTACTTATCACAGAATTACCTGTGTGCATATTTTTATTTTGAAATACTTTTTAAAAGGCAATGCTAGGTGTGCATATATAATATGCATAGTAATCAGAAAATTAATAACTTATAAATTAAATATCAAATTGGACTTAGAACTTCTCTCTTCTCATCACTTATGATGCTCCTATTGTTCTAAATGATGATGACTTAAAAACTAGATCAATAATAACAAATGAAGACATATGTATATACTTCTTTTATATTATTTGATGATATGTAATAATTGCCAGCAGAAATGTATATATTTTTACATGGAGGATCATAGAAAGAAAAAAAGAAGCTAGAAACCATATAGGGAAGGCTAGAATTAATGACATTGTGCACTGAAGTCATTCATGAGCTTCCTGGCTGTCAAGTGAAAGGGGAAGGGTTTCTCTCTGTAAGGAAAGCATGCAGGCAGACGTATCCTGGCACTGAAATTGAGATTGCATAGTGTGATGGCTAAAACTGTGGGTTCTGGACTCCACAGTCATAGATTTGAATTCTGGCTCTCCCAGTTATTAGTGTGATTTTAACATTCAGAGCCTCAGTGTCTTCATCAAAAGTGTATGGAAATACCCACTCCTTAAGGCAGCTGAGAAGTTCAAATTAGAAAATACGTATATTGGGCTTCCCTGCTGGCTCAGTGGTGAAGAGTCCACCTGCCAACACAGGAGACATGGGTTCAATCCCTGGTCTGGGAAGATCTCAGATGCCATAGGACACTGAGCCGGTTCGTCACAACTACTGAGCCAGTGTTCTAGAGCGCGAGCTGCAGCTACTGAGCCCACGCTCCACAACGAGAGAAACCACTGCAGTGAGAAGCCTGGGGATCACATCTAGGGAGCGGCCCTTGCTTGCGGCAACTAGAGAAAGCTTGAGCACAGCAATAAAGAGCCAGCACAGCCATTAATAAACAAACAAAAAGAAATGCATATAAAGTGCCTAAGGCATGCCATAACTGCCTAGTGTCAATAACTGTTAGAAGTCCACAACTTTTTTTGCCTTGTGTACTCTCTTTAATCAAAGGATGGCTTTAAGTACATAAAATGTACTATCTTTAAATGTACAATTTTAAAAACATGCACACATCAGTTTGCCACCGATGTGGCACTACCATCTAGCATTACCATCAAGATGTTGAATATTTATTTTACATATGAGTACAAATGCCATGTTATTTACTATGTAAAGCCTCTTAAGTGTTACAACCTGTGCTGTATGTTTCATAAATATATTATAGCTTGATCTCTCTAAGGAAAGTGTTGCTCCCTACTTCTGTTTCTATGACTTATGGTTTCCATTATTTTTAAACTCTTTTATCCTTCATTTTATACAAAAGTGAGTATCCACAAGATTGTCCAAGCCAGAAAATTCTCCTACAGGTAAGATACTAGTTTAGGGGAATATAGGAGAAGCCAAACTATTTACTTAAAACAATTATGGAAACTTAATAGACACAAAAAGGGTAATTCTTTTCCCCCTTGAATTTTTGTAAAGGTAAGATGAATCCCAAGTGGGCATTCATGGCTTGTGATAATTATGAACTATCGCTAATGTGAACAAGAATAAAGGAAATCTCACTTAAATTAGAGTCAGGATGCTGGAGGTGGGAACTCTCATGCCCACCACTCATTGCTATCTGCAGACCCCAAACAGGAAGAGATGTACCTTGTATTGCCAACAGTAAGAAGGCTATTGCTTTACTAGTCCAGCAAGAAAAAGGAGGTTTTCTCTCTGCCCAACAACAATTCAGTCAATTAGAGAGTATTACAACTCAGCCAGTAAAAAGCCACTAGAGTTCAAACTTCCAGTTTCCTCGTTTACAACAGGAATTTCCTCAAATTATCCTTTTCCTGTATAAAAGAATTTTCCTCTCTCTTGTTTCTCCAGATTTGCATCACTTTTGCTATAGCATGCTTGTCCTGAATTGCAATTCTCTGCTACTTTGAATAAATTCATTTTGCTGGTGAAATAACTGGCTGTTTTAGTTTTGGTGTCAACACTAGTTTATCTTTTTTATATGTGTTTCAACACTGTATAGAAATAAAAATATTTGCTATATTTGAGCTATTTTCCAGTGTCATATTCTAAGAATAACACTTGGGTTTGTTCATTACTTAAGAGGAATAAACTGATAGATATTTATAGTTGACTAGGCTATGGTCTTTCCTGTGGTCATGTATGGATGTGAGAGCTGGACTGTGAAGAAGGCTGAGCGCCGAAGAGTTGATGCTTTTGAACTGTGGTGCTGGAGAAGACTCTTGAGAGTCCCTTGGACTGCAAGGAGATCCGGCCAGTCCATTCTGAAGGAGATCAGCCCTGGAATTTCTTTGAAAGGAATGATGCTAAAGCTGAAACTCCAGTATTTTGGCCACCTCATGCAAAGAGTTGACTCATTGGAAAAGACTCTGATGCTGGGAGGGATTGGGGGCAGGAGGAGAAGGGGACGACAGAGGATGAGATGGCTGGATGGCATCACTGGCTCGATGGATGTGAGTCTGAGTGACCTCCAGGAGTTGGTGATGGACAGGGAGGCCTGGCGTGCTGCAGTTCATGGGGTCGCAAAGAGTCGGACACGACTGAGTGACTGATCTGATTTAAATTTTGTTTTAAATGTATATCAGCTCCAAGTTAGAAGTTACTGGCATGCTTAACACTTGAGAAGCTGCTAGACTTTCTCTCCTTGCCTCAGAGGAACTGGAGCCTCAAATGGTGTGCCCATTGTACAAGTGGCTGTGAATACTGTGTTGGATTGCCTGATGCCAAGAAGGGTATTCCCAGGCTCTTTTTTTCTGTATAATTGTCCCAGTAAAACCTGTCTGCCGTGAGTGGCAGCTCATGTCAGATAAGGGAGGCAGAATAAGAGAGGCTAGTATGGGTTGCCATTTCCTGCCCCAGAGGATCTGCCTGACCCAGGGTTTGAACCCACATCTCTCACGTCTCCTGCATTGCCAGGCGGATTCTTTAGCACTGCACCATCTGGGAAGCCCAGTACTCTGAGGCAGTTGCAGCCACGATCGGTGGTCTTTTTTGATATTTGTAGCAACCTTCCCCACTTGGTGCCCAAAGTGAGTTTTACCAGTGGTACTTCCCTAACCTTCGGTCACTGGGCTCTTCCAGTGATTGGGTAAACCTGTAAAACCTCTATGTAAATCCTCTTATAAGGAATGGGAGCTGGTATTCAAATCCAAGTATTTGTTTAGAAAGGAATATGGATATTTACTCAATAGTGACAGTTAGGACAGAGAATATGGAAAGACACTGGCAAGGGTTAAATGGAGTTGTGATTACCTCTGAGTTTGCATTTCCTCCTCTGTAAAATGGCAGTATTAGTAAGGCTGTGGGGAGGCTTACATGAAATAATTTTGTAAAATGCTTAGAATAAATCATGTTGAAGGTGCTTAGTAAATCCTCTTATAGAGTGAGGAGCATCTGTTATCTTCCTAGCCTTAACTGATTCATATACACACTCATACTCATTTACTGAACACCTACTACGTGATTTATTCTAAATACTTGCCAAAATTATTTCATGTAAGCCTCCCCAAAGCCCTAATAACACTCCCATTCATAGGTAAGAACAGGGAAACTCAGATATAATCACAAACCCATTTAGCCCTTGCTGGCATCTTCCCATATTCCCTGCTCTAACATGGTCACTATTGGTTAAATGTCCATATTCCTTTCTAAAAAATGCTTTTATTTGTATACTAGGCCCTATTCCCTTCAGCCCACCTGAGACTATTACAATAACAATTCCTTTCTCTCCTACATCATCATATATCTCCTTCAGTGAATAATTCCCATCACTGTTAAAAAAGTAATTTTTGGCTTATCACAGGCCAGGAACACAGTGTACCACTAGAAGCTGGAAGAAGCAAGGAAGGGTCCTCTCTTCTAGCCTCTCAAGGGATCATAGTCCTGCCGACACTTGGATTTCAGACTTCTGGGCTCCAGAACTGTGAGAAAACAAATGTCTATTGCTTTAACCCACCAGGTTTGCGGTACTTTGTTACAGCAGCCCTAAAAAAGTTCACACACCTTCCGCCTTACTTCCCTTGGATAAAGTCTGTCTCCTTAGTTTAGCACAGAAAGCATTATTTAGTTGACTTTATCCTTGCCTGCATCTCTGGCGTTTTCTTCTCCCACATTCACTGCTCTTATCACTCCGAATCTGTCTTCCTGCATGCTGATCCTTCTGCCTGAAACGCCTTTCCTGCCTTTGTGTTAACTCTCGGTCATTCATCTACGCTCAATTCAGGTGTCATTTCCTCTAGCTCCACCTTGCCTTACACAGTAGCCACCAGTCACACATGACTATTGAGCACTTGAAATGTAGCTTGTGAGATGGACGAACTGAATTTTTCATTGCTGTTAATTTTAAAAGCTGAAGCACAGGGAGTTTAAAAAAAATATTGATTGCACATTGAAATGATATTTGTTATTGGATTACACAAAATATTATTAAAATTAATGTCTTGGCTTTTTATTACCTTTCTTAACCTGGCTATTAGAATATTCAAAGTCACTTACCTGGTGGTCTGTTTTCTGTCGGACAGCACTGTGTTTAGGGCTCTTCATTCCTACAGCAGTCAGTATCCCTGCACCATGTTTATGGGAAGTCATAGTCTATGTATCAGCTCATCGATTAGGAAGTCTTAGATGGTGGGTCTGTAACTCATCTTTGTACCCTCGTGGCTAGCCCAGTGCTTTGTAGAGAGGAAGTACTCAAGAAAGCTTGGCAGAAAAACTATAGGTGAGAAGCCCTTTTCCAGCACTTGCTTGGCATGCCCCAAATAAAGCAACCTTGCCCTGAATGGTCGTTGTTGGTTTGGTGATCTGCCAGGTGGGGTTGGGCTATAAGGAGGGCAGTGAGCAGCCTTCTCTGACTTTGCATCCATGTTGTCTTGAGACCTAGACTGTGTTCAGTACCAGTCTGGATGATGTGAATTTCTGATGGATGCTGCTGCTGCTAAGTCACTTCAGTAGTGTCCGACTCTGTGCAACCCCATAGACGGCAGCCCACCAGGCTCCCCCGTCCCTGGGATTCTCCAGGCAAGAACACTGGAGTGGGTTGCCATTTCCTTCTCCAATGCATGAAAGTGAAAAGTCAAAGTGAAGTCGCTCAGTCGTGTCTGACTCTTGGCGACCCCATGGACTGCAGCCTTCCAGGCTCTTCCACCCATGGGATTTTCCAGGCAAAAGTACTGGAGTGGGGTGCCATTGCCGTCTCCGTCTGATGGGTGAGTGGTGGCTAAATATCTTTCCTTTCCTCTGACAGCAGTCCACCTGGCTGAAACGTAAGCTGCCTGTTTCTGGCTGACCTCCAGTGATGAGGAGCAGCCCTTTGGTAACGGCCATCTCCCCACTGATTCTCTTGTGCTCACTTTTGCCTTTTGCACTTCTGCTCCCTCGTGGATTCTGAAGCCACGCACAGTTCTCTGGGAAGAGTCCTGGTGGTGCCCACCAACCCTTTAGTCTGCTTTCTGTTCAAAAGCTTCCTTTTCAGCCTTGGACTGAGTAGGTGGTGAGGCTGTTTGTTGAGGAAGGAGTCTTCTCAGGTGAGTTGGCCAAAATCAGCCACTCGTACCTTAGTTGAATGCCCCTGCCAGGATGTTGTACCTTAAACCTAAGGAGATTATTTCAATTTATGAGTCAACTCAACACTTTAAGAGTGAAGATTGGGATCCATTCAGCAAATGTTGATCAGTGTGGCCATGATCCAGGAACTCTCAAGGCACTGGGAGGGCTTGGGGGTCGCCAGGTGAATGAGCCACTGTCCACGTCCACAGGTTGTCTGAAGTTACTGGAGGAGATAGGTCAGCGAGTCAGTGGGGCCGGTGCTGTGACAGAGAGAAGCACAGGGAAGCCTGTGGGCAGGATACTCATCCAGGTCTAACTACGTATCAGAGTCAAGGGGTCACCTGAGTTTGACATTGGATCCTATCTCTTATTAGCAGTGTAATTTTTGTTTGTTTTAGGCCACGCTGTGTGGCCTATGGAATCCTAGTCCCATGATTAGGGATTGGACTCAGGTCTTTGACAATAAAAGTGCTGAGTCCTAACCACAGGACTGCCGGGGAATTTCCTAACAGTGTAATGTTTAAAAGCATTTTTGAAATCGTAGTTTTCTTATCCACAGTAACCAGTAGTGTAATTCCCATCTGTAAGAGCGTATTGAGCATTACATGAGATAATTTGTACAAAATGTTTACCATAATGACTGCCCAGTATTCACTTGCATTATCATTATGTTCTCAGTTGGGCTGTGCTTGTGATCCCTGCCTTCTGAAATGATGCCCCCACGTCCTTTCGCAGCTAGCATATGTTAACAACCAAGTCCTTGTTGCTCACAAGAATAGTGCCAAGGGCTCAGTGATATCCAACACCATCCCTTTTTGCAGCCACATTGGTTGACTTGCTTTTCCCAAGTTGTATTATAAAATTAAATCAAGCATCATTGTTTCCATGACTTCCATTGCTTGGAATTTTCTTCTCCATCCACTTAAATCCTGTGTGCCTCTGAGTTTGTCTGAGGAAATTTCCCCCCACCGCTGTGGTCCACAGCAGCCTCCCTCTCCTGGGAGCCCCTGCGTCAGCACTGGAGCTGTGCTGTTTCCACAGCCTTGCAGCCTCTTTATCTCAATTTCTCTAATCCTCTGAAGGGACTTTGCTTTATACATGTTCCCTATCCCTACCATGCTTCGCAAAGACTAGGCAGTTAATACATAGTTGTTGCTTAAGCAAGAACCTACGCAACTTCTGCCCTGTTTTGCCCAGTGGAAGGTAACCAACAGTGGAGTAACCCATAGGACACTTGTTACCAAAGAAGAAATCTGGAGGCAGGCAGTCCTGGTGTTCATTCCTTAGCTCCATGATGTCAGTGTGTGGAGTTGACATCTCGAAATTCTTTTGGCTTATCATATTTCTCATGCTTACTGGATTTTTTTCTGTAGTTCCCGAAGCTTTTTATGTATGTAGTGTGTCCAGAGGAGATGGCAGGAGGGTACCTGCATATATGTGTATCAACTCACACCCACAAGGGGTTGGGGAGAGAGCCAGAGACAGACACGTATACACACAAACAGGGGTTGGGGAAGAGGGGAAGAGAGAGTGGGAAGGAAGACTCATTGAGGGACATTCTCTTTCCTTTTCTGGGAGAGGAAAAAAGCTATCTCAGAAATTCCCTTATGTCTGTCGGCAACAATAGAATCCATGGAACCCTTAGCTGCAAGAGAGGCTGTAAATACAAGTTTCTGTCCTTTTCAGTTTTTGTGGTTCTATGGGGGAACCAAGGTGGATAAAGCAAGGTGGGGGAAGCAAGGGGTGCTGGCAGTGGCCATTAGTAGCTAAATGATTGTGTCTCCCAAGTGTTTTTAAGCATGGAGGTGACATCAGTTAGTACTGCTGACATCATGACCCCTTGGGGAAAAGCTCCTGGGGAGAAGTATCTGGCAGGACAAACTAGTGAGCTTCTGGGAGTAGAATGTGCAGCCAACTTCATTCTTTTACAGGAAGCCTGAGAGGCATTACGGAGAAGGCAATGGCACCCCACTCCAGTACTCTTGCCTGGAAAATCCCACGGACGGAGGAGCCTGGTAGGCTGCAGTCCATGGGGTCGCTAGGAGTCAGACATGACTGAGTGACTTCACTTTCTCTTTTCACTTTTATGCATTGGAGAAGGAAATGGCAACCCATTCCAGTGTTCTTGCCTGGAGAATCCCAGGGACGGGGAAGCCTGGTGGGCTGCTGTCTATGGGGTCACACAGAGTCGGACACGACTGAAGTGACTTAGCATAGCATAGCATAGCATAAGAGGCATTAAGACTAAATGGAATAAGATACAGCTGAGGTTAGGAATGCAACATTTGAGAAGAGGGGCTGGTTCTGGGGAGAATAGGTGAAGGAACAGGATTGAGTTTGGGAGCTTGCATCATGTTCAGAATCATTCAAAGCAAGATGTCGAAGCAAGATTTTGGAGTGGGAGGTATCAGCAGATCAGGGATGGTGGGTGAAATGGTCCCTTGATTTTTACCTTTGTTTTCACAAAAACAGACCCTGAGACAAGGTTGTGGGTACAAATAGTTCTTTGAGAGTTGACAGCAGGAAGAGTGGGAAAGAAGTGAGAAGGGCAGAGGAGAAAGCTAATAAAGGGTGTATTCCCATAGGTATATTCACTATGGGCAATTGAAACCCAATCCTACTATGGACCCTCCAAGAGTTTGTGTAGAACAGGCCCCAGAATGGTTTCATCAACGAAGTGAGGAAACTGAAATATTTATCCACCAGTTTCCCTCTCTCATTGGAGGGAGCCAGTTCTGCAGGCATTGTCTCCTTGGCACTTTTGGCCTGTCTTGTCATGTGGGGCAGAGCATGGCTCTGTAGCCAGGGAATTCCTTCTGGCAGCCAGTCACAGGATGTTATTGGCAAGTATGAGAATTGATCTCAAGTGGGATCTGGGAGGGGCTGACATAATATGAGCTGGGCACCAACAGTTTCTGCTATAGGTAGCCTCCTACTTGAAGGAGGAAGAACAGACCTGTGGGGTTCAGGAGAGTTTTGCTGATCCAGGAGGACATAGGAGAGGAGGTGCCATAGCCTGTCTGTTGCAGGCACAGAACAAACATTTTGGCGCCCCCTAGGGGTTGAGAGAGGTACTGCCAGCTCCGATCTCCTGAAAGACATTCTGAGCAGATGGTGCTGTCTAGAGACAGGTTCAGTGCAGTCACTCAGTCATGTCCGACTCTTTGCGACCCCATGGAGTGCAGCATGCCAGGGCTCCCTGTCCATCACCAACTCCTGAGTTTATTCAAACTCATGTCCTTTGAGAGACAGGTGTGAGTATATGTAGAACTGGGTGAACTTGGAATGGAACTAGAGTTACAAAATTCTCCTTGAAGGTTAGACATCCATAACTTTGTCTTAAGAATGGTGCAGGACCCTTTCACGTTGCTGGCTTGCCTTTAGCGCCTCTTAGTGAAGCTAGCAAGTCTAGAATACTCCTTAGGACATGATTTATGAGGTCAGAGTGGGCAAAAACCCAGAGTTGGGTCAGCATCCTAGGATCAGACATTCTTCTCAACTGAAACTTGAAACACCCATTTTAAGTCAGTTTCTGCCAGGATTAAAACTGAAATGGAAGGAAAGGCCTAATAATCTTTCTATCTACTCACTATCTGATAAATGTCTACCCTCCATTTTTAGGGAAGCAGTGGGTCTCTGCTGCTCATATGAAAGAGCAAAACCAAAAATATATATGTGGATTCATCTTCTACTTAAATAGTTGATCAGGGGGTATTTTGATTGCTTTACCTTAAAATACATGGACACATTTTCAACCAGAGGGATAAAAAGAATCAATTGATTTGGGTAAGAGGTATTATAAACTGAAAAGAATTTGCTTTCTTCCACCTTTCTCTACCCCTAGGGATACTCAAGATTCAATTGTTCTCTTATTGAATGCTTAGAAACTACTACTTCCATCCACTTCTTCTCTGATTTTACTCTCCACCAGTCTCAAGACTGTATTTTGTGCAGACTCTTTTAGGTTGAGATTTCTTGACTTATTTTTCAGAGTAGTCTTGATTTCAAGGATTCTGCCTCGTTGT
This sequence comes from Tragelaphus eurycerus, assembly GCA_935064755.1. Lineage (NCBI taxonomy): Eukaryota > Metazoa > Chordata > Mammalia > Artiodactyla > Bovidae > Tragelaphus > Tragelaphus eurycerus. The sequence continues at coordinate 1,390,948 of CAKXYN010000209.1, read as the reverse complement.
TTCCATATATTCAATGCTCTCAGTGTCCCAGAAAGGCCAATATATTTTGGCATTTTAAACTACGTTCTCTCAGAGAGCCTAATTCTCAGAAGTGGAAAAAGTTCTTTGTTAGACTTTGTGTCCTGATTTCTGGTTTGGAAAATGAGGTCATCATAGTCTTATTCCCCTGTTCTTTCAGGTCAAGTCTTAACACCTGCAAGTTGTCACTACGTCTCTCTGAGCAAGTACAACCCATGCAGGTCTCATCATTGGAGGACCTTATGATATGGAAAAAGACATATGTTAAAATGTATTTTTATCATGCTTCTTTAAGATACTTATTTCTGGAGATCAGTGTACCCTATGGAGTCTTCACTGAAGGAGAATATGGAACAAGAACCTCAGTCCCATGGAGCCAATCAGAAGACTGAGTTAGGAACAATATACCATTTTGCTGCTGCTGCTAAGTCACTTCAGTCATGTCCAACTCTGTGCGACCCCAGAGATGGTAGCCCACCAGACTCCCCCGTCGCTGGGATTCTCCAGGCAAGAACACTGGAGTAGATTGCCATTGCCTTCTCCAATGCATGAAAGTGAAAAGTGAAAGTGAAGTCGTTCAGTCGTGCCCGACTCCTAGTGACCCCAGGGACTGCAGCCTACCAGGCTCCTCCGTCCATGGGGTTTTCCAGGCAAGAGTACTGGAGTGGGTTGCCACTGCATTCTCCAATATACCATTCTAAGGACATGCAAACATAATTTTACCACTTAAAAACTTTTGTATTACTTTCTGCGGTCCTTGGAGATAAGACAATTATTCTTATTAACTGAATGGTTAGGGGGGAAAAAGTGGAAAAGGAAATGGCAACCCACTCCAGTATTCTTGCGTAGAGAATCCTGTGGATGGAGGAGCCTGGTGGGCTGCCATCCATAGGGTCGCACAGAGTTGGACACGACTGAAGTGACTTAGCATGCATGGATGCATTGGAGAAGGAAATGGCAACCCACTCTAGTATTCTTCCCTAGAGAATCCCAGGGACAGAGAAGCCTGGTGGGCTGCTGTCTATGGGGTCTCACAAAGTCAGACATGATCGAGCAACTTAGCAGCAGCAGCAGCAGCAGGGGAAAAGAGTACTTTATTATGACTGCTATGGTCCTGTGACTTTCACTGTACCTGTTGAAATATCTTGTGTTAATTGACTTCTCCCTGACAAAGACTCCAGGTTTCATGAGGGCACTGTTGAGCTTGTTTGGTTTATGGTCCTCCTACGTGTCCGTATTGGTGCTGGTTCATGGTGGGTGCTCAATACAGATGCAAAAGGCATACATGAATGTGTTCTTAGAGGATTAGTACTTCCAGGAGCACTCTCTCTGGGAATAATTGATGCTTTTGAACTGTGGTGTTGGAGAAGACTCTTGAGAGTCCCTTGGACTGCAAGGAGATCAACCAGTCCATTCTGAGGAGATCAATCCTGGAATTTCTTTAGAGGAATGATGCTAGCTGAACTCCAGTATTTGGCCACCTCATCGAGGTTGACTCATTGGAGAAGACTCTGATGCTGGGAGGGATTGGGGCAGGAGGAGAAGGGGACGACAGAGGATGAGATGGCTGGATGGCATCACTGACTCCATGGATGCGAGTCTGAGTGACCTCCGGGAGCTGGTGATGGACAGGGAGGCCTGGCGTGCTGCGGTTCATGGGGTCGCAAGTTGACACGACTGAGCGACTGATCTGATCTATCTGATCTGAGTACTTAGTAGACCCTTGGATTTTATTGGTCTTTGTTGTTTTCGAAGGACTGCTGACAGATGATGGCTGATGAAACAGAGGTTTTGGTCACAATCAACATGCTGCCTTGATTTTCTTTTAAAATTTCCTATGCCAGCAATCAAGGTAAATGTTTACTTGTGGCTGAAATTGGTGATCTAAAAGAATAGTAAGTACATTAGCTTATCAATTAGGATCCTCAGATTTCTATAGCCATTCGAACTAATGGTGTGTTTGGCTTTTTTTCTTACCAATTAGTATCCTAAATGTTTGTTTACAAACAATAATGTATATGTGGGTTCCACAGTTATTTTGCTTTGGTCTATCTCATCTAAGTCTTTAAAGATGGGACTGGTAATGACTCCATTTCCACTCAGATGGCTCATAGAATGCTGAAATGATCTGAAACTAATCATCTGGAAGATTCATCATTATATGAAGATGACTATACTAACAATAGCTATTTTATTGAGAGGTAAATATGTGCTGACACCATTATAAACTTTAACATGTAATAACAAATTTAATCCTTGTACAACCTGTATTGCAGATGAGGAAAATGAGGCATGAAATGTTTAACTTGCCCAAGGTCACATAGAGAAGTAGTAGGTAGAGGAGTAGAGATTTAGTGAAGAGTGAGTAAATGTAACTCAGTCCTGTCCAGCTCTTTGCAACCCCATGGAATGTAAAGTCCATGGAATTCTCCAGGCCAGAATATGGGAGTGGGTAGCCTTTCCCTTCTCCAGGAATCTTCCCAACCCAGGGATCGAACCCAGGTCTCCCGCATTGCAGGCGGATTCTTTACCAGCTGAGCCACAGGGAAGCCCAAGAATACTGGAGTGGGTAGCCTATCCCTTCCCCAGCTGATCTTCCCAACCTAGGAGTCGAACCAGGGTCTCCTGCATTGCAGGCAAATTCTTTACCAACTGAGCTATTAGAGAGGCCCAAAGAGATTTAGGTGCTACAGAAATCTAGGCAGGTGCTATGAATGAGAAGAATTGATTGTTTTACATTTCTGGGTAAGGGAACCAGAGGTTTGGAGTTGGGGAGTTATCATTTAAAAAAATTTACTTATTATAATATGCAGGAAAGGAGTACGTAAAGACTGTATATTGTCACCCTGCTTATTTAACTTCTATGCAGCGTCAGATCAGATCAGATCAGTCACTCAGTCTTGTCTAACTCTTTGCAACCTCATGAATCACAGCACGCCAGGCCTCCCTGTCCATCACCAACTCCTGGAGGGTCACTCAGACTCACATCCATCGAGTCAGTGATGCCATTCAGCCATCTCATCCTCTGTCGGCCCCTTCTCCTCCTGCCCCCAATCCCTCCCAGCATCAGAGTCTTCTCCAATGAGTCAACTCTTCGCATCAGGTGGCCAAAATACTGGAGTTTCAGCTTTAGCATCATTCCTTCCAAAGAAATCCCAGGGCTGATCTCCTTCAGAATGGACTGGTTGGATCTTCTTGCAGTCCAAGGGACTCTCAAGAGTCTTCTCCAACACCACACTTCAAAAGCATCAATTCTTCAGCACTCAGCCTTCTTCACAGTCCAGCTCTCACATCCATACATGACCACAGGAAAGACCATAGCCTTGACTAGGCGAACCTTTGTTGGCAAAGTAATGTCTCTGCTTTTCAATATGCTATCTAGGTTGGTCATAACTTTCCTTCCAAGGAGTAAGCGTCTTTTAATTTCATGGCTGCAGTCACCATCTACAGTGATTTTGGAGCCCAGGAAAAGAAAGTCTGACACTGTTTCCCCATCTATTTCCCATGTAGTGATGGGACTGGATGCCATGATCTTCATTTTCTGAATGTTGAGCTTTAAGCCAACCTTTTCACTCTCCACTTTCACTTTCATCAAGAGGCTTTTTAGTTCCTCTTCACTTTCTGCCATAAGGGTGGTGTCATCTGCATATGTGAGGTTATTGATATTTCTCCCAGCAATCTTGATTCCAACTTCTGTTTCTTCCAGTCCAGCATTTCTCATGATGTACTCTGAATATAAGTTAAATAAACAGGGTGACAATATACAGCCTTGACCTACTTCTTTTCCTATTTGGAACCAGTCTGTTGTTCCATGTCCAGTTCTAACTGTTGCTTCCTGACCTGCATACAAATTTCTCAAGAGGCAGATCAGGTGGTCTGGTATTCCCATCTCTTTCAGAATTTTCCACAGTTTATTGTGATCCACACAGTCAAAGGCTTTGGCATAGTCAATAAAGCAGAAATAGATGTTTTTCTGGAACTCTCTTGCTTTTTCGATGATCCAGCGGATGTTGGCAATTTGATCTCTGGTTCCTCTGCCTTTTCTAAAACCAGCTTGAACATCTGGAAGTTCACGGTTCATGTATCGCAGAAGCCTGGCTTGGAGAATTTTGAGCATTACTTTACTAGCGTGTGAGATGAGTGCAATTGTATGGTAGTTTGAGCATTCTTTGACATTGCCTTTCTTTGGGATTGGAATGAAAACTGACCTTTTCCAGTCCTGTGGCTACTGCTGAGTTTTCCAAATTTGCTGGCATATTGAGTGCAGCACTTTCATAGCATCATCTTTCAGAATTTGGAATAGCTCCACTGGAATTCCATCACCTCCACTAGCTTTGTTCGTAGTGATGCTTTCTAAGGCCCACTTGATTTCACATTCCAGGATGTCTGGCTCTAAGTCAGTGATCACACCATCATGATTATCTGGGTCGTGAAGATCTTTTTTGTACAGTTCTTCTGTGTGTTCTTGCCACCTCTTCTTAATATCTTCTGCTTCTTTTAGGTCCATACTATTTCTATCCTTTATCGAGCCCATCTTTGCATGAAATGTTCCTTTGGTATCTCTGATTTTCTTGAAGAGATCCCTAGTCTTTCCCATTCTGTTGTTTTCCTCTATTTCTCTGCATTGATCGCTGAAGAAGGCTTTCTTATCTCTTCTTGCTATTCTTTGGAACTCTGCATTCAGATGTTTATATCTTTCCTTTTCTCCTTTGCTTTTCACTTCTCTTCTTTTCACAACCATTTGTAAGGCCTCCCCAGACAGCCATTTTGCTTTTTTGCATTTCTTTTCCATGGGGATGGTCTTGATCCCTGTCTCCTGTACAATGTCACGAACCTCATTCCATAGTTCATCAGGCACTCCATCTATCAGATCTAGGCCCTTAAATCTATTTCTCACTTCCACTGTATAATCATAAGGGATTTGATTTAGGTCATACCTGAATGGTCTAGTGGTTTTCCCTACTTTCTTCAATTTCAGTCTGAATTTGGCAATAAGGAGTTCATGGTCTGAGCCACAGTCAGCTCCTGGTCTTGTTTTTGCTGATTGTATAGAGCTTCTCCAACTTTGGCTGCAAAGAATATAATCGATCTGATTTTGGTGTTGACCATCTGGTGATGTCCATTTATAGAGTCTTCTCTTGTGTTGTTGGAAGAGGGTATTTGCTATGACCAGTGCATTTTCTTGGCAAAACTCTGTTAGTCTTTGCCCTGCTTCATTCTGTATTCCAAGGCCAAATTTGCCTGTTACTCCAGGTGTTTCTTGACTTCCTACTTTTGCATTCCAGTCCCCTATAATGAAAAGGACATCTTTTTTGGGTGTTAGTTCTAAAAGGTCTTGTAGGTCTTCATAGAACCGTTCAACTTCAGCTTCTTCAGCGTTACTGGTTGGGGCATAGACTTGGATTACTGTGACGTTGAATGGTTTGCCTTGGAAATGAACAGAGATCATTCTGTCATTTTTGAGATTGCATCCAAGTACTGCATTTTGGACTCTTTTGTTGACCATGATGGCCACTCCATTTCTTCTGAGGGATTCCTGCCCACAGTAGTAGATATAATGGTCCTCTGAGTTAAATTCACCCATTCCAGTCCATTTGAGTTTGCTGATTCCTAGAATGTCAAAATTCACTCTTGCCATCTCTTGTTTGACCACTTCCAATTTGCCTTGATTCGTGGACCTGACATTCCAGGTTCCTATGCAATATTGCTCTTTACAGCATCGGACTTTGCTTCTATCACCAGACACATCCACAGCTGGGTATTCTTTTTGCTTTGGCTCCATCTCTTCATTATTTCTGGAGTTATTTCTCCACTCAACTCCAGTAGCATATTCGGCCCCTACTGACCTGGGGAGTTTCTCTTTCAGTATCCTATCATTTTGCCTTTTCATACTGTTCATGGGGTTCTCAAGGCAAGAATACTGAAGTGGTTTGCCATTCCCTTCTCCAGCGGACCACATCCTGTCAGATCTCTCCACCATGACCCGCCCATCCTGGTTTGCCCCACAGGTATGGCTTAGTTTCATTGAGTTAGACAAGGCTGTGGTCCTAGTGTGATTAGATTGACTAGTTTTCTGTGAGTATGGTTTCAGTGTGTTTGCCCTCTGATGCCCTCTTGCAACACCTACCGTCTTACTTGGGTTATACAGAGTACATCATGCAAAATGCCAGGCTGGATGAAGCACAAGCTGGAATCAAGATGGCCAGGAGAAATATCAATAACCTCAGATATGCAGATGACACTACACTATGGCAGAAAGTGAAGAACTAAGCCTCTTGATGAAAGTGAAAGAGGAGAGTGAAAAAGTTGGCTTAAAACTCAACATTCAGAAAATGAAGATCATGGCATCTGGTCCCATCACTTCATGGCAAATAGATGGAGAAACAATGGGAACAGTGACAGACTATTTTGGGGGGCTCCAAAATCACTGCAGATGGTGACTGCAGCCATGGAATTAAAAGATGCTTACTCCTTGAAAGAAAAGCTATGACCAACCTAGACAGCATATTAAAAAGCAGAGACATTATTTTGCCAATAAAGGTCTGTCTAGTCAAAGCTAAGGTTTTTGCAGTAGTCATGTATAGATGTGAGAGTTGATCTGTAAGGAAAGCTGAGTATCTAAGAACTGATGCTTTTGAACTCTGGTGTTGGAAAAGACTCTTAAGAGTTCCTTGAACTGCAAGGAGATCCAACCAGTCAATCCTAAAGGAAATCAGTCCTGAATATTTGTAGGAAAAACTGATGCTGAAGCTGAAACTCCAATACTTTGGCCACTTAATGCAAAGAACCGATTCACTGGAAAAGACTCTGATGCTGGGAAAGATTGTAGGTGGGAGGAGAAGGTGACAACAGAGGATGAGATGGTTGGATGGCATCACTGATGCGATGGATGTGAGTTTGAGTAAGCTCTGGGAGTTGGTGATGGACAGGGAAGCCTGGCGTGCTACAGTCCATGTGGTCTCAAAGAGTCGGACACGACTGAGTGACTGAACTGACCTGAGCTGAACATGCGAGGTGCTACAAGTTATCTGAACTTGAAGATGGTAGTTTATGGGATTTTCATGATTTGTTTTTAAAATTAGAGTGATAATTAAAAGCTTGGTGGCCTTGGGAGAGAAAAGAGATTCACATCACCTTCAGTCCAGGGTGAATATGGCGAAAGCCAGGAAGCGCTGGCAATGACAGCTCCTTCATGTCCTTCTTCTCTCTGTGTAGTTATCTTCTTCCGCAGGTTCTGTCACTTTTCTAAAGACATTAGGTTGGAGTCCAGCTTATCTAATAAGGACACGTGGATTTGTTCACAAAGTCAAAGCTCTGGTTAGTGCCACCTCAGTACTTATGCAGGAGCCACACCTCCACCAGTGATTGTGCCTATGTGCTCAGTCACTCAGCTGTGTCTGACTCTTTGCAACCCCACGGACTGTAGCCTGCCAGGCTCCTCTGTCCATGGAATCATCCAGGCAAGAATACTGGAGAGGGTTGCCATTTCCTGCTCTGGGTGATCTTCCCCACCCAGGGATCAAACCTGCGTCTCCTGTGTCTCCTGCCTTGGCAAGTGGATTCTTTACTACTGAGCCACCTAGGAAGCCCCATCAGTGATTGCACATTGTTTTTTAATGTGCTCGCACTTTAGCTTTTTCCAAACTATGACTTAGAATATGCAGTTCAGTTCGGTCGCTCAGTCATGTCTGACTCTTTGCGACCCCATGGACAGCAGCATGCCAGGCTTCCCTGTCCATCACCAACTCTAGGAGCTTACTCAAACTCATGTCCATCGCATCGGTGATGCCATCCAACCATCTCATCCTCTGTTGTCCCCTTTTCCTCCCACCTTCCATCTTTCCCAGCAAACACTAGTTTAAAGAAATGTGAATAGGTGTTAGGTTCAGAAAAGGGTTGCCTTGGTCAAATACATTTGGAGAAATTAGGTCTAACAAAAGTAAATTCATTTTAGAACATAATGTTTAAGGTTCCATAATATTTTGTGATAACCCCTAAGGGATATAAAGTAGGTAGAATTTCTCAAACTAACTAATGGCTTTTTTTTTTTTCCCTCTAGAGAAGCTTATTAGACAGTAACCCACAGAACAGGCACAGTTTTGGAGATGTTCTTCTTTCCATGCTGAGGAAATAAATATATTTTTTTTAGATAAATCCTGTCTAAATTGTATATGTTGTGTAAGAGATAACTCAGATAACTCATAAGGCAATGTGATCTACTGCAAAGAGATGAAAATCCAGAAATGTTAGGAATTTATTTTATTTATGTCTGTAATTCTAATTAGGTATTCAATAATAGTTAGAAATGTTGACATTCTGTATCTTAGTTTTTCTATTTAAAAATGATGAATGGAACAGGGAAATGGGAGGAGAGTGGGGAGGGAGATGGGAGGGATAGGGAAAAGGTATTTGAGGTGGACAAAAGGAAACATCATATCAGGGAGCTAATGGTCACAGTTGTCTCCAATTTGTTCATTCACTTGCTTTTTCATCCACGCTTTCAGCAGTGCTTTTGTGTGTGCTTGTTGTGTGCTGGAGGTTAACAGATGAATAAAACAAATACGTTTCCTGCCCTCTTGGACCTCTTAATCTGGGGGCAAAAGTGAAGGTCGCTCAGTCGTGTCCAACTCTTTGCAACCCCATGGACTATACAGTCCTTGGAATTCTCCAGGCCAGAATACTGGAGTGGGTAGCTGGTGCCTTACTCCAGGAGATCTTCCCAACCCTGGGATTGATCCTAGGTTTCCTGCATTGCAGGTGGATTCTTTACTGTCTGAGCCACCAGGAAAGCCACCAGGGAATCTGGGGGTGGGGATATAGAAAATAAAGAAGGAAACAAGGTAAGAAATCAATGATGACAAGCGTGAAAAATGAAAAGAATGAACTGGGAGTGGGGAAAAATGATGGAGGATAACTGAATTGATTCTGGTGTTACAGGACGTGCGGAGGTGTTCTCCAGAGACCCATATGGGAGCAGGCTTCCCATTGGTCTCTGTGATCAGGGAAATTATTGATTTTTCCCATCCTCACATAAGCCTTTGTGGGACTTCTCATGCCTTTAAAACAATCCCACATTTCATTGCTGGGATCATAAAATGAAAATGAGAAAGCTATGATTATAATATATTTCTGATAACTTCCTGCCCAACTGTGCCTTGAAATATTTCCAACTCCATTAAATATTCTCCTATAGTTGGAATAGAGAAAGGTCCCTGTGTTGGGTGCCAATAAATTTGTATCTCAGCTCTGCTACTAACACATGTGGAGTAATCCGGGCAATTCCTCAACCTTTCTTGGCTTTTTTTTTTTTTTTTTTAAATGAAAGAATAGGATATATTGTCCCAAGCACCTTCCAGCTCTTAAACATCTGTCCTGGGTTCCTTAGTCTTGCTTCACTCTTGTCTTCGGCATTTCCAACCGAGCGTGAATGCTGCATCTTACTCTCCTGACCCATCACTCATGATTTAGCTCATCCCAGAGAGTTTACAACCTACAGGGAAACCACCAACTGTCAGGCTTCTGGATTATACAAATAGAAACACTAAGAAGTCACCCCCCTGCCCTGTGTCAGCCCCTTGATGTCTGTGAAAGGCTAATTTAATCCTGGAAAGTTTAGGGAACTTCAGAATCAGAAGTTCCTACCATGGGTTGGGCATCTCAAGTTAATTTCCAAACTAACTGAACACATGAATCTGAGGAAATGATTTGTTACGAACATGTGTGTGCTTTAAAAAAAAAAAAAAAGGAATAATGAAAAACTAACACAAGACAAATTGAGCTGTAGAAATTTTGTAAATGAAAATTTCTGCTCAGAAAAACAGTAAGAAATGTATCAAGGAGCCTTGAAGATCCCTAGCTGAGCTTCTCATTTTTTTCTGACTGGGCTCTTTTTCTTTCCAAGTATTGTTCAATATCATAAATAAAGTTGTCTCTGCTGGAAAGCTTCTGAAGGCCTACAGAGAAAAGAAGAGCTGCTGGGTATACCCAGTCAGAATGAGAAGGTGAGGCATTCCTGGGAATTCTCTATTTTTAGACACTGGTGTGTGTGTATGTGTGTTAAACTCCTGTGTGAGCTGCTTTGCCTATCTATACATACTTGGAAGGGCATCTGAGGCCTCTGGCTCAGTTTTCCTGGTTTCCTGGTGGGTTATTGTCATTCTTTGTCTTTAATAGAGAAGGTATGGTGGACATGGAGATGCACCCACACCCTCTTTCAAAGAGAGACTTGTCGCCCAGCGATTGGGAGTGATATCTGCAGTATCCTTCAGCTGTCAGCACAGTGTGCCTTGGCTGCAGAGGTAACCAAGGTCAAGTTGAGCCCCCCTACTCGGGGTGGCCCATGTCCGCGACTGTAGGACGCAGGGTGTGATGTCCTGGCTCTCTCACCTCAAGCTGGGACACCTCTGCAGGCCCTTCTGGCTCTTCATCACCCCGAGGGTCAGGAGTGCATGTAGATACAGCCTTGCAGCATGACACCCAGCTTCCATCCTTGCCTTTTCACAGGTGATGATCTCACAGGCATTCCTTAATAAACATCTGCAATCTGCAGCTTAGAGCCCCTCCCTGGGAAGATGGGTGGAGAACGTTTGTGAATGAATGAATAAATGTAAGAATCATTTCCCCCCAGTCCTAGTGCTTCACCTTGAGTGAAGGAGGAGGAGTCTCAGAGGATTAGCCTCTGACCTAATGTCTCTGGGCATTGCCTGGGTTCTTCTTCCCAGAATGATAAAATATCAGAAATTGAAAGTTTAGACAAGATGAAGAAACTAGAGATGTGGAGTGACTTGCTTAAGGTCTCTCAGTCTTCTCAAGTCCATTCCCAGTTGGACCCCTGAATTATTTTCTGTGTAAAATGGAAAATCTCAAGAAGGTGACCCCGATTCTGCCTTAGGCATATTCCAGACTAGGGAGGGGTAAAAATCCCACTTATCACACCTCCTGGCCTGCCCTGCTTGACCTTTGCTGTTCCCTTGAAAGGTGATCACTGCTACCTGGGGGCCTATTTTGCTTGGCTGGGGCTGTCTCCAGAGCTGGAGATAACTGAGGATGAGCTATTGATTTCTAGGGAAAACATTTCCATAGGCTAATCTGGTGTCAAGGTGATTTATACTTTTCACCAACAGATAAAAGTTCAAGAGTCCCAGGGTATCCAGTCACCTTAATGCCATTAAAGCTGTAAATACCCTTTAAAGACATAGACTGTTGGTATTAAAATATCAGCCAAGTGATCTATAAAGTCTGTGGAAATTTACCACTTCCCTTGAGAAGTGACTCCACTGGCAGTCTGTGAAGCCTCTGTGGCTGCCGCTCCCATTTAAATTACCCATCCTTTCCCAGGGTTCTTGGTAGAACCTTTGCTTTGAAGTCAGGGCAGCCCAAAAAGAAATAATCCCTTTGGAGGGGGAGGATGACTTTGTCTATGGTACCTTCATTAATTTCTATTATTTGCCCCTGAATTCATTTTCTCTTATGAAGAAGCCGTTATCGCAGTGTCAAGAGCCATTTGTTTCAGCCATTTTCCTGATTATGTTAATTCTGTGTATTATTAGGATCAGTTTCTTCTAATAGTTTCACTGGGTCTTATGACTGGACATTTTCCAGGAAAAACTCACAAAAGCAACCACACGGGCCCACGTGACACAACACACCAGCTCCTGGACTTGTAACATCTGTTGTTTTATGGCCTATCGATGGCATAGTAATCCCAGACGATGGAAAACAATCCAGGAATATGCATCCTTCTAAGAGTAGAGCTGCATCTCTTTCATTTTTAAAACCCTCATGTCTAGACATGTGCTCAGGGTTTGTGATGAATCATTTAAAAATGAGCCCACCAGGCTCCTCTGTCCATGGGATTCTCCAGGCAAGAATACTGGAGTGGCTAGCCATTCCCTTCTCCAGGGGATCTTCCTGACCCAGAGATTGAACCCGGGTCTCCTGAATTGAAAGAGGATTCTTTACAGTCTGAGCAACCAGTGAAGCCCCCCAAATAGTATACACATGTAGAAATCTATTCATTTGGGGTTTAGGCATGTGTGGGAATCTGGGATCTGGAACTAGTGAGGGGGATTAGGAGAGTGGAACCTGAGCACAGATGATGGAGTTCTATTTGATGAGGAGTTCTATTTGCATGAGGGAGAAGGTGATGGCACCCCACTCCAGTACCCTTGCCTGGAAAATCCCATGGACGGAGGAGCCTGGTGGGCTGTAGTCCATGGGGTCACTAAGAGTCGGGCATGACTGAGTGACTTCACTTTCACTTTGCATGAGGAACATCCAGGGTGAGAACTTATATTAAGGGGAGAATTGCTTATGCATGATGAATTTGACCCATTCATACAGTCGTGGTCATTTGTCCCTGTGTGGGTTGTGGTTGTGAGCAGAATGCAGTGCTGATCCTTTAGGTCTATACTCAGCTCAGGCCCAAGGACTTGTAGCTGAGCTGGAGGGAGAGAGGAAAACATGCAAGATGTTTCATTTGCACTTTCTCATTTTATGTTACACTCAACTGCAGGGTCCTGGCAGCACTGATTTTCTCACTTTCCTGTATCACAGACCCCTTCTCATTTGGACTGTTCCACAGTGTAAGTGATGCTGTCAGCTGAGAGACTACGGTACCTTAGGGGAGACAGAAACAGAGGTGGGTTGGCAGTGTGCCTGGAAAAAGCCATGTGGTCCTGACTGGGTTTGCAGGTCTACCTATAAATGAACCCACGGAAATGCTCATGGGGTTTGGAGGTCTTTGTCAGAGGCTGAGGTTCTTGCATGACTGGCCAACATCAAGGACAAGGATGGAAATTTTTATTATTGCTATTAATCTAGTGTCATTTAAACTCACCAGCTGTGGAAGTATATATGTATACATGTGTGTGCATGTGTATTATTATTCAAACTCAAAGATATGCAGTTGGCACTCCATATATCCTTAGAGGTTGGAGGCTCTCAGCTCCTCTGGTGCTTACTTGAAATACAGTTGGGGCAGTATGTCTGGGTGACTTTCCAGCTGGCTTCCCAGAAGGAAGAAAACAGCTCAGAACACTTGTTAGTCCAAAGGTTTGAATGCACTAGAGGCAAGATTATTAAGGATCTCCAGGCGAGCACAAAGAAGAGTAATCAAGACAAGCCAAGTGAAAAAGAATGTGGGAAGAGAGGGAAAGGAAGTGTCATAACTCAAAGATGTTGGCTGGGCCTTGTTTAGATGACAGAAGGACTGAGTCAATAACTAAAAAGGATGGGATGAGTTGTAGCCAAAGGAATTATCACTTGGACATCTGTCAGGATGTCCAGAGTGAGTGATTTATTGAACTGGGAGCACAGAAAGTGAGCCATCTTCTGTGTTAGGGTTGAACATTCTCCTGATGGTCATCAGAAATCAGCAGACTGAGGGTCTGGTTAAGAAAACACCTTTGTTAGTCTCTGTTGCTTCTATTGGGCTCCCCTGGTGGCTGAGTGGTAAATGAATCTGCTTGAAATGCAGGAGACCCTGGTCCGATCCTTAGGTCAGGGAGATCCCTTGGAGAAGGGAATGGCTACCTAGTTTAGTATTCTTGCCTGGAGAGTTCTGTGGACAGAAGAGTCTGGGGGGCTACAGTGCATGGGGTCACAAAGAGTCAGCCATGTTGCTTCTATCACTGATAAAGTCAGAACAAGGCTGAGTTCTGCGAGGCAGAACTGATACCACAATGATGAGACCTGTGTCCTGCTCTGCAGTGCCATCCAGAGTTGTGCAAGTTAAAAGACTGAAGGGAAATGGAACCAGGTCGATGTTCTTAGGGCTTAGAGGTGGCTAGAGAGTGGTGGTCTGGATTGGGGTGGCGGGGGGTGTGCTCTGCTGGGCTTCCTTTCTGCGCGTCAAGAGCAGCTTAGAGTTCAGAGAAGTGTGGCAGATTTCTGCTCACTCCTTCAACCAGAAGTCATAGGCAGGCAGGAAGGAAATGCCATTTGCTGGAAATCAAAACTGCTTCTGGATGAGTGACAGTTCCATACTAGGATGACACCTTTCTGATACTGGACCACTGACCTTGAGATTTCCCCCTTCAGTCCAAACTGACCCTGTGTTAGATAATACAAATGAATCTGAGGGGAACTGAAGGACCCTGCTGCTATGTCGCTTCAGTCGTATCCGACTCTGTGCGACCCCAGAGACGGCAGCCCACCAGGCTCCCCGTCCCTGGGATTCTCCAGGCAAGAACACTGGAGTGGGTTGCCATTTCCTTCTCCAATGCATGAAAGTGAAAAGTGAAAGTGAAGTCGCTTAATCGTATCTGACTCCTAGCGACCCCATGGACTGCAGCCTACCAGGCCCCTCCATCCATGGGATTTGCCAGGCAAGAGTACTGGAGTGGGTTGCCATTGCTTGGTTAAAACAACCGTCATGAACTCCCTCTGCGTTGTCTGGATTCCAGGGAATAGGCTTCTGCGCTGCTGTCCTCTTTCCTTTGGGGTTATGCTGTGTGCATGGTGACCAGCCATCCTGGATCGCCCAAGACTGAGAGATTTCCCAGGCTGTGGCACATTCAGCGCTTACCAAGAGAGACCCTAGCAAACGGGCCATCACGCCCCTAGCATGGGAGAGCCTTATTAGCTACACCCTGTGCTAAGCGTTTTGTTTGCTGTGTTAGTTACTAACTGGTGTCCGACTCTTTTGTGACCAAGTGGATATTGTAGGCTGCCAGGCTTCTCTGTCCATGGGATTTCCTGGGCAAGAATACTGGAGTGGGTTGCCATTCATTCTCCAGGGGATCTTCCCAGCCCAGGGTTTGAACCTATGTCTCCTGTATTGGCAGGTGGATTCTTTACCACTGAGCCACCAGGGAAGTTAAGCATTTTACCTGATTTATTTCCTGCATCTCCTCTCCTGCCAGCCCCTGTGTTTGTTTCCATTAGTAGCCAGGCCAAAAGAAGTTAGCTAACTTGCCCAACAGAAGGTTAATGTCAGTTATTTTTGGGTTGTGAAATTTTGAGTGAACGTTGCTGTTTTTTTCTGTTCTCTCTATATTGTTTGAATTTATTCAATGAGCACACATTATGTAATAATAATAAAATACCCAATAAGCTTATTTTCCTTGTGGCAAAGTAAGTAATTTACCAAAGTCATGTGTTTAATGAGCTGAGTCTGGAACCCTGCTCTGATGAATTCCCAAGCCCTTGCTCTTTACACGGGCAAGACTGGCTTAGAGAAGCAACTCCTTTGTTATAAGGTCCCTCTGGTTCTTTAAGACATTTTCATCTTCATCCTCATTGACTTAGAACCATCCTAAGCTGACATCTCTGTCATGAAGAATGTTAGAATGACTTCATTGTTTAACAGCTCGTCAACTGGCCTGAGTAGTCCCTTTTGCAGTGAGCAAATTTCTTTTCAGCTACAAGATGCCAGATATGAACATCTTATCCTTAGCATATTAAATTAGCACCCTGGGGCAAATGCTGATAAAGTTCTTCTCTTTCTCATGAATATGAGAGAGTATAAGGGAAGCCACCGCGGGGCTCCTAAATTTCTCTGTTTTATCACCAGGGCTGTCCGTCCCCTGCTGTCTGGAGCATCTGTCCAGCTCTGGTTGCTGCCTCTGAGAGAAAGTGAAATGAGGAGGGTCAGCTGACTGGCCCTGCTGGTGAGGGGGAGGGGAGGCTTTGAGCCTAGCTGGGCTGACATTCTCAGATTATTTAGTAAACAGTTGTCTTCTCAACAGTCCATGTCTGCCTTAACTTAAATGTAATTCCAAATTAATGGAACTCCTCTTCATTCTAAAGAAAATTCCTTTGCTGTTTCCCCTTATTAGGGACTTCCCTGGTGGCTTGGACAGTCAGCAGTCCACCTGCAATGCAGGAAAACTGGGTTTGATCCCTGAGTCCGGAAGATCCTCTGGAGAAGGGAATGGCTATCCACTCCAGGATTCTCACCTGGAGAATTCCATGGACAGAGGAGCCTGGTGGGTTACAGGCTTACAGTCCATGGGGTTGCAAAGTGTTGGACGCCAAGGAGCTCCTAACACATCCCTTTTTTAGCCTGAAACATTCAAGAGCACTGGAAATTTCCTTGCAATGCCTCTTCCATTTTGTTTCATACTCATTCATGGTTTGGTGGGAGGTGTTTGGTACAGTGATTGAGATTCTGGAATCAGACTGCCTGCATTTGAACAGCAACTCTGTCCCCCTGTGAGCTGTGTGACCTTGGGTAATTCACTTCATTCCTCTAGGTGTAAATGATCTCATCTATAAAATGGGATAATAGGTCATACCTACCTCATAGGATTGTTGTGAAGATTTAATACTGTATGTAAAATGCTTGCTGCAGAATAAATTCTCAAAGCCTATATCAGCCAGGATTTAACCAGGGCAGGCAGAGATCACGGGCAGGCTTGACCCCAGGGGACAGAATCAGGAAAGGAAGAGCACACATAGGCTGGAACCTCACCAACATGGTCCGCAGCCATTGCCTCCAGAATTCCTTCCTTTGAGTAAAAGACTCATTCCTGCTTTTAAATCCTTCCAACTGAAATAGGCAGGCTCACTCCAGGTACTCTCCTCTACTTGAAAGTCAACTGATTAAGAACTGTAATTACACCTGGAAAAATCTCTTTACATCCCTAGCAACTAGATTAATGTCTGATGGAATAATTGATGACCGCAGCCTAGCCAAGGTGACACTTTAAAAAGTCACCACCCTCTGTTAGCTGTTATTGTCTGTATTAGTTTCCTGTGGCTGAAGTCACAAATTACCACAAACTTAGTGGCTTAAAACAACAGAAATTTGCCCTTTTTCAGTTCTGGAGATCACAAATTCGAAACCTGTATTCACTGGGCAGAAATGAAAATGTTTTGCCTCTTTCAGTTTTTGGTGATTGCTGGCATTTCTTGATTTGTGGCCACGTCATTCAGTTTCTGCCTCTGAGGTCATGTTTGCTTTCTTCTCCTCTCTGTGTCCTCTCTGTCTGTCTGTCTATATATATTCTGTATGGGTATATGTAAGGAATTGGCTTATGTGATCACAGAGGCTAAGTCCCACAGTCTGTTGTCTGCGAGTTGGAGACCCAGAAAAGCAGCCTTGTGGTGCCAGTCCAAGTCCAAAGGCCTGAGAACTAGGGGAGCTGATGGTCTAAGTCCTGGTCCAAGTCCAGGAGCAGGAGAAGACCACTGTCCCCACTCAATCAGGCAAGCAAAGAAAGTGAATTCTCCCTTCCTCAACCTTTTTGTTCTATTCAGGCCCTCAGTCATTTTTTTTTTTAATTGGGGTATAGTTGCTTGACGATATTGTGTTAGTGTCTGCTGTACAATGAGGCGAATCAGCAATATGTATACATATATCCTCTTCCTCTTGAGCCTTCTTCCCACCTACCCCTCCCATCCCATCTCTCTAGGTGATCACAGAAAACTGAGCTGAGCTCCCTGGGCTACATAGTAGCTTCCTACTAGTTATTTATTTTGTACATGGTATAAAATAGATAACTAGTATGTATATATTTGTCCACACCCTTCTTCGCTCCTCTGTGTCCACATATTCATTCTCTATGTCTGCATCTCTATTCCTGCCTTGTAAATAGGTTCATCTGTACCAATTTTCTGGATTCCACATAGATATATTAAAGTATGATATTTGTTTTTCTCTTTCTGATTTACTTCACTGTGTTTGAGAGCCTTGGTTCCTTAATAAACTAAAAATAGAACCACCATATGATTCAGCAATCCCACTACATGGCATATACCCTGAGAAAACTAGAATTCAGAAAGACACATGCACCCTAATGTTCACTGCAGCACTTTTTACAACAGCCGGGACATGGAAGCAACTTAGATATCCTCAGTCATTTTTGACTGTATGATGCTCACCCACAGGAGAGCAATCTGCTTTGCTCAGGCCACTGATTCAATATTAAGCTCATTCAGATGCCCTCACAGGCACACCCAGACCTAATGTTTAGCCAAATATCTGGGTACCTCATGGCTCAGTCAAACTGACATATAAAATTAACTATCCCATGGTCCCTGCCTTAAGGGAGCTGCTACTATTGCTAAGTCGCTTCAGTCGTGTCCGACTCTGTGCGACCCCAGAGACGACAGCCCACCAGGCTCCCCCGTCCCTGGGATTCTCCAGGCAAGAACACTGGAGTGGGTTGCCATTTCCTTGGGAGCTACTGGTAGCAAATGCAGGGTCTGCAAGCACATGAGTGGTATCATACAACAAGGAGAGTCAGAGTGCCTCCAGATGGTCATCTGTAATATGCTGCAGGATTTTCGAGGAGGAAAGGATCACTCACAACTGTGAAGATCCTAGAGGGTTTCTTGGAGGAAGGAGCATTTGAATGAAACCTTAAAGGATGATTGTCAAGAGCAATTGACCTCAAATTTGAGCATGCATCAAAATCGCCTGGAAAATGTATTAAAACAGAGTGGTTATGAAAACCTCTAGAGTTTCATATTCAGGAGATCCTGAGTAGGGGCATGTGCATTTGTTAGTAGGTTCCCCAGTGATGCTGCTGTTGCTAGTCTGGGGACTGCACTTTGAAAACCACTGTCTAGATGTATAAAGATGATGGCAGTAGGGGAGAGGCCTATTGTTTGTTGTTCAGTTGCTCAGTCATGCCCTACTCTTTGCGATCCCCTGGACTGCAGCACGCCAGGCTTCCCGGTCCTTCACTATCTCCTGGAGTTTGCTCAAACTCATGTTCATTGAGTCAGTGATGTCATCCAGTCATCTCATCCTCTGTTGTCCCCTTCACTTACTGCCCTTAATCTTTCCCAGCACCAGGGTCTTTTCCAATGAGTTGGCTCTTGACATCAGGTGGGCAAAGTATTGGAGCTTCAGCTTCAGCATCAGTCCTTCCAATGAATATTCAGGATTGATTTTCTTTAGGATTGACTGGTTGGATCTCCTTACAGTCCAAGGGACTCTCAAGAGTCTTCTCCAACACCGTTTCAAAAGCATTGGTTTTTCGGTATTCAGCCTTCTTTATGATCCAATTCTCATATCCATACATGACTACTGGAAAAACCATAACTCTGACCATAAAGACCTTTGTCAGCAAAGTCATGTCTCTGCTCTTTAATATGCTGTCTAGGTTGGCCATAGTTTTTCTTCCAAGGAGTAGGTGTCTTTTAATTTCGTGGCTGCAGTCACCATCTGCAGTGATTTTTGAGCCTAAGAGAATAAAGTCTGTCACTGTTTCCACTGCTTCCCTATCTGCCATGAAGTGATGGGGCTGGATGCCATGATCTTAGTTTTTTGAAGATTGAGTTTTAAACAAGCTTTTTCACTCTCCTCTTTCACTTTCATTAAGAAGCTCTTTAGTTCCTCTTATGACACCATAAGGGTGGTGTCATCTGCTTATCTGAGGTTATTGATATTTCTCCTAGCAGTCTTGATTCCAGCTTGTGCTTCATCCAGCCCAGCATTTCACATGAAGTGTCGGACATGACTGAAGTGACTTAGCAGCAGCAGCAGCAGTATGCATATAAGTTAAATAAGCAAGGTGACAATATACAGCCTTGTTGTACTCTTTTCCCAACTAGTCCATTGTTCCATGTCTAGTTCTAACTGTTACTTCTTGACCTGTATACTTAGTCTCCGGGCAAGAATGCTGGAGTGGGTTGCCATGCCCTCCTCCAGGGGATCTTCCTAATCCAGGGATCTAACCTAGGTCTCCCACATTTGAGGCAGATTCTTTACCATCTGAGCCACCAGGGAAGCCTGGAGAGGCCTATCTTCTCCCCCAAATTAATTTAGGTCACAATTCAGAAGTCATTTTCTCAGAGACACACTGTTGCGTTAGGATATAAGAAAATTTGTCAGCTGTTTTTCTTCATATTTACTTACCATGACCATCAAAGAAGTGGTTGTCTATCTTTTCATGAGTGTAGAAGCTCTATTTTCTTGCAGCATTTAAAACAGCACTTAGTGGGGCTTCCCTGGTATCTCAGAGGTAAAGAATCTGCCTGCCAATGCAGGAGACGTGGGTTCGGTCACTGGTCTGGGAAGATGCTACATGCCACGGAACAACTTAAGCTCGTACACTGCAACTACTGAGCCTGTGCTTTAGAGCCCGGGAGTCACAGCTACTGAGCCCATGTGCTTCCAACAAGAGAAGACACTGCAAGAGAAGCTTTTGCAGTGCAACAAAGAGTAGCCGTTGCTCTCTGCAACTAGAGAAAAGCCTGCACAGCAATAAACACCCAGCACAATAAATAAATATTTGTTCAGTGAAAGAAGAAATGATCTCCCAGGCCCTATGTAGTTGAAAGTTCTTTACCTCTTCTGACTTTGTCCTGTAGCACTTATCTAGTTACTTCATCCTGAGAACAATTCTTTAAATAGAATTAAATTGGTCAGGTTGGCTATTTGAGAGGAGTTTTTCATTTTTTGAACAACACATTCTGGTTGACATAGCCTATGCAGAACTTAAGATGGTTTGGTATTTCCTTAAGCAGTGGAGAAATGCCTATACAGTAATCAGGGTGGCTTAAATTCATTTAATTCTTAATATTTCCATTTTTGAATAAATATTTCATGCATTGCTCTTTTGGGAGGCAGAGAGCCAGGAAATTTAAGCAATAACATGTGTAAAATTTCTTTTTTCTGTGCAGTAACACATTTTGAAAGATATCTCAACAGGTTATGACAAATAGAATAGGAAAATAATATTTTAATTTCCCTGTGTCAATTATTAGAATTACTGAAAAATATATTTAAATCTCACTTTATCAGTGTGATCCACTATGAGGAGGAAGGTTGTGAGAAAGAACTGGACTGGTTTATCATAATTAAGTTTGTGCCCCAAATGCCAAAACAAATCAAACACGTTGGATAAGTCTGTCTTGTGGTTATTGGGTACAACTGTGAAATGGGGGGGATGGAGCCTGTCTAAATGTGGCTTTCTGCTTTGTAGCAGGTGGTAAAGTCTAAAGAAAATTTCCAGCAAAATTCATCTTACAGACTATGTTCTTAAAATGTTCCTTCAGAAACAGATGTCACATAATAAGCAGTAATGAAAACCTTGAACGTGTGGAAGGTCATCTTGAATAATTAGAAATTCATTTTAGTGATTGGGTCTGATTACACCCAGGGCTCTACTCTTGTTCCTCTCCTTCTAGGCAGGACTCTGGAGGAAGGAATGGAGTCGGGCAAGGGGGCAACTTGGTCTAAGCGGGATGGTGCGTTGTGTGCTTGGGACCATCCCAGTTTTAGCATCAACCATCTTGAATCCTGGGAAAGCCTTTTGTTCTAGACAAACCTGGGTAACTGGTCACCCTGGAACAAGTTGGTTCCCTTGCTGAGTAATGACACCCTGTTACTAGAGGCAGAAAAGAGAAAGTGTGAATGGTCAACTCCCTGCCTTGATAAAGAGGTGACTCCTGCGTGGGTTGGGGCAGTGTCTAATCAGCTTTGGAGGCCAACCGGCTGCAGTCTTCTCAGTCTATAAATAAACAAACCACGCACTGAAGAAACTAAATGACTGATTGCATTTGTAGAAAATAGTTTTTCTTGTCTGGTTTCCTATCATAACTTTAAAACAAAGATGGATGGACTTATGAGCTCTTATGCTATGCTATGCTAAATCACTTCAGTCGTGTCCAACTCTGTGCGATCCCATAGACGGCAGCCCACCAGGCTCCCCCGTCCGTGGGATTCTCCAGGCAAGAACACTGGAGTGGGTTGCCATTTCCTTCTCCAATACATGAAAGTGAAAAGTGAAAGTGAAGTGGCTCAGTCATGTCTGACTCTTAGCGACCCCATGGACTGCAGCCTAACATGCTCCTCCATCCATGGGGTTTTCCAAGCAAGAGTACTGGAGTGGGGTGCCATTGCCTTCTCCGTATGAGCTCTTACGCTATCTAACAGATGACGATCTTTGCTTTTTAAGATCATTGCTGTTTGACGAATAAGTCACTCCCCTGCCAAAGAATTATAGTTCATTGGTGTTTTAATCTCCAAATCCATGCTAAGACTTTTCGCCTTTTGTTGGTAAAAGGATTATTTTAACTGTGTGTGTGTGCATGTGTGTGCATGTGATAGAGAGAAAACAAGTCGTATATGATAGTGTAGTACTTTTTCAAAAATTTCTTTCAAATTTTTATAATTTATTAGCTCTACTATTGCAGCCATGAAATTAAAAGACGCTTACTCCTTGGAAGGAAAGTTATAGCCAACCTAGATAGCATATTCAAAAGCAGAGACATTACTTTGCCAACAAAGGTTCGCCTAGTCAAGGCTATGGTCTTTCCTGTGGTCATGTATGGATGTGAGAGCTGGACTGTGAAGAAGGCTGAGCACCGAAGAATTGATGCCTTTGAACTGTGGTGTTGGAGAAGACTCTTGAGAGTCCCTTGGACTACAAGGAGATCCAACCAGTCCATTCTGAAGGAGATCAGCCCTGGGATTTCTTTGGGAGGAATAATGCTAAAGCTGAAATTCCAGTACTTTGGCCACCTCATGCAAAGAGTTGACTCATTGGAGAAGACTCTGATGCTGGGAGGGATTGGGGGCAGGAGGAGAAGGGGACGCCAGAGGATGAGATGGCTGGATGGCATCACTGACTCGATGGATGTGAGTCTGAGTGACCTCCGGGAGTTGGTGATGGACAGGGAGGCCTGGCGTGCTGCGATTCATGGGGTCGCAAAGAGTCGGACACGACTGAGCGACTGATCTGATCTGATCTGATAGCTGGTTCACTTCATTGTACAACAGACTCTAAGACAACATTGTAAAGCAACTATACTCTAATAAGAGAAAACTTTAGATTAAATTTAGATGAAATCTTGCATCTGCTAGATTCTAAAAAGGATGAAACAGTTCCTAGGACAGTCAATGTGTGTGAAGAAACTATAAACAACCTATTCCCTATTAATCCTCTCCTTAATTTTTGCTTGCTGTTGTTTGGCCGCTAAGTTGTTTCTGGTTCTTTGAGACCCTGCGGACTGTAGCCCACCAGGCTTCTCTGTCCATGGGGTTTCCCAGGCAAGAATCCTGAAGTGAGTTGCCATTTCCTTCTCCAGGGGATCTTCCCGACCCAGGGACTAAACCTGCATCTTCTGCTTGGCAGACAGATTCTTTACCCCTGAGCCTCCTGGGAAGCCATTCTTTGCTTATAGATTCCCTTGGAGGCAGCAATGTGGATAGTTTTTAAATATTCCAGTTCACAGTCTCTCTTACAGATTGGGCGGCCTTGCAGTACAGTTTTGATCAATGCAGTACAGGCAGAAGAACCTTTTGCCTTTTCCCATACTCTGTTTTCCCGTTGAAAGGAGGTTATAATGCCTGGAGATGCAGCAGCCATATTGTGACCATGACACAACACGCATGATGAAAAGACCAAGGGACTATCCCATCAGCCCTAGTGTTGTTAAACTGGTGAACTAACACCTACTCTGAATTGTTGTCAAAGGCAGTGACTTGCTGTCAGTTGCTCCAGGGAGGTCTTCTCCATTCATTGCAAGTAGTTGCTTCCTAACTTGGAGAAGGCGATGGCACCCCACTCCAGTACTCTTGCCTGAAAAATGTCATGGATGGAGGAGCCTGGTGGGCTGCAGTCCATGGGGTCGTGAAGAGTCAGACATGACTGAACGACTTCCCTTTCACTTTTCACTTTCATGCATTGGAGAAGGAAATGGCAACCCACTCCAGTGTTCTTGTCTGGAGAGTCCCACGGACGGGGGAGCCTGGTGGGCTGCCGTCTATGGGGTCACACAGAGTTGGACATGACTGAAGCGACTTAGCAGCAGCAGCAGCTTCCTAACTGGCCAAAAGATATAACAGAGAGAATACTACAGTAGGGAGCCAGGAAACTGTTTCTAAGCCTCTTTTTCTGTTATTTTTTTTTTCCTTAGGTAACTTAACTTTGCATATTCACTTTGTGGCACCTGATAGGACCTCTATAAACGTGACTAAATTTATAAAATAGTGTAATGCAGACATATAAACCAAATCATCTGTGAGGCCCTTTTTAGGTCTAAGAGGTTAATCCAATTCCAAGTCATTTCTGAAAGAGAATTTACTGTTTCAAA
Organism: Tragelaphus eurycerus; assembly: GCA_935064755.1. Taxonomy (NCBI): domain Eukaryota; kingdom Metazoa; phylum Chordata; class Mammalia; order Artiodactyla; family Bovidae; genus Tragelaphus; species Tragelaphus eurycerus. The sequence continues at coordinate 1,366,936 of CAKXYN010000209.1, read as the reverse complement.
GAAAATTGGTGTGTGTTTATGTGTGTATGTGAGGTTTAAGTTTTATTTTTTAAGTGCATGTATGCATATGTAGGGCTTCTCTGGTGGCTCAGCTGATAAAGGACTTGCCTGCCAATGCAGGAGACATAAGAGATGCAGTTTTAATCCCTGGATCTGGAAGATCTCCTGGAGAGGGAAATGGCAACCTACTCTAGTATTCTTGCCTGGTAAATTCCATGGTCAGAGGAGCCTGGCAAGGGGCAGTCCATGGAACCAAAGAGAGTTGGACACGACCGAATGTGCACACGTGCATGCAAGCACACATATGTATCTATACACATTTGAAAGTCTATGATAATAGCAGAAATGATTTTTTTTTTTTTGGTTTAAACCAGAGCTGATTTCCTTGCTGTTCCTCACTGAGTTTCTCTGGCACAGCTGCTTGTCAATGTAAATGCTATTTGCTTTGTATTCAGCTCTGGCAGCTCTTACCTATCCTGCCCTTCTACCCCAACTTGTGTTAAGTTTGGTGGCTTCAATGTTGATGAAGTGTTTTGAACAACGTGTAGATCTAGGGTTGTAGCAAAGTAAGGAAGGAGGGCATGCTGCCTGACCAAGACAAAGAAGGCTATAACGACATCTGCTCAATCTTTGTATTCCTTAAACTGTGCCTGTAAAAGGACCCCAGTTCCTCCATCTTTCTGCCCTGTGGCCTCATGGAGCTGAAGTACAATAAACTGGAATGGCTCTGCTTTGGGTCTGTGTGAAGTCATGGCCATTGCCTAGACAGAGAAGCAGGCAGAGCTTTGTGACTTCTTAGAGGTCATAAAACCCAGCCACACCAGGGTGACTTTGATGTCTTCCAGGACTCTGAGCCTCTGTTCAGTACCATTATCTGCAGCCAATGGGAATTCTCAAGAGGGATGGCCTCTTCCTCTATATTAATGCCTTCATCCACTGAGGAAGGCAAGCCACCAATCAAGATAATTATCAATGTGCCACTAATAATTGCATGAAGCTTTAAAGATATTTATAAGTGTAGCTGTTTTGTAATAGAAGAAAAAAAAATATTGATTGCCACAGTTGCTCAAGCTGAGCATGAAATGACAGGGTGACTTCAGTCTCTGAACCCCATCAAGTCTGCTCATGAACTATGCTTCCCCCTCCTTCACTATAACTTCACCCTTCTCTTCCTCTCATGCCCATTTAATATTAGTGGCTCTTTCCTCTATGCTGCTTCACATTTGCATACATGCTCAGTTGCTTCAGTCGTGTCTGACTCTTTGTGACCCCATGGACAGTAGCCTGCCAGGCTCCTCTGTCCATGGGATTTTCCAGGCAAGAATACTGGAGTGGGTTGCTGTACCTTTCTCCAGAAGATCTTCCCAGCCCAGAGATTGAAGCTGGGTCTCCTTCATTGCTGGCTATTCTTTACCACTGAGCCACTGGGGAAAGCCCTCCCTTGTATGGTCTGGCTACAAAGTTTATTTACCTCTGATTTCCTCGTTAGAGTTCCAAGTGGAATTTCTCTTGCAGTCAGACTCTGAAGGTAAGATGATGGGGTGGTTAGGGCAGTCACTTTAGGGGCATATTTGCCCTCATGGTGTGACAGGATAGAAACAAATGTGAGCAAAGAAGATACTGTTTAATATTATCCTACGTTATTGCACCTCTAGTTAGAGCCATTAGAAGAGAACTTTGAAGTCAGGTCTTTGGAGCTTATCTGTTTTCCTCCAGTGATGCATCTCTGTTTAAATGAGTGTCTTGTCCAGTGTCCATCTTTAAGACATTGTTGAGGTGTGGTGAGTATTGTTAGAGCAGCAAGCTTTATCAAAAGTTTTTTTTTTTTTTTTCATTTTAATGACTTCTTTGTATGTCATGTCATTTTTGAAAGCAGGTTTCAAGAATCCTGAACCTGTGTGAGTCAAGTATGTTAAGTCATCTTGGAAGGCAATATTGGCTCGATGTTAAAAGCACAAGGTTAAAAATAATTATGCCTGACTACAGTGTCTGACTCTGTCTCTTTCTAGTTGTCTGGTTTTGGATAAGTTATCCAACCTGTCTGGATCATAATTTTAAAGTGGGGAAAACAATTCCCATCTCCTGAGTCATCACTAGAGATTAAAATAAGATAATGTAGAAATGGCAGTTAACACAGGCCTTAACAGAGAGTAAGAACTTAATAAATAAATGATGTGTTGTGGGTGTGCACGTGTGTGTGTATATGTAGGTGTCTGGGCCACCTCAGAGCATAGAATCTAGAAATAAATTGGAGTCTATGTTAGATACCCATACAGTCATATAGCCTCATTAGCATTCTACAGTTGTTTTTTTTTTTTTTTTAACTTTTGGCAAACTGTAAGTATGTTTTTAAATTGAGATGTAATTGACATATGACATTATATTAATTTTGAGTGTACAACATAATGATTAGTTTATGTTGCAGAATAAGCACTACATTGGAGAAGGAAATGGCAACCCACTCCAGTGTTCTTGCCTGGAGAATCCCAGGGACAGGGGAGCCTGGTGGGCTGCCATCTATGGGATCACGCAGAGTCGGACACGACTGAAGCGACTTAGCAGCAGCAGCAAGTCTAGTTAACAATAAGTACCTTTATAAATGTTCATATGTGTGTTTACATAAATGTGAATACTTATAGAGGAACATTATTTTTATTTGGCATCTGGTAGTTGTTGCGTGGTATAAATTTTCAACCTTAAATTATCTCCTGTGCATTTAGTCCTTTTAATTTTCTCTAGTCCATCTTACAACAAGTTAGCTTCATTTTTTTTTTTTTTAGAGCATAAATGTGCTGTATGGCAAAACCTTTATTAATTCCATAGCTTCTGCAAAGTAAGTCCTGTCTTCATAGCATGACAGGCTTTCTGTTTGGCCCTGAATCACAATTCTAATCTTGTCACCTTCCATTTAGCCCTCTCCCACTAATTTAGCCATTAACCACATGTGGCTATTGAATGCTTGAAGTGCCTAGAGTGACTGAGGAATGGAATTTTAAAGCTTACTTAATTTTAACTAAATTTAAGTTTGAATAACCGTATGTGGTTAATGCCTGCCATATTGGACAGGAAAAGTCTGTAATACTCAGTGAAAAGTTCTCAGAGTCCGTGTGTAGATTCAAGGGTTGTGTTGAGGGGTCTTAGATTCAGGAAGTAGATTAATGAAGCCAGCTGAGGTACCTGAAACAGAAAACACCATCCATCTGAAGTCGCCATTTAGTCATTTTTACTTATATGAAAGGTTAACAAACTTGGAAAAATTAGTCTCTTATGCTTAGTGTCATTAAATATTATCCAATAGGGACCACATTAGGAAAGTGGTGTTTGTGTTCATTTAAATAGAATTAACCTCCTTCTTTTTCTCCCTCAAGGTTGGTTTAAAAAACGTTTGGCTCCTAAGCTCGTGCTAATAGGTAATTGCCTTTAGTTCTTCAGAGAGCAACAACAAAGAGCCAAACTGTGGTACTTGAAGTGTACTATCCAACAGTACAGAACTCCAAGGTGCAATTTAATAAAGCGTAGACTTAGTGGAACCTTTTATTCCACTGGGGTCCCATTTGAGCAATTGAAGCAATAATTTCCTAAATTGTACCCTAGTGGTCTAAATGTTAATTCAGCTTCCAGAGATTTCTAGTTTAAAGTCGAGGAGTAGATTTTACACTATGAAATCCTGGCCTATATATTCTACTTCTTTTAAACATCTAGATTAAGAAATCATAGCTTTCAAAATGAAGCTTCAAATCAATAGATGAAGGAGGAGTCAACCATGAATCAACTGTCTAAATTACATACATTTTCCTGGGTGTTAATTAAGAATTCTGTGAAACTTGAAGCAAAGTTTTGTGACCAGTTTTGGTATTAACTATCTCAGGAGGTTAGTTATATAGCTCTTTGTTTGTTTTAATTTCATAGGTCTACTTTAACTTCAATTGCCCTGTTTCATAATGTGCTCAGTTTTGTAAGCTGTGTCTCATCTAGTAGATGCCAGTTTTCCCCCCACACACTTTTAGGGAACACAGAAATTTATGTGCTCAGAAAATGCATTTCTTTTCTGATTATTGGGTAATATCCCAAAGGTCCATCTAGTCAGTTTAGTTCAGTTCAGTTCAGTTGCTCAGTCATGTCCGACTCTTTGGAACCCCATGAATTGCAGCATGCCAGGCCTCCCTGTCCATCACCATCTCCCTGAGTTCACTCAAACTCACGTCCATCGAGTTGGTGATGCCATCCAGCCATCTCATCCTCTGTCCTCCCCTTCTCCTCCTGCCCCCCAATCCCTCCCAGCATCAGAGTCTTTTCCAATGAGTCAATTCTTCGCATGAGGTGGCCAAAGTTTCCCAGTGGTCATGTAAGGATGTGAGAGTTGGACTGTGAAGAAAGCTGAGCGTGGAAGAATTGATGCTTTTGAGCTGTGGTGTTGGAGAAGACTCCTGAGAGTCCCTTGGACTGCAAGGAGCTCCAACCTGTCCATTCTAAAGGAGATCAGTCCTGGGTGTTCTTTGGAAGGAAAGATGTTAAAGCTGAAAGTCCAGTACTTTGGCCACCTCATGTGAAGAGTTGACTCATTGGAAAAGATTCTGATGCTGGGAGGGATTGGGGGCAGGAGGAGAAGGGGACGACAGAGGATGAGATGGCTGGATGGCATCACCGACTTGATGGACATGAGTTTGAGTGGACTCTGGGAGTTGGTGATGGACAGGGAGGCCTGGCATGCTGTAATTCATGGGGTCGCAAAGAGTGGGACATGACTGAGCGACTGAACTGAACTGATCCCTTATGAGGCCCACATTTTGGGTGGAATAAAGGGAATTTTATTTATTTTTACTTATTTAGTCTAATCCAAAATAATTAATAGCCCCATTAAATAAAAGTAGACTTTGAGATCCTTATTTTTTCTGATTTTCACATCTCCTTTGTTTTACTCTTCCCAAAAACAGCTTGAGCATGTGAGTGTGGCTTATGTGGCCTTGAAGGGAGGAAGTACTTACAATGTCATGGGACCAAGTTTTACATGCCCTTTCCACAGGGTAATAGTGGTAGGAAGGCTGACAGGGCTGCTATCGGGGTGGCTGAATGTGCTGACATGTGACAGGTCCCATCTATTGGAGAAAATGCTCTTCTCTACTCTTGATTTCCAGGAAAAGTGATTTTGCCAAAGCAGACTTTTCTGTCTCTTGCACCACCCCTTCCTTTCTTCCTAGCTGAGGTGGAATGGGGTACCTGGTTGGAAGGCAGCAGGTCTCTCCATTGTTTGGAGAGGATCTGTCCAAGGTGCTGAATGTGGTCTCTATTCCCAGAAGCAGTGTCTAGGGCTGGTGAGTCTGCTTTGCAGATTCACACTCCTCTTGTGTGTGCTGTCTCAGGTCTGGACAGGGATCTGGGTAGGGAGATATCAGGCCCATTTGTCTTTCCTGCCCATCTCTCTCATCCTCCTCCCTGCCCCTCCTCTCCCTCCTCTTTCTCCTCCCCCTTTCTCCTTCCTCCTTCCTCCTCTTCCTCTTCCTTCTTCTCCTCTCCCCTACTCTTCCATCTTCTTCTTTTTGGGTTAAGGCCCAATTTAGACTATTTGCCCAAGCTTTAGACAATGCAAGAGCTGTACCCTTCCTATTGCATTTATAAGTCAGATTTGAGGGTCACTAGGAGGTATCTTTCACTTTGGGATGGTGTGCTAATATGCTAAGTTGCTTTAGTCATATCTGACTCTTTGCAACCCTATGGACTATAGCCTGCCAGGCTCCTCTGTCCATGAGATTCTCCAGGCAAGAGTACTGGAATGGGTTGCCATGCCCTTCTCCAGAGGATCTTCCTGACTCAGGGATTGAACTCAAGTCTCCTGTAGTTCCTGCATTGAAGGCAGATTCTTTGTCACTGAGCCACCTGAGAAGCCCTTTTTGCATTTGGCTAACTTCTCTGACACTAGCTCTCAATCACTGCATGCAAATATTGTTTGCAAATTTCAGAGAATTACATGGCATCTTTACAGATATAAGTGAACTCTGTTAATGAACAAAATAAAATGAAGCCCTTCCTATGTTGGTATCAATCTCAGCTTCACTTGTGAAGAAAACTTGAAAAATTAATACAGATCCAAAGCCCAACAAAAGATAAAGATCTTTAAAGAAAGCTTGAGAATGACCTCCTTACAACTGGGAATTAGACTGGCATTGAAATAGCAGGCAGCCTCAGGAAAGCCAAAATTTATGAATGCCACAGAAATAAATACTTTGCATGCTATTCTCATCTGTTAAGAGGGGAATGTTGTAATACCTACTTGACAACATTGTTTTTGACACTGAGTGAAATCACATTTTACATAAGAATCACCTCAGAGTGCGTGACTCAAACGTGTACCTCTATAACACAATAGATTATGCATACTATTTGTTTGATTGTGAGCTGCTGCTGCTGTTGCTAAGTTGCTTCAGTCGTGTCTGACTCTGTGCGACTGCAGAGACGGCAGCCCATGAGCCCCGCCCTGTCCCTGGGATTCTCCAGGCAAGAACACTGGAGTGGATTGCCATTTCCTTCTCCAATGCATGAAAGTGAAAAGTGAAAGTGAAGTCGCTTTTGTGCCCGACTCTTTGCAACCCCATGGACTGCAGCCTACCAGGCTCCTCTGTCTATGGGATTTTCCAGGCAAGAGTACTGGAGTGGGGTGCCATTGCCTTCTCCGTGATTGTGAACACAGTGATTGAAACAATGATTGTTAATTTCACAAATGCCAGGAATTTGATATATGTATTGTACATTGCATCATGATCTTTTGTGAAGCAAGTGATTCTTCTGTAATTTTAATAGGCCATTCCTGACTTTTAAATTTTTTGTGGTTTAGATAGGTTGCTGCATTTCACTTTTCTTAAAAAAAAATGACCCCTGACTTCATTTTGCCTTTGCTGAGTGCAGTGAGTATGGATATGCTGTACTCTGTAGGGTTGGAAGAGCCATAAATGTTTCTAGAGACACTCTGCTATTATCAGGCTTATTTCACTGAGAGAGAAAACTCAGTTTAGCAAATCATTGTTTGTTTTGCAATAGATGCTGAAAATGGTAGTGAATAATGAACTGTCAGATTGGTGCTGGTCTGATATGTCTTACCAGTTAGCTCTTAAGCATTAATGAGCAGAGTGCAAAAATAGTTATTTTGAGGTACAGCGTATGGTTGCTTTAGAATAATATGGTCATTTCCATTCCATTTCAGGCAAATCAAACCTTTGAGCTAAAACTGCATTCTTATTTTCTGAACAGCCATATGTAATGCCAAGAGTTACTTAATTAAAATTCTGCAACATGACAATGGGAGAAATGATGAATTATCCATTTCTAATCTGTTCCCCTGCCACTGTTTCATCAAATATCTAGATGGATAATTAGTAATCACAAATTCCCCTGGGGAAGTATTTGTTGAGCACCTATCGGTGCTTGGGACTGTGAAGGATACAGAAGCTTTCAACAAAGTCTTTACCTCATGGAATGTAATTGATAGGAAATGACATTCTCACAAGAGCAGTTAAGGAATGATAGAAGAGTTTAAAATTAAGTGTCAAAAAATTAGTAGAAACAATTTTAAGTGTTCCAAAGAAGTGGAAATTTCTGTGGCTTTAGGAAATTGAAGAAAACTGGACTGTGAAGAAAGATTAAGAGTGTCAAGGATAGAACACAGGATGAAATTCAGAGAAGACGTGAGACGTGAGAAGTAGAGAACAGATGGAGGGCTAGAGTAGGCTTATGAGCTTGACTCATGAAGAACGTCTACAAGATGAGTTCTGGTTATGAGGCGGAGCTGAGCCAGCAAACAACTGTCAACATTAACAAGGTCGGGAAAGCTAAACCGCGAGGTTCGGCTTTCTTCTGTAGGTAGGTGTGAGCCCATGGAGAAAGCCAATAGCCATGCAGATAGCCACTATGTTCTGGGGACATGCTTGGGCATGAGTGTGTGGGGGCAGTGCTGTGCACCTTTGTCCCACTTAGGAACAAGGGAGTGGAGTATGCCATCATAGAGAACAATTCTTGAGTTAAGTTTCTAGGAAATGCTGGCCTAGGGGTAGAGATGGTGGAGGTTGGCAAAGAGAGGTAGGCAGGTGGTTTACCCATGATGCAGGGTCTGCCTAAGGGAAAGAGAAACCTCTCTGGGTGACTTTAGTTCTTTGCCAAGGAACAAAATCTGAAGACTCAGTTGTGTGAGAAATTTTCTTGTGGTTGCAACCCAACTTATATGGCCTGTTTCTCCACTGGCTCTTTTTCCTGAATCACAGTCATCTTGAGGTTGCCTATCCCCAGTCCAAGAAAGAGGAAAAGAACAAGAGAGCTCTTCTTAGAACTTTGGAACTTCAGATACCAGGCCAATGTGCTTCATATACTTTGTCTATAAAGTCATTATTCTATGAGCAAACCTAAAATAACTCTTTAATTCCAACTTTACTCTTTTGAAAGTCCTTCTAAGGATCAGAACCTACTATGCCTGTCTGCCTGTCTGCCTCTCTATTAGATAGTATCATCGTCTATCTGTCACCATTGTCTCATTGTGATTCCATCATCATCAAATTTCTATTTGGTTTTATATATATATATATCTGAATCATTTAACCATATGGCAGAAATCAACATGACATTGTAAATCAACTATACTTAATAAAATAAAATTTAAAAACTTATTTATTTATCTAGCTGCACCAGGTGTGACATGCAGAATCTTTAGTTGTGACCTACAAACTCCTAGTTGCAACATGTGGGATCCAGTTCCCTGACCAGGGGTCAAACCCAGGTGCCCTTACATTGGGAGTGTGGCTTCTTAGCTACTGGACCTCCACAGAAGTCCTGTCAATTGCTCTTTATTTTAGTTAGGGTAGTCTTCACACCTACTTCCATGGCATTATAATGATTTCTGTTTCCATGGACCCACTGTTATTTCTCTAGCCTGAAAAGTGACAAATTTTTGGCTTGGATTCAAATTCTACTTATTCTCCAAAAATCTGGCTCAATTTCCATCTGCTCCATGAATTTTCATCTCTCCATTTGAGCCTGGAATGGTCTCTATATTTTCTGGACCATTAAAAAAATAAAATAAAATAAAATAAAATAAAATAAAAACATAGAGCACAGAATTAGAACAGACCAAAGCACTAGAATGTTGAAAACTCGAGAACATAGCAAGTCACAATCTCTGTACTCACAGTTCTATTTTAAAGGATCAGGAATATTAACCTGCAAAGGCTTAGCCTCTGTTTGATATATTTCTAGTATCAGGGAAATGCCAGCCCATTCCATTTTGTTTCGGAAGGATATTCATTGTTTTCTTGTTTTTCTGTTAGACTATATAGAAGCAGGACAGAAAATATGCTTATATGTTTTTGTAATTTGTAATGATGATGCTTCATAAGTTTATTTAGCAGCAACTATCTTTCGGACATTGTACTAACCATTGGGAATCCTAAGATGAAAAAAAAAAAAACAAAACACAGTCCCTTACTCATTTCCTGTGAAAGTGAGCCTGGCTTGTAGTAACAGGTGATCAGTAAATATTTGTTGAAGAAGAGAAGAAAAAGAGGCAATACAACCAACTATTATTACTGGCTCTTTAGAATATGGTTTCCTGGGTTAGATTGCCTGGCTTGGAACCTTGGCTCTGACACTAGCTGCTTACTAAACTGTGTCTCAGTTTACTTATTATAAAATAGTATATTAGATTTGAATGAAATAGAGCATATAAAGTACATTATATGGCATCTAGCTCAGAGCTCTCCAAAAATGTGATGATAATAAATCGGAGTTATTGGGTGGTGGCATTCACACAATACTATGAGAATACAGAAGAGGGGCATTCTGTTCAGGCCAGTGCATGGGAGGGTGAGAGGGACGGGTCAGGGAAGAGGTATATGAAGGACAGTCTGAGAATTCTGAGCTAGGAGCTATGCTGAACGTAAAGGAGAGTGCATAATAGTGATTGAGCACAAACAGACTTAACCTTTACAAACTGGAAGATGGTACTAGGTGCTCTTAAACTCAGATATGTCATTGGTAATGTGATACTATTCCAAGAATTCCAGAGTAAGTACTCCTTTTGAGACAAAAATGGAAATAATTTATCATATATGAGCTCTGCATTCAGCATTTTTGTAAGAAAATGTATGAAATTTTTGAATATTTCAGATGTCTGAAAATATCTGAAAATTTCCGTAAATGTAGTGGATGAACAGCTAAGAAAAGCACTGGGCAATGCATCGATTGTTCACCAGCACCTGTTCTTCTAACATGTTATTCAATTAAGATAGTGGTTGCTTTTGTCTATACTGATCTCTTGGGTTTGTTGGGAGAAAACACCCTCAGAAGACAAATACTAGAGGGTCAGGTGGACGCTATTTTATTTTCTATTATGACGTGTAAGAGTTTGGCTGTGGTTTTAACTTTAAGTTACTGGGGTGGAAGTTGTTATTTCTACAATATTTCTGGGCAGTGTTTGCCCTTACTTCTGGATATCTCATTTTCTGGCCATCAAAGTGTTTATGAAACAGTAAATATTTTTATAGGTTTGTTTTATGGTTTTTGTTAGCTCCAAATGGACAGTTGTTATTTTATTAAAGACATAGAGTGCTATCTAGCCACATCAATGCATGTACTTTTATTTATGTTTTGAAATAATAATAGATAACATTTATTGAGTATTCATTGCCTAAGTTTTTTTAAAAATTTATTTATTTTTTTAATTGAAGGATGATTCCTTTACAGAATTTTGTTGTTTTCTGTCAAACCTCAACATGAATCAGCCATAGGTATACATATATCCCCTCCCTTCTGAACCTCCCTCCCATCTCCCTCTCCATCCCACCCCTCTAGGTTGATACAGAGCCGCTGTTTGAGTTTCCTGAGCCATACAGCAAATTCCTGTTAGCTGTCTATTTTACATATGGTAAAATAAGTTTCCATGTTACTCTCTCCATACATCTCACCCTCTCCTCCCCTCTCCCCATGTCCATAAGTCTATTCTCTTTATGTCTGTTTCTCTGTTGCTGCTCTGCAAATAAATTCTTCAGTACCATTTTTCTAGATTCCATATGTATGTGTTAGTATATGATATTTACCTTTTGCTTTCTGACTTACTTCACTCTATATAATAGGCTCTAGGTTCATCCACCTCATTAGAACGGACTCAAATGCATTCCTTTATTATGGCTGAGTAATATTCCATTGTGTGTATGTAGCACAACTTCTGTATCCATTCATCTGTCGATGGACATTTAGGTTGCTTCCGTGTTCTAACTATTGTAAATAGTGCTGCAGTGAACAATGGGATACATGTGTCTTTTTCAGTGTTGGTTTCCTCAGGACATATGCCTAGGAGTGGGATTGCTGAGTCACATGGTGCTTTTATTCCTAGTTTTTAAAGGAATCTCCATATCATCTAAGTTTTATACTGTCTAAGTTTCATATGATCTAACTTATACCATCTAAGTTTTATATCATCTAAATTTCATACTAAGTTTTATAACCATTACTTCACTGACAGGATGGCTGTAACTCTTTGATATTTCCAACTATGTTAAATCTTTGATTTAGTCCTCTGAAACCAGTAATATTCTTTTTTTATAAGTTTTTGTTCTCTATTGGAGTATAGTTGATTAACAGTATTTTGCTAGTTTTGGGTATAGAGTGACGTTATTCAGTTATACATATACATGTATCTCTTCTCCCACAGATTATTTTCCCATTTAGGTTATCAGAGAATATCGAGCATAGTTCCCTATGCTATATAGTAGGTCCTTGTTGGTTATCTATTTTAAATATTGTAGTGTGTATATGTCATTCTCAAACTCCCAATTTACTCTCCCTACCTCCCACTTTTCTCCTTTGGGAACCATAAGCTTGTTTTCTTTTCATTTTTTTAGGTGACCTTGGGTTCAGTGGTTTATTTAAACTTTTTATTTTATAAAAAATAAGAACTTTTTCTTACATATGTGAGTAATCTAAGCTTGTTCTAGTGTAGTAGGAAGTGGGCTATGTTTGTGATAGTTTTTCAGAGATGCAGGCTGATGGAGACTAGACCATTTTCAACTCATAACTTCCAAAGAGTCCCTAGGTATCATCAGGTACCAGCAAAAGAGGTAAGAGAAACACAGGATAATGGCATGAGAGGTTTCAGTGGGCCAAGCTGGCACTTGGCATCTATTACTTAGTGTACATTCCATTGTCTAAAACTTAGTCCCATGGTTGTACCCAGCTTCAGGAAAGGGTGGGAAATTTATTCCTGCAGTATGCCTCTCTTCAGGCAGATGAAGAGAATATAGATTTTAGTGAGCAATTAGCATAAATTACTTGGATTTTTAAAAAATTCCTGTATTTTTATTGTAATTATAAAAGAACCCTATAATGTGGTTCTTTTTGCCTTGTCTTTGAGCAGTTTTGTTACTTGGAGTTTATTTTGGGAAAATGAATGGACAAGTGAATAGTGACATATGTACAAGGTTATATTGCAGAACTGTTTTTATGTGAGAGGGGAAATTTGAAATAGCCCAAGTGGCAACCCACTCCAGTACTCTTGCCTGGAGAATCCAACGGATGGAGAAGCCTGATGGGCTACAGTCCATGGGGTCACAAAGAGTTGGACAGTTTCCAAGGCAAACCATTCAGTATCACAGTAATCCAAGTCTATGCCCCAACCAGTAATGCTGAAGAAGCTGAAGTTGAACAGATCTATGAAGACCTACAAGACCTTTTAGAACTAACACCCAAAAAAGATGTCCTTTTCATTATAGGGAACTGGAATGCAAAAGTAGGAAGTCAAGAAACACCTGGAGTAACAGGCAAATATGACCTTGGAATATGGAATGAAGTAGGGCAAAGACTAACAGAGTTTTGCCAAGAAAATGCACTGGTCATAACAAACACCCTCTTCCAACAATACAAGAGAAGACTGTACACATGGACATGACCAGATGGTCAACACGCAAATCAGATTGATTATATTCTTTGCATCTAAAGATGGAGAAGCTCTATACAGTCAACAAAAAAAAGACCAGGAACTGACTGTGGCTCAGATCATGAACTCCTTATTGCCAAATTCAGACTTAAATTGAAGAAAGTAGGAAAAACCACTAGACAATTCAGGTATGACCTAAATCAAATCCCTTATGATTATACAGTGGAAGTGAGAAATAGATTTAAGGCACTAGATCTGATATATAGAGTGCCTGATGAACTATGGAATGAGGTTCGTGACATTGTACAGGAGACAGGGATCAAGACCATCTCCATGGAAAAGAAATGCAAAAAAGCAAAATGGCTGTCTGGGGAGGCCTTACAAATAGCTGTGAAAAGAGGATAAGCGAAAAGCAAAGGAAAAAGGAAAGATATAAGCATCTGAATGCAGAATTCCAAAGAATAGCAAGAAGAGATAAGAAAGCCTTCCTCAGCAATCAGTGCAAATAGAGGAAAACAACAGAATGGGAAAGACTAGAGATCTCTTCAAGAAATTTTGAGATACCAAGGGGACATTTCATGCAAAGATGGGCTCGATAAAGGACAGAAATGGTATGGACCTAACAGAAGCAGAAGATATTAAGAAGAGATGACAAGAATACACAGAAGAACTGTACGAAAAAGATATTCACAACCCAGATAATCACAATGGTGCGATCACTCACCTAGAGCCAGACATCCTGGAATGTGAAGTCAAGTGGACCTTAGGAAGCATCACTATGAACAAAGCTAGTGGAGGTGATGAAATTCCAGTTGAGCTATTTCAAATCCTGAAAGATGATGCTGTGAAAGTGTTGCACTCAATATGCCAGCAAATTTGAAAACTCAGCAGTGGCCACAGGACTGGAAAAGGTCAGTTTTCATTCCAATCCCAAAGAAAGGCAATGCAAAGAATGCTCAAACTACCTCACAATTGCACTCATCTCACACTCTAGTAAGGTAATGCTCAAAATTCTCCAAGCCAGGCTTCTGCAATATGTGAACTGTGAACTTCCAGATGTTCAAGCTGGTTTTAGACAAGGCAGAGGAACCAGAGATCAAATTGCCAACATCTACTGGCTCATCAAAAAAGCAAGAGAGTTCCAGAAAAACATCTATTTCTCCTTTATTGACTATGCCAAAGCCTTTGACTGTGTGGATCACAATAAACTGTGGAAAATTCTAAAAGAGATGGGAATACCAGACCACCTGATCTGCCTCTTGAGAAATTTGTATGCAGGTCAGGAAGCAACAGTTAGAACTGGACATGGAGCAACAGACTGGTTCCAAATAGGAAAAGGAGTACATCAAGGCTGTATATTGTCACCCTGCTTATTTAACTTCTATGCAGAGTACATCATGAGAAACGCTGGACTGGAAGAAACACAAGTTGGAATCAAGATTGCCAGGACAAATATCAATAACCTCAAATATGCAGATGACACCACCCTTATGGCAGAAAGTGAAGAGGAACTAAAAAGCCTCTTGATGAAAATGAAAGAGGAGAGTGAAAAAGTTCGCTTAAAGCTCAACATTCAGAAAATGAAGATCATGGCATCTGGTCCCATCACTTCATGGGAAATAGATGGGGAAACAGTGGAAACAGTGTCAGATTTTCTTTTTCTGGGCTCCAAAATCACTGCAGATGGTGACTGCAGCCATGAAATTAAAAGATGCTTACTCCTTGGAAGGAAAGTTATGACCAACCTAGATAGCATATTCAAAAGCAGAGACATTCCTTTGCCAACAAAGGTCCATCTAGTCAAGGCTAAGGTTTTTCCAGTGTTCATGTATGGATGTGAGAGTTGGACTGTGAAGAAGGCTGAGCACCAAAGAACTGATGCTTTTGAACTGTGGTGTTGGAGAAGACTCTTGAGAGTCCCTTGGACTGCAAGGAGGTCCAACCAGTCCATTCTGAAGGAGATCAGCCCTGGGATTTCTTTGGATGGAATGATGCTAAAGCTGAAACTCCAGTACTTTGGCCACCTCATGCAAAGAGTTGACTCATTGGAAAAGACTTTGATGCTGGGAGGGATTGGGGGCAAGAGGAGAAGGGGACGACAGAGGATGAGACGGCTGGATGGCATCACTGACTTGATGAACGTGAGTCTGGTTGAACTCTGGGAGTTGGTGATGGACAGGGAGGCCTGGCGTGCTGCGATTTATGGGGTTGCAAAGAGTTGGACATGACTGAGCGGCTGAACTGAACTGAGCGACTTAGCTTTCACTTTTACTTTAATAGATAAGTGCTTGGAGATTGGCTACCACATGGCCTCTAGGACAATAATCAAAGATCTGTATTCATTGATATTAAAAGAAATTAATGTCATGTTAAGTAAGTAAAGGATGCTAAATGATAATATGTACTATCTTTGTCTTGCATATTTTTGTGTCTTTATGTGTTGAAGTTTGGAAGACTATCAAGATGGCAACAATGGTGATCCATGGGTGGTTAGATTATGAATTTCAGTTTTTCCTCTTTTTCTTAACAGTATTATGTATAAGATATAGTGAATAAATCATTTTATAATTATAAGATCAATACTGCTGATATTGTGTCAGAACACCCTGTTTGTAGGGTTCTACCTCTCACATCCTATGTGGAGTTACTCTCCTTGTGTTATCATAGCTGTTAGAAACATAGTTGTTTGGTGAGGAATCCCCTAGATTCCGTGTGCTTTCTTTATTCAAGTGATATCCATTTCCTACTTTTGCCCCATTGGATAACTACCCCAAAGTAGTGAGGTCCTATAAAAACACTTTCACACAATTTTCTTATTTACTCTCTACAATAATCCTAAGAAATAAGAGTGGTTATTTTTATAATCAGGAGTCAGATTTTCTAATCTAACCTAATCTTTCTAATCATCTTCAGAAAGATGAAGTGGCTTTGCTAACGTCATGTCTGGTGAGAGCTGGAGCCAGACTTGAACCTGGATCTTCTCCTCGTAGAGCTGGCCTCTCCCACCCTAGTCACTGTCAACCAGGGCTGCACTTTTACATCCCCTAAGGGAATTCACCAACTGCTTGCTCTCACCTCAAAATGAGTAAAGAAATCATTCCTATGTTTCTAAACACTGTGAGTCACTATAATATGTAGTGGGTTTTGGAACATTTGCCTAATGCCAGGGTGCCACAGGGACTAGACTCACAGAAGCCTGTGCTGTAGGGGGCTGGGAAGATGTTGTTCTGCTTCATTTCCAGCTGTGGGTGATAGAGAAATCTGGAGAGGCAAATTAGATGTGAGTAGCCTTGCAGAGCAGAGAAGACAATGGCACCCCACTCCAGTACTCTTGTCTGGGAAATCCCATGGACGGAGGAGACTGGTGGGCTGCAGTCCATGGGATCGCTAAGAGTTGGATATGACTGAGTGACTTCTCTTTCACTTTTCACTTTCATGCATTGGAGAAGGCAATGGCAACCCACTCCAGTGTTCTTGCCTGGAGAATCCCAGGGACAGGGGAGCCTGGTGGGCTGCCGCCTATGGGGTCGCACAGAATTGGACACAACTGACGTGACTTAGCAGCAGCCTTGCAGAGAAAGAGGGAGGATGTAAACTCGTGGGTCTTATAGCAAAGCAAAAGAATAGAAAGAGGAAACAAATAAAAAAAATAACCAAGGTGCTCATTTGAGCCTGAGATGTAGTACCAGGGGCTAAAGATCTCTTGCTGAAGATTCTAGACCAGCCCAGGCACATATGCAGGAAAGAGAGATTCATCTTTCCCTGTAGTGCCCTTCCCATGCCAGGGCTTCCACCCGTTCCTCTACCACCTCCCATATGTGTAATATCTGGTTTTTGGACATCAGTTTATTTCCTTGGCTTATTGGTCTTCCCTAGTCATCTTTTTCTTTACTTCTAAGTGAACATGTTCTCAAGTAATTCACAAGGTGGGGGAAAACTATACAAACCAATTTACATTAAGATACCATTGACTGATGATAGCTTGTTACTTTTTCCTTCTCATAAGTATTTGTAGATTAATAACACTTACCCCACAGAAATGAGTCACTGAGCTTGAATAGGAGGAAAAGTATAAACCTTCAGGAGAGAACTAGGACTTAGAGATCATTATGTAGTTCATTATATTTGGCATATTGCTATAGGTGTTTGGCTCCTCGTGGGGAGAGAACTGAATTATTCAATTGTTTATTCACTAAATAAATATTGAGCATCACCTATATGCCCACATGGTCTAGGTATAGGAGATGCAGACATGAGCAACATAGGAGGATAATTTCTTTACATTATTGTGGTGTTTTTTGCCATACGTAGACATGAATCACCTATGGGTGCACATGTGTCTCCCCATCCTGAACCCCCTACCACCTCCCTCCCCATCCCATCCCTCTGGGTTGTCCCAGATCACCGGCTTTGAGTGCCCTGCTTCATGCATTGAACTTGTAATGGTCATCTATTTTACATATGGTAATATACTGCTGCTGCTGCTGCTGCTAAGTTGCTTCAGTCGTGTCCGACTCTGTGCGACCCCATAGACAGCAGCCCACCAGGCTCCCCTGTCCCTGGGATTCTCCAGGCAAGAACACTGAGTGGGTTGCCATTTCCTTCTCCAATGCGTGAAAGTGAAAGTGAAGTTGCTCAGTTGTGCCCGACTCCTAGCAACCTCATGGACTGCAGCCTACCAGGTTCCTCCGTCCATGGGATTTCCCAGGCAAGAGTACTGGAGTGGGTTGCCATTGCCTTCTCCGATGGTAATATACAGACATGAGCCAAATAGATAAAAATCTTTGCCCTTGTAAGGCTTACATTCTAGTGGGAAGGATAGGTAAAGTGAAAGTGAAAGCCACTCAGTGGTGTCCGACTCTTTGTGACCCCATGGCCTATATATATTCCATGGAATTCTCCAGGCCAGAATACCAGAGTGGGTAGCCTTTCCTTTCTCCAGGAGATCTTCCCAACTCAGGGATCGAACCTAGGCCTCCTGCATTGCAGGCAGATTCTTTACCAGCTGCGCCACAGGGAAGCCCAAGGATAGGTAATGAACATAACAAATAAGAAAATACATAATGTGTTAGATGGAGAAGAATGAAACAATGGAGGGAAATAGGACCAAAGAAGAAGAAGGTAAAGCCTTCAGTTAAGTAGAGATCAGGAGGTTAAAGAAGGCACCATGTCAATATCTGGCAGAACAACTTTCAAGGAAGAAGAAATAGTAAGCGCGAAGGCTATGAAGTCATGGTGTTCTGTTGTGATCCAGAGACAGTGGGTGCCAGTGTGGCTGGAGCAGAGAGAGAGAGAGAGGGAAGGACTTCCCTGGCGGTTCAGTGGTTAAGAATCCACCTTCCAGTGCAGGGGACGTGAGTTCAGTCCTTGGTCCAGGAAGATTCCACATGCCCACAGAGCATGTGTATGTCACTATGACTGAAGCCCGTGCACCTAGAGCCCAAGCTCTGCAGTAAGAGAAGACATTAAATGAGAAGCCAGCTCACTGCAATGAAGAATAGCCCTGGCTCACTGCAACTAGAGAAAGGCTTAGCAGAAATGAAAACCCAGCACAGCCCAAAACTAATTAAGTAGTATATTTAAAAAGAGAGGGAAAATAGCAAAGGACAAGGTCAGAGATAACAGCAGGGACAGTATTATGTGGGGTCTCATACAAACTATGATTTTTACCTAGGGAGGCACGGGAGTCATTGGAGGGTATGGAGATGATTCTGGCTCCTAGATGCTGAATGTAGGGGCACAGGGTAGATTTGGAATGACCTGTCAGCGGGCTGTAGCAGTGATCCTGGCAAGAGATGATGATGGCTTGGGCCAGGGTGATGTGGAGGGGGTGATGAGAAGTGGTGAATCCTGAATATTTTGAAAGAAGAGCCGGTAATTACTTATTAATGAAGGAAATATGTGGTTCGAGAGGAGAGGCAGGAAGAGTGGTCACTTCTGGAAGGATTCAACAGACATAAGTGACACAAAGAGTAAGGTGACCGGCGCAGGATTCAGGGAGAGGGTGAGGAACGCATATGATGGGACACTTGAGTTTAGCCTGTGCCAGTAGAGAGTCTGTTAGAGTTTTAGGGGGAAATGATGAGAAAGCAGTTGGATATTGGATATGAGAGCTTGGATTTCAGAGGGAAGTTTGGGCTGGAGATCAAATTGTAGATAATGTAGCTTTGTGAAGAAATCGAGATAGATGCAAAGTATCAGATTGTATGAGTTCAGGCCCTGAAGCCAGATTGCCTGGGTGGCAATATAATCTAACTTCGAGGGGCTCAGTGTTCTCATCTGTAAAATGGAGGTAATAATTATTAGTGTCTAGGGACTTCCCTTGGAGAAGGCAATGGCAACCCACTCCAGTGTTCTTACCTAGAGAATCCCAGGGACAGAGGAGCCTGGTGGGCTGCCATCAATGGGGTCGCACAGAGTCGGACATGAATGAAGCGACTTAGCGGCAGCAGCAGAAGCAGAAGCAGGGACTTCCCTGGTGGTCCAGTGGTTAAGATTCCATGCTCCCAGTGCAGCAGTTCTGGGTTCAGTCCCTGGTTGGGGAACTAGACCGCATTGCCTCAACTAAGAGTTCATATGCTGCAACTAAAGATCCTGCATGCTGCAATGAAGAGTGAAGATTCCAACATCCTGAGTGCCACAACTGAGACCCAGTGCAGCCAAATATTTAAAAAAAAAAATAATTATAACATCTAGTTTACAAAGTTGGTGTGAGAATTAAGTTAATAAATGTAATTAGATTATGCAAAGGCCTGACTCACTGTGGACAGTGACTGCAGCCATGGAATTAAAAGATGCTTGCTTCTTGAAAGGAAAGCTATGACAAATCTAGACGGCATATTAAAAAGCTGAGACATCACTTTGCTGACAAAGGTCCATACAGTCAAAGCTATGATTTTTCCAGTAGTCATGTATGGATATGAGAGTTGAATCATAAAGAATGCTGAGTGCCAAAGAATTGATGATTTTGAATTGTAGAGCTGGAGAAGACTCTTGAGAGTTCCTTCAAATCAAGAAGATCAAATCCGTAAAAAGGGTATCAACCCTGAATATTCATTGGAAGGACTAATGCTGAAGCTCCAATACTTTGGCCACTTGTTGCAAAGAGCTGAATCATTGGAAAAGATTCTGGTGCTGGGAAAGATTGAAGTCAAAAGGAGAAGGGGTCAGCAGATGATGTGATTGTTAGACAGCATCACTGGCTCAGTGGACATGAATCTGAGCAATCTCCTGGAGAGAGTGCAGAACAGGGGAGCCTGGTATGCTGTAGTCCATGGGGTCGCAAAGAGTCAGACCTTAATTAGCCAGTGAACGTCAACAACAGCAATGACAACAAAAGGCTTGGCTACTAGGGAGTGCTAAAAATGTTAGCGGTTATGATTGTTACTATTCGTTTACTGTGAGTTGCCTTTTATTGGTATAGTTGTTAAAGCCTTTCCTGTATTATCACACACAGTCCTCGGAAGAAACATGAGAGATAATATTATTTTCTTTATGAGATACAGGCTACTAAGGCACCAAAAGGGTAAATCACTTAACCCAAGGAGACCCAGGCCTGTTTGACCCCAAGGTAGGACAATCAATCAATTTTATAAATAGTAAAATTTAGTCTGGTGTGCAGGTCAAGACATTAGGAGATTAGAGCTCTTAGCTCACATAGATAGCCAAGCTAGAAGCTC
This sequence comes from Tragelaphus eurycerus, assembly GCA_935064755.1. Classification (NCBI taxonomy): domain Eukaryota; kingdom Metazoa; phylum Chordata; class Mammalia; order Artiodactyla; family Bovidae; genus Tragelaphus; species Tragelaphus eurycerus. The sequence continues at coordinate 1,346,350 of CAKXYN010000209.1, read as the reverse complement.
AATGAGTTTAAGCTCAAAATAATCCTGTGAACAAAGCAAGAGGATAATTTGAAATGTCAATGTGACATTCTGTTCCACAGTAAATTAATAAGATGTGACTGGAGGCCTTTCTCATCATGGCTGTAACAATCAGAAGCCATACTTTCTCTCCCCTCTAATCTCAGGCTATGACAATAGGTAATCAGGAGGAACATCCTTCAAATACCAGTGGAGTCCTTTTCATACAAAAAGGTGACATATTGGCAGTATCCAGTTTTATTCATTTCCATTGGAAAAGGTGTTGCTTTAAATATTACTGTGTGATGAAGTAAGCAATGAAAAACAGTTAGGTTTCTGTACTTAATTTGGTATTGATAGAAAAAACACTTGCATTATCCCCTACTCTCCTTGTTGCTAAGGTGATGGTTGGCCAGGTGTTTTGAGTGACTTTAAGGCCTGGGCCAAAAGCTGTGAGCTCACAGGTAGTATTTAAGCCGACAGGCAAAATGTACTGGGTCACCCTGGTGGTTTCTCCTCATATTTCAGAATCGTTTCACTTTGGCTGTTTCCTTGGTTACAGATTCTTGGTTCTAAGTCTTTATGATGGCTTTGGACACCTTCTCCATTTGATGTCAGTGCTATGTCCTGGATTCTGATAACTCTGTTCTATAGATTATGAACAGCTCCCTACTTACCACTTTCTGATACAGTAAGCCCCCTACATATGGACCTTCAAACTGCGAACTTTCAAAGATGTGAATGTGCGTTTGCATATCTAGTGACCTTTCTTATGTACATTGGCACACGCGTGCATCCTCTATGTGTGGTTATGCTTTTGTGTACTCTATTGTACAATACTGTACAGAGTACATTAGTACAGTATCTTTTAAGCCCAAGATGTCTGAAACCAGCTAAAAGCAGCAGTATACAGCCAATTGTGTTAGTTGGGTACCTAAACTAATGGCACCCCACCCCAGTACTCTTGCCTGGAAAATCCCATGGATGGAGGAGCCTGGTAGGCTCCAGTCCATGGGGTCTCTAAGAGTCGGACACAACTGAGCGACTTCACTTTGACTTTTCACTTTCATGCATTGGAGAAGGAAATGGCAACCCACTCCAGTATTCTTGCCTGGAGAATCCCACGGACAAAGGAGCCTAGTGGGCAGCTGTCTCTATGGGATCGCACAGAGTCGGACACGACTGAAGTGACTTAGCAGCAAGCTAACTTTGTTGGACTTATCACCAAAGTGACTTAAGAATGTGCTCATAGGTAGAGGATTTATTGTACTTATCTGTTAACTTGCACTTTACTTATTAAAATTCCATTCCCCTACTTGGCTAAGGAGGGGAGATAATCCTCATGGGTGAGGCTGGTTAGACCTTGTTCGATAACTCATGTTATGGCTGAAGAGAGGTCTCACAGCTGAGACTACAGATTTCCAAAACTTGGGAAGTGTCTCTATGATTTTGACAGTATGAATCCTTCCATTCTCAGGATAAAGCTGCAATTTTTTTTTCTTGGGAGGTGAGATGGAGAGAGAGAGGGCAATTTTAAACCAGGTATTTATGTTGAGTCAGAGCTTCACAACACATAAACATAGGAGAGACCAGATATCGCCGAAATGTAGTTTGGAAAATATTCTGTTCAGGTCAGAAATCTACATGTCATCTACCTCTATTTCTGCTTTTGCTTTATCGCCCACATCCAAACCACCAGTCACCTCCGCTGGCTGTGCTTCTAAAATACATATGTCATCTTCCCACTTTTCTCCGTCTCTTCTGCTGCCACCCTGGTCCAAGTCGCCATAATCTTCCTGTGGAAACTGTCATGCATAGCTTTCTTGTTGGGGATCAAAAGACAGTCCTATATGAAAGGGATGGAGTGCAAATCTGCCATTTGGCCCAGAACTTCGGCCATGGAAAATTTTGAACTATATCCAAACTATAAAAAAGTTGTCCCTTATATTTTAGAAATTCGTATTTCTTCGTTCTCATCACTGCACTCCTGAGACTTACCATGGAAACACATGTCTTTGTCTAGACCTGTGCTGTCCAATATTGCAGATGATGGCAACATGGGGATATTTAAATTTTAATTAATAATAAAATCAATTGAAAATTCAGTGTTATTTGTCATTAGCAACATTTAAAATATTTGCTAGCTATGGGTAGCTAGCGTATTTGACTTAAATCGGTCACTCTATTTGACCTTAGGGTTACAGAGCATTTCATCATTGTAGAAAATTTCTCTTGGATATTGCTAGCTTAGAATGATTTCCATGGTTTTTATTCACTTGGATTTGCATCCAGCACTTCGCCAAACTATGATCTGAGGAGAGTCAGAAAATTAAACACATTTTTGTAAATTGCTTTGGAGATTATCTAATGCAATCTCTTAGTATAATTGGTGAGTAAACAGGTTCAGAGAGCTTAGGTGAGTGGCCAAGGCCACAGGCTAGCACTTGGACAAAGTTAGCCAGAATGTGCCTTCAGACCAGGTAAGTCGCCATGAGTAACTGCATGCAGTAAAATTGTACATCTGCAAAATGGGAACAATCACAGTAGCCCTTCCTCAGAGTAACATTGAGGTAGCTTTCCACCATATGTAGACACCAGCTGCTGACTCATTAAATGGGACGCTGGCTTTGCCAGGGCACTGTAAACTATTCAGTATAATTCACTGTGAGTGTGATAGGAAAATTGATTCAAAAAACACTAAAGCAAAAAGCTGTCAGCATGACTGGGCTCAAAGATGAGTCATACATTATGCTGTGTTATCAAGCTCACAGAAGGTCTCCCTAATGTGACAGTTCCCATTTCTGATGGCGTTATAAAATGGCTAGCAATCTGGGGGCTTTGAAGGGCCCTTAAGTGATGCTGTCTTCAGCACTTCAGATCTATTTGGCATCTTCAAAGGATATTCCTGTCGGACCATTTGGCCTGATGTGACTAACTCCCTGAGCCTCTTCAAAAGAAAGGGCATCTAGTTCACTATTGCTCCCCCCTGGGGAGCATCTTCTCAGTCCAGGGGTGGAGTCATTGCTTTGACACGTGTGTGTAGTGCATCAAAGACAATGTACAGAACCTTTATTTGGTCACTGCTTTGGACTTTACTTCTTTTGGCAGATGAGAGAAGAGGAGGGCTGGAACAGATGTCTACAGGCAGGAGGAGAATAAAGAGTAGGTTCTGTATGGGATCTCCAGGCTTGCTTATCACGCATTAAACAACTGTAAATGGGCCCTGGGGAGACTGGCTAATACAATGGAAAGAATCTAGAAAATGACAGGAGTGTCATGGCACGGCCTAGGCCTGAGAGTCAGAAGTCTTTATTTAAATCCACAAATGATGCATGTGTAGTGATGGGCAAGTCATTCTTCCTCTCTGTCTTGACCTCTTATCACCAAAGGGAACACTATTTTTGTACTTCCTTTTTGTAGGGTTATTGGGGAGAGTTATATGAGAAATGGATATGAAAATAGTCTGTTAACTGCAATCCCTATGTGGTAACAAGTGGCATTTGTTCTTATTATTACTACTGATATTTGAATATGCATTTATTATTTATATCTTAAGGGCTTAGAACCACACTTGTAACCACGTTCTTGAGGTTGGGGCATATTCTTTTTGTTTGAAGTGAAAAAAAAAAAAAAAGAATTGTTTCATTACATTGAGGACCGTGCTATCTAGGCTCTCTTTATGTTTTCTCTCCCTTTGGTCCTGCTGCTGCTGCTGCTGCTAAGTCGCTTCAGTCGTGTCCGACTCTGTGCGACCCCATAGACGGCAGCCCACCAGGCTCCCCCCGTCCCTGGGATTCTCCAGGCAAGAACACTGGAGTGGGTTGCCATTTCCTTCTCCAATGCGTAAAAGTGAAAAGTGAAAGTGAAGTTGCTCAGTCGTGTCCGACTCTTAGTGACCCCATGGACTGCAGCCTACCAGGCTCCTCTGTCCATGGGATTTTCCAGGCAAGAGTACTGGAGTGGGGTGCCATCGCCTTCTCCACTCTTTGGTCCTAAATGTGGCTTAGTTTTTGCAGCTTTACTAGAGAAACCAAGGATTAATACCTCCAAGAAATAATGCATTATTTAGGACACTCAAACAAGATTGGTTAGGAAATCAAGGGACTCTTTAGAATATTAAATGAGAGCTCAAGACTTCTTCACTGGGAAATGACTAAAGTGGAGGTTCACTTTTAATGACTTATTAGGTGACTTTTTTTTTTTTTTTTTTGGGTTTGCTTTCCCTTTTTAAGTTAAAATATAGTTGATTTACAATATTGTATTAGTTTTAGATGTACAGCATGGAGATTCATTATTTTTGCAGATTATAATCCATTATTGGATATTATAAAATAATGAGCATAGTTCCCTGTACTATACAGTATATCCCTGTTGCTTATCCATTTTATGTGTAGTAGTTTGTGTAAATATCAGAGCCCTAATTTGTCCCTCCCCTTTTCCCTCTCCCCTTTGGTAACCACAAGTTTCTTTTCTACATCTGTGAGTCTGTTACTATTTTGCATATGCATTCCTTTGTAATATTTTTATATTCCACAGATAAGTGGTATCATATAATATTTGTCTTTGATTTATTGCACTAAATGTCACATTCTCGAGATCCATCCACATTGCTACAGATGGCAGAATTTCTTTTTTACGGCTGAGTAAAATTACATTATATGTATAAATACACACACACCACATCTTCTTAATCCAATCATCTGTTGATGGGCACTTGGGATGCTTCCACGTGCTGGCTGTTGTGAACAGTGCTGCTGTGAACACTGGGGTGCATATATACCTTCAAATTAGTGATTTAAGGTTTTTTTTTTTTTTTTTTTTTCAGATATATGCCCAGAAGTAGAATTGCTAGATTATATGGTAGTTCTATTTCTAGTTTTTAGAGAAGCTCCATACTATTTTTCATAGTGGCTGTACCAATTTACATTTCAGGTAATTTTTTTTAACTTCTCTCTTTATTTTAAATTTTATTTTAATTTTTTTAAATACCAAAGACATCCAGGTGACTTTTTGATAAATTCAGTAGGGAAACTCAGTGGGTTACTGTGTGGCTATAAGAAGCACATGATTGTTCTAATTTTTGAAGGTTTTGATTTCACAGGGTATCACACAGTGTAATGGTCCTCAGGACCATTTTTAATAATTGCCCTGGTTGTGTCTCGCATAGGATCCTTGGTTGAGGTGGCTCATGGGAGCTGAAATCTAAGCTTTCCTTCCATTGGACTGTGTCTACCTAAAGGGAGTTGAGTTTCCAATTTTGCATGAAGGCATCTTATAGTACAATGAAGGCCCTGGGAGATTATATCTTCCATGAACGAGGAGACATTGTCATCCTGTTTTATTCCAGTGAGAAATGGGTAAGTCATGAAGGCAAACTTACAAAAAGATGTAAAAGACTTTCGGTTACATATGGAGATTTGAAAACACATATTTATATCTCCTTTCTCCTTGAAAGTGAAAGTATTAGTCTCTCTGTTTTTGTCGAACTCTGCAATGCCATGGACTGTGGCCCACCAGACTCCTCTGTCCATGGGATTTCCCAGGCAAGAATACTGGCGTGGGTAGCCATTCACTTCTCCAGGGGATTTTCTTGACCCAGGGGATCAAACCCAGGTCTCCTGCATTGCAGGAAGATTCTTTACCATCTGAGCCACTAGTGAAAGCCCACTTAAAATATGTGTATGGTTGATTCATGTATTATGTGCCTACTCTGCACCACACAGTGTAGTTGCTTATAAGAACCCTGTGTGATAATTATTATTGTCCCCTTCTGGATAGGAGACTCGAGGCTCAGAGAGATGAAGTAATGGTTTTGGTTATACAACAGGATTCTGACCCAGATTTTTGGCTCCAGAACCTCCACTCTCTGTTATTTGCTTTCTTTGTAGAGTTTACAAACTGCATTTAAATCCACTTCCTCATTCGACACTACCCACATCTGGTTAGATGGAATGGCAGGTATCAACACCCCTGGTACTTACTGGGGGCTTCCCCACTGGATCCTCTGATGCAGTGACCTAGCCAAGGTCAAACAACTTATGTGAATACCCATGTATACACTTACTGCGATAGGACTGAAACTGTCAAAACACCAGCATAGATAGGACATATTGCTGAGAGCTGTCAGTGTTCTGCCAAGCAGGCATGATTTTGCCTACATCAGAGACGCTTGGCCAGCAGCACCCATTGCATGATTACATGCCTGTCCTGAATAGATGCCTTGACGTCCTCTTGGGAGCTCGTGGACTGCTCTGTCACAGAAGGGCCTTTCATATGACTTCCTGTAAAAACAGATGAGTATTCATATGGCAAGAAGCAACCGATAGGAATAAGGAGACCAGTGATTAAAATGATGCTTAGTTCCCTGGAAATGCTGGTTTCAGGAATTTTGGGTACAGAACATCAAAATTACAGTGCAGCTCTTAGAGAACTTACTTCTCTCCAGCTGTGTAAATGATCATATTGGAAATGTCAACAAAAATGAAACTCTTTTTTAGAGGTTTGATTCAGTCGCTCAGTTGTGTCCAGCTCTTTGCGACCCCATGAATCACAGCACGCCAGGCCTCCCTGTCCATTACCAACTCCCGGAGTTCACTGAGACTCATGTCCATTGAGTCAGTGATGTGATCCAGCCATCTCATCCTCTGTCATCCCCTTCTCCTCCTGCCCCCAATCCCTTCCAGCATCAGAGTCTTTTCCAATGAGTCAACTCTTTGCATGAGGTGGCCAAAGTACTGGAGTTTCAGCTTTAGTATCATTCCTTCCAAAGAAATCCCAGGGCTGATCTCCTTCAGAATGGACTGGTTGGATCTCCTTGCAGTCCAAGGGACTCTCAAGAGTCTTCTCCAACACCACACTTCAAAAGCATCAATTCTTCTGGGACTCAGCCTTCTTCACAGTCCAACTCTCACATCCATACATGACCACAGGAAAAACCATAGCCTTGACTAGACGGACCTTTGTTGGCAAAGTGATGTCTCTGCTTTTGAATATGCTATCTAGGTTGGTCATAACTTTCCTTCCAAGGAGTAAATGTCTTTTAATTTCATGGCTGTAGTCACCATCTGTAGTGATTTTGGAGCCCAGGAAAATAAAGTCTGATACTGTTTCCCCCCCATCTATTTCCCATGAAGTGATGGGACCAGATGCCATGATCTTCATTTTCTGAATGTTGAGTCCAACTTTTCACTCTCCACTTTCACTTTCATCAAGAGGCTTTTGAGTTCCTCTTCACTTTCTGCCATAAGGGTGGTGTCATCTGTAAATCTGAGGTTATTGATATTTCTCCCCGCAATCTTGATTGCAGCTTGTGTTTCTTCCAGTCCAGCATTTCTCATGATGTACTCTGCATATAAGTTAAATAAGCAGGGTGATAATATACAGCCTTGACGTGTACTCCTTTTCCTATTTGGAACCAGTCTGTTCCATGTCCAGTTCTAACTGTTGCTTCCTCACCTGCATACAGGTTTCTCAAGAGGCAGGTCAGGTGGTCTGGTATTCCCATCTCTTTCACAATTTTCCACAGTTTATTGTGAGCCACACAGTCAAAGGCTTTGGCATAGTCAATAAAGGAGAAATAGATATTTTTCTGGAGCTCTCTTGCTTTTTTGATGATCCAGCGGATGTTGGCAGTTTGGTCTCTGGTTCCTCTGCCTTGTCTAAAACCAGCTTGAACATCAGGAAGTTCATGGTTCATGTATTGCAGAAGCTTGGCTTGGAGAATTTTGAGCATTACCTTACTAGAGTGTGAGATGAGTGCAATTGTGAGGTAGTTTGAGCATTCTTTGGCATTGCCTTTCTTTGGGATTGGAATGAAAACTGACCTTTTCCAGTCCTGTGGCCACTGCTGAGTTTTCAAATTTGCTGGCATATTGAGTGCAACACTTTCACAGCATCATCTTTCAGGATTTGGAATAGCTCAACTGGAATTCCATCACCTCCACTAGCTTTGTTCCTAGTGATGCTTTCTAAGGCCCACTTGACTTCACATTCCAGGATGTCTGGCTCTAGGTGAGTGATCACACCATTGTGATTATCTGGGTCATGAAGATCTTTTTTGTACAGTTCTTCTGTGTATTCTTGCCATCTCTTCTTAATATCTTCTGCTTCTGTTAGGTCCATACCATTTCTGTCCTTTATCGAGCCCACCTTTGCATGAAATGTCCCCTTGGTATCTCTAATTTTCTTGAAGAGATCTCTAGTCTTTCCCATTCTGTTGTTTTCCTGTATTTCTTTGCATTGAATCGCTGAGGAAGGCTTTCTTATCTCTTCTTGCTGTTCTTTGGAACTCTGCATTCAGATGCTTATATCCTTCCTTTTCTCCTTTTCTTTTCGCTTCTCTTCTTTTCACAGCTATTTGCAAGGCCTCCCCAGACAACCATTTTGTTTTTTTGCATTTCTTTTCCATGGGGATGGTCTTGATCCCTGTCTCCTGTACAATGTCCTTTTTTAGAGCAGGGCCTATTAAAAGGCAACATTAACAGTACAGTTAGAAATGAATTAGCTCTTTTGGTCGAGGTGATGGCATCAATTTTTGGCACCAGAGGAGTCTCATATGCACATGGGGGTAGAGTACTTGATGGTTTTACGATCTTCCCCCACAAAATGATTATTGCCTCTTGATGCCTTGCCACATATCACACAATGCATAAGTCAATTTACAAATCCTATGATATCAAATGTCTGTTCTGATCAGCTCTTCAGTCTTTTAATATTTATATAGTGGTTTCCTTTGACAGAGCTTGGTAAAATTTCTTCTGGTTGCTGGAGGGTAGAGGGATATTAGAGTGTGGGGGCACGGATCAGAAAAACCTGTGAAGATTGACTGACAGATTTAGTGGTTACTGAGTAAAACAATTGGGTTACACCTAACAGGCGCACTGGAACGAAACCTAACACTGTCAGTGCTTTGGTCCTGACAGCTTCGGAGAAAGAGACTGAATGATATGCTGAAAGTGTTTCTGTGGGGATATTTGGGTTGCAGGGACCTATGGACTGTGAACTTGTGCTCATCCAGGGTGAAAAAGAAATTTTGAAAAGCTCTCAGCTTGTTTCAACTCTCATGTGACCAGACTGCCATGTACTTCACATCATGGTGCACAAAATCGTGCAAGGTTTGTGTGGGAAGTCAGATCTGAGGAAGTTCTCAGGGACATTTGATTGAGAGTTTTTAGAAGCCAAAGATGTGGAATTCTGCTTCAGACATAGGTATTCTGTTCCAGCTTTCATTTATTCATCCTTTCATGTAAAATTTTACTGCTAAACTTGTAATTAGAGGGAACATCATCATTAGTCTGTTAGGACAAATAGATGTCATTTGAAAAGGATGCATCATTATGCAATATTCAGGATTCCATCTGCTCAGAGTGGCAAGAAATGTAGTCTTTTCCTCAGAGGATGCTCTTCTCATGGTGAGTCCAAGAAGCCTGGGGTGCCAGCTGATTCCAGATGGTGAGTCCAAGTTGTCTCTCTCTCCAAAGGCTTATTGTTTTTTACTGATCTCTGGTGCTTCATAAAACCACCAGGTCCTACAAGGTCCAGCCCATGGGGATTGAGGAGATGCTGGCTTGTGGCATGGCACAGCAGGGATTAGAAGAACAACCCACCCCCCGAGTCATGTTTACGTATGGGTACCTCATGCCAACACTGACTCAGTGGAATAGCACTTTCTCTAGCCAGGTTTTTCAATTAGCCCAATGCATTGCCTGAGGTTTATAAAGATATTATGTTATCAGAATGCATGGTTTGGGATTAGCTTTTTGGCAAATCCAGAAACAATATCCTCCCTCTCACTCATGGTGATTTTGATCTCAGGGGCTTGGTAGAGCTTTCCTGTCCATAGGCTCTGGCTCAGGGACACCCTCTATCTTCCCCTCAAATATTTAGATGTTTCAATAACTTTGAACCTGGAAGAAAGTTTGTAAGGTCTTGACATTTTTATTTCCCAGAAGGTCTTTTTGGTCTTATGCAAATTTGTACTCCATCCACTTCAAGCTTTGTATTTCAGTTTGTATGGGGGGGGATAAAAGCTCTGTCAACAGAGCTGGATTCTGCTCTTCCTTCAAAATTAAGAGGAACTCTGCCCAGTGCAGGAGATGGGTTCAATCCCTGGGTCGAGAAGATCCCCTGGAAGGGGGCATGGCAACCCACTCCAGTATTCTTGCCTGGGAAATCGTATGAACAGAGGAGCCTGCTGGGCTACAGTGCATATGGAGTCACAAAAGAGCTGGACTCAGCTCAGCAACTAAACACAACAAGTGCCTCACTAGGCACTCACTTGTATCTGTTGTGCATTGGACATCTGTTAGGGCCTTGGGCTTGACAAACTAAATTCAATTTTGTTGAAACACAGCCCTGCCCTTTCATTTACTATTATTTATGGCTCCTATCCCCTGGTTTTTTCCCTTGCATTTCATCCATGCTAGAGCAAGCTTAGACATTGGTAGGAGACATAAGAGACATGGGTTCAATCCTTGGATTGGGAAGGAAGAGGGCATGGCTACCCACTCCAGTATTCTTGCATAAAGAATCCCATGGACAGAGGAGCCCGGTGGGCTGCAGTTCATGGGGTCGCAAAGAATTGGACAAGACTGGAGCTAATTAGCCCCCACAGACCCCACCCACCCACCCCCCACACACACACACACACACACACACAAACATGGGAAATAGAGTTCTTGCAGGGTTGCTTACCACTTTACAAGCTAGTACTTCCTCCCCCTGTGCTGGGTCCCAGGGGAAGCTGTGGGTCTCTGCAGCAGAGGGTGTCTTACTCTGGAGTCTCCTTTCTATTTCTTCAGATAAGAACTGAAATATTTATGGCATTTGGGGTATAAGAGACTTGGAGAGATTGCAAGAGTGGGAGGATGGGGGGGGTGACAGAAATAGTGGACAGTGTAATGATGGCCAGACACTGCCGACTCCCTGCACATTGGTCACTTCCTGAGATAAGAGAGAGGCTGTGGGGAGGGAGGGAGCCATGAGACATAAACTGCATTTTCATTCAATGAGCTCAGTTTCTGAAAATCTGTGGAATGCCCATCTAGCATGGGTACTGACTATATTCATTTTAATAAAAAGGAAAGCTAATGTTTAACAGGGTTTCTATGCCAGGCATCATGTATAATGACATTTAAGTTCTGTAGTAACCATCATAATCCCCATTTCACAGATGTGGGAACAGGGTTTTAAAATTAAGAGTAGCATAATTAGGATTCAAGTACATAAGTTGAAAGACTTAAATTCAACCTATTAAAATATGTAATCAGATCAGATCAGTCAGTCGCCTCGTCCTCCCCCCCTCCCCCCTCCCCCTCCCCTCTCTCCTCTCCTCCCCCCTCCCTCTCCCTCTCCCCCCCCTCCCCCCTCCCCTCTCTTCCCTCCTCTCCGCCCTCCTCCCCCCCTTCTCCTCCCTCCTCCCCCCCTCCCTCCCCTCTCCTCCCCCCCCCCCCCCCCCCCCCTCTTCCCCTCCTGTCCCTCTCCGCTCTCCCTCCCTCTCCCTTGCGTCTCCCTCGCCTCCGCTCCTCGCTCTCCTCCCTTCCCTGCGTTCCGGTCCTCTGCCTGGCTGAGGCTTCGGTGGGCGGCTCTCTCTCGCTCCCTCTCTGTGGTCCTCCTCTCTCTCCTCCTCCCTCTCCCTGTGCTCCACTACTCCTCGTCTCCGTCAGTCCCATCTGCTTCCCCCCCTTCTTCCGGTCCACCCATTTCTGTCTTTTTCGCCCTCTTGGTCTTTCTCTTTCTTGTTCCTTGTCTTCCCATTCTGTTTTTTCCTCTTTTCTTTCTTTCCTGAGAAGGCTTCTAATACAAGTCATCAAATGTTTTTGGTGCCTTAGTTGATCATAGAGCCATTGACTATAGAAAACATTTAGACCTTATTATAAAACCTAGCAAAGAATTTGAATGGAACTGCTGTTACTTCAAGGAAGCTGAGAGAAGAATTGTCATCATAAATAACACATTGTTGATGATAATAGACATTCCTTGACTACTCGTGACCTAATGATCATCCGTTTAGCAGAGTATCTGTCAAATTGTGTCTAAACAGATGGTGGCTACAGGATGATAGCTAGTGACAGCCTCATCCAACACAGGGTAGTGTCAATAATTTATAGTATTAGAAGAAATTATTAATCAGGTAAACAACTTTTATTTCAGTTTATGTCACCTGCTAACCAGTTCTATAAATATATATATTTTGGTTTATGTAGACAAAATAGGAGCAGAGGTTTTCATTTTTGATTTATATATATATTTATTTTTCTGCACAGGTTGTTAAATATTTTAAGTATAGTTTGACGATATTTTAGTTACCTAGTGAATAAATCAAATAGTTAGGGAGACTAATGGATGTGAAAAATGCATCGTAAACTATGACATGCTCATAAATTGTAATGGAAAGAATATATTATTCTACACTTGCACATATATTTTTTAAAAGCAAGAATAAAAATGGTTTAGAAACCTGCTCTTGATTTAGCACCGGGGCTGGGAGTCGATACGTCTTCTGTATAAAATAAATGAGTCTGTTAGGGTAGCTCAGTTGTGTGTAGAAATGTACTGCTGTTCAGGCGGTGTGGCACTGTGACAATTGTGTGCATTTTGAAGTCATGGGGATCTGAAATTTGTCCATCTTGAGCCTAATCTGTGCAGATTTGGGCACTTGATGTAACTTTTCTGAGCCCCAGTTTTCAAGCTTGTAAAATGTTTGTAAAACTTTTACAACCTGGAGAGTTAGGAATAGGATATTCCTACCATTGTCCTTAATATACTGATAAATATTATTATTAATTTTGAGCATCTCCCATTTCTCCTTTACACTCTCTCAAGGATTTGGTCTCTGGTTCTTTATTTAATTTCATTTATCACCCTAAATGCAAGGAATTTCTATTTTAAATTATAGCTCTTATTTTTAAATTATAAAAGCAATACATAGTCATATAGAAAACTTAGAAATCACAGAGAAGCAGAGAACAAAAATAAACATTTATTTCTATCATCCCTAGAGAGAATTATTATTAGTAACCTCAGTAATTTTATGCATAAATATACCTTTAGAAATTATATCCACCTCTCTGTTTTGCAGCCTGTTTTCTTCCACCAAATATATAGTGAACATCTTTTCCATGTCATTAAATGTTCTGCAACATTTAAATGGCCGTATACTGTGTGAATATAAAAAGCCGGGGACTTTTTGACTTGCAAAACAAATCCTCAGTTTCTTTCAGTTTTGTTTTTTGAGTACGGGGTTGGGAGAAGGTATGACTTGCCTTTAAGGTATGTTTTTAAAGGGATATGTGTTTTCCCCAATGAATGTTCAGTAGTTTGAAAGATATGACTCAATCCCTACCTTGTGCATGACAATGACAGAATTTAGCACGGTAACCCTCTCAGGGAATTCATCGTCTGCCAGGACCTAGAACAGGAAGATTTACTGGTGCTAGAGAGTTGGCTGTCAACAAGACTCCCAGGAAAGGCACAGAGTTGCCTTCTATCTTTCAGTTATTCTCTGCAGGAATGCTGCCTTCCACTCTACATCAGCCACCTCCGACTCCCCGAAATATGCAAACCAGCAAGAGGCAAATGCTTTTGAGAAAGGTACAATTGCATTCAAATGGAAAATGGAGGGAGTTGGTCAAAGAAGAAAGAAAGAAAGACATTAAAAATTAATCATCCCAGGGCTATAAAGTCAGCTGGAAACCCTTAGCAATAAAAAATAATTAAATGAAGAAGGTTAATGTTTTAAGCAGAGATTTAAATTTTCCAGGGGAGAAACTGCTAGTGAGAGCAGATCTGGGGAGCTGGCAAGATTTACAGGGGAAGCCTGAGTGTCTTGTCCCAGAAGAGGCTGCAGAAAGCATAAAACAGTCATCAAATGCATACATCATTTATATTATTTAGTATCATTGTTCAGAACCTTGGCTGTAAAAGGAAGTGACGTTTTGACTGATTGAGAATAACATTGTTCTATTCAGAACAGGTGAAAGTGGCCAAAATTGGAGGAGTACTAAAAAAACACATCACTACTTAGAGAAGCCCAGAGGAAATATTACAGAAATATTTAGTATGAGAAAGTTGTAAGACTTCAAGTAAAAATATTTATCTATCTGCCTTTATAGTTTCAATCCCAAAGTGTAAACCTGTGCATGTTTATAGGCAGGTTGTCTCTGGGTGGGCTTAATGAATGATCAAGTCTTCAGACTCAAAAGAAGAGCTGAACCTGATTTATAGAAGTTTTTGAGCAAAGCTGACACATATTTTAGGGTTTTCCTGACAAACTTAAAAATTGAGTGTGGAATGATAAAGTTGTGAAGACATGCTTACATAGTGGTTAAGAGAACTGGTCTTGGCAGCAAAGAGATTCTGCTTGAATCTTGGCTGTGCCACTTGCAGTGAAACTTTGGGAAATAACTTTTTTTCTTTGAGCCTTGGTTTCCTCATGTCTAAAATGAGAATGGCAAGAATATATTCACCAACTTCCCTGGCGATTCAGTAGTTATTAATAAGACTTTGCCTTCCAATGCACGGAGTACGAGTTTGATCCTTGGTTGGGGCACTGAGATCCCATGTACCTCATGACCCAAAAATCCAAAATGTAAAACAGAAGCAATATTGTAACAAATTCAATAGAAACTGTAAAAATGTCCATGTCAAAAATTATCTTAAAAAAAAAAAGAATATATTCACTTCACAGGGTGGTGGTAATGAGAATTAACTACAATAGTAGATGTTAAGCATTTAGTATAGGTCTGTGTTCATAGTAAACCTTCAATAAATGAAGAGTAGGACATGACTGAGCAACTTTCACACACACGTGGTATCTGGGATTCTGGTCTCTTTCTGTAAATCCCCAAAGATTTTAGGGGTCTTATCATGGTATTCTTGATTGCTTGTTGCCCCCTATAGGTGTTTCTTCATTTGAGTTTGACATTAATACTGTGACTTCTTTTAGATTCTGATCAACTTAAGGGGCAAAACATTCACTGGGATAATCTGAGAAGGGCCTTCTTCCTTCCCTGGGTTTACCTGCAGGCATCTGGTCCCATCACTTCATGGCAAACAGATGGGGAAACAGTGGAAACAGTGTCAGACTTTATTTTTCTGGGCTCCAGAATCACTGCAGATGGTGATTGCAGCCATGAAATTAAGATGCTTACTCCTTGGAAGGAGGGTTATGACCAACCTAGACAGCATATTCAAAAGCAGAGACATTACTTTGCCAACAAAGGTCCGTCTAGTCAAGGCTATGGTTTTTCCTGTGGTCATGTATGGATGTGAGAGTTGGACTGTGAAGAAAGCTGAGCCCTGGAGAATTGATGCTTCTGAACTGTGGTGTTGAAGAAGACTCTTGAGAGTCCCTTGAACTGCAAGGAGATCCAACCAGTCCATTCTAAAGGAGATCTGTCCTGGGTGTTCACTGGAAGGACTGATGCTAAAGCTGAAACTCCAGTACTTTGGCCACCTGATGCGAAGAGTTGATTCATTGGAAAAGACTCTGATGCTGGGAGGGATTAGGGGGCAGGAGGAGAAGGGGACAACAGAGGATGAGATGGCTGGATGGCATCACTGACTCAGTGGACATGAGTCTGAGTGAACTCCGGGAGTTGGTGATGGACAGGGAGGCCTGGCGTGCTGTGATTCATGGGGTCACAAAGAGTCTGATACGGCTGAGCAACTGAACTGAACTGAAAGGGCCTTCTCAACTTTCCTGGGTTTACCCACAGAAATACCTTATTAATGGTTAGGAGTGAGTGTTCCAGCTGTTGAGAGGCATTGGCACTTGTTTAGCAGTTTTTTTAAAGCTCATTAAAGTTTATAGCGCTCTGATTGATGCCATTTCTGCACTGCAGTGTCAATCTTCAGTTAAAGGAAGCAGGTGAAATACTGAATCATATTCATATTATTAATATGTCAAATGAAAATAGTAAAACACTTTTTTGGGCAATTATTACAGCCTTTTTACCCCAGTGTTCCTTCAGATGAGCTGAGTCCAGCTGGAAGCTGGCTCTTTGCTCGTCTGTGGGGCTTGCCCTCTGACTGCCTTCCTCTTCAGCCTTTCTGACTTCAGTGTCGTCATCATCCACTCAGTTTCCCGAAGCAGAACCGTCAACATCATTCTATACTCCTTCTGCAAATAAGCCGTCAGCAATTCTATGAGTTTGGCTCCCATGAACCTAGAGATTGTCATACTGAGTGAAGTAAATCAGACAGAGAGGGAGAAATGTGGAATCTGGAAAGAAATGATACAATGAACCTATTTACGACGCAGAAACAGACTCTCAGATTTAAGAATGAACTTATGGTTTTGCCAGAAGGAAACAATAGGAGGGATAGTTAGGGAGTTTGGAATCAACATGTGCACACTGCTGTATTTAAAATAGATGGCCAACATGGACTGACTGTGTAGCACAGGGAACTCTGTCAATGTTATGTGGTACCCTGGATTGAGGGAAGTCTGGGGGAGAATGGCTACATGTGTGTGTATAGCTGAGTCCCTTTGCTGTCCACCTGAAACTATCACAACATTGTTAATCAGCTTTTTACCCCAGTATAAAATAAAAAGTTAAGAAAATTAAAACAATTCTAGTTCCTATAATGTGTCTATTTTCCATTATCACTACTACTGCCTTGGTTCACGTTATTGGCATTTCTTGAAGCACTTTAACATCTTGATTTAACATTCTTGATGATGCCCTCTAGGCTTCCCAGGTGGTGCTGGGAAGAACCTGCCTACAATGCAGGAGAGTCACGGGTTAGATCCCTGGATTGGGAAGATCCCCTGGAGGAGGGCCTGGCCACCCGTTCTAGTATTCATACTTGGAGAATCCCATGAACAGAGGAGCCTGGCGGGCTACAGTCCATGGGGTCGCAAAGAGTCAGACACAACTGAAGTGACTTAACATACGCCCATACACAGGACTCCCTCTAGTTAGTAATTTAGAAGACATTTAGGCTCTTCCTTTTAAAAGACCAATACAGTGGTGCCATTTCTTTGCTTAAAAATCAGTCAATGAGTCCATTTTGGCTCCTATCAATTTGGCGTGTTTCCCTCTCCCTTTCCTCTTTCTCTTAATTGGACGATGCTAGACTCATACAGAATTACCTGTGGGTCTCCAACAGGCCCTGCTTTTTCACACCTCCGTTCCTGCTGCCTGAGATATGCCCATTCCAGATTCTCCTCTACTGAGAATGGAGAGAGATGGCCCCTGTGACACTGTTCCGGGATCCACTCAGTGACTCAATCCTGACCCTTGCACCGTTAACCTTCATCTTCATTCAGTTGCTCTGTTTTGACAAAACTGGATGTGCACTGAGATGACAGCATTAAGGCACCGCCCTGTGCTTATCCGGCGTATTTACCCTGCTACACTGGGGACGCCCTCCACACAGCGGGAGACTCTGATGTCCTTAGATACTTGTGGCCTTAGACACTGCTGTAGTAGAAGCTAAATAGTACATGGGGTTGAAAAATTGGATGGGTTGGTGGGGAAATGAATGGGAACCCCTGTTGTTTTCCTCTGGTGTCTCCTTTCGTTCCTGTTCTGTCCCCATGCTGCTCTGTGCTCTCAGGAATACTCCTCTGCATATTTAGAGCTGAGGCTGTTTCAAAGGCAGCCACGTCATCTTTCATGATGACTTTTTCCTCCCTCGTTAAAATCTACCTTTTCTCTGTACTAATTTTAATAGCTGTTTGGAGCAAAACATTTGAGTTTCAATTTTATTCTGAATTACAAATGACTTACCACCCCAACAGCTTCTGTTAATATTATTAAAAAGCAATTTTTATTTTTACCTCTAGTTTGAGAAAGAAGACATAAACTCTTAGGTGAGAGTTTGAAGGGGGAAACAGACAGAACAGGCTCCATCTTGAAAGCAGGACTTCATCTTTGGCCGGACTGTGGACTTTGAGCTATATGCCCAGTATCCATGGAAACAACATACCAATGGAAAACCAGACCCCCTGGAAGGAAGAGCCCCAGGGCTCCTACCTAGACTCTCCAACCTAAAAGAATACCCTAATTATCTGTGTAACTGAATAGAATAATAAATTCTATTATGTTTATTGGGGTTTGACCACAGGCCTATTGATATTTGTCCAGTGTTAACTACCCAGGCTTAAGGCATATAAATCATGGGTGAACTTTGATTGTATCTTTCTTTTTCTTTGTTCAGACTAGTTTCAGGGAATTTGGGGAGGTAGGTTTGGGCATGTACACTGAGGGTATTTAAGGTTTTCATAAAAACTGGTTGGGGCCCTTGGCTAAGAGGAGACTCTGCCTTGGACCCGCCGGTGTAATAAACTGCACTCCACTATCTGCATTGTCCTTCTGAGTGAGTTTGTTTCCCAGAATGCGTGGCTACCACTATTTCAACAATGGTATTAGGTCAGAGAATATAGCTTTGCTCTTTCAACTTACCCCTTTACCTTGAGGACAAATAAATCAGCCTCGTTTCACAAAAGAAGAGCTTCATTTTTATAAAATCAAGAAATAATTGTTATAACAGCAATAATAACTATGCTTTCATGAGTGCTTGTATGACTCTGCTATGCAAAGTCCTTTACATAGATAGTCTCATTTAGTCCTCATAGTTAAGCTTGAAAGTTTGGTCTCATTTTCCCCTTTATGTAGTTGAGGAAGCAGAGATGCAGAAAAATCAAATGACTTACCCCAGGCCATATAATTAGTAAATGTATAAGGTGGGATTTGAACCTGTTTCATCAGAGGCCATTTAACCTAAGCCCACTCAGCCACTATGCCAGATGAGCACAATGACACTTCAGGGAAGGAGGTTCAAAGAGCAAAAGTGTCAACAGGAAATGAAGACTTAAGAAAGAGATGGGGGCCATTCTGACCTGTGTGAGGTGATATCTCCTTGTAGTTTGATTTGCATTTCTCTAATAATGAGCGATGTTGAGCATCTTTTCCTGCGTTTGTTAACCATCTGTATGTCTTCTCTGGAGAAATGTCACGTTGAGGTTTGACAGAAAACAACAAAATACTGTAATTATCTTTCAATAAAAAATTAATTAAAAAAAGAAAGAGATGGGGTAATTGATCAATTCTAAACAGAATAATAATAATGATGATCAATAGTGATTGCTGTTTCTGGCACACCAGATACTTTGCTCAGTACTTTTTAAATTTTATGTGCGTTGAATTTTCCCAAAAACTCTTTAAAACATGAAGAGGAGTGAATTGAACTCAAAAATTAAACTCAAAAGTGACTTGCCCCCATTGTTCGGTTACTATATAAAATATATGAGAAGATTTATAAGAGTTTCAACAATGAACATTCTTATTTGATCAATTTGATTAAAAGAAAAATCTCTGCAGCTCCTGGCAGTATTTATTTTAATAAGGGCTTTGATATGTATATCTATTGTCTCTGTTATCAGAGCCTTCATACTTAGAAGTCTGCAGTTTCAAGGTGTTTCTAATTTAGGTTGTGCCCTTTGCTTTGCTATTCCCCTGATCTTTCTGAAGGTGTTTATATTTCTTTTTAGAAGAGAAGTTCTCAGTGCTAACTCAATAAACGGCCCATAAGTGAGGGTCTTGGGACCTGTTGATGTGCATTTTTCCAGTTCTCTAAACATCCCCTTTATTGGTCTTGATGGACAGCTAGTTCCTCTCAGGCTCCATTACTTCTAACTTGCACAAATGTCTTTTCTTTTTCTTCAGGGTTGTGATAGCGTTAAGAAATGAGTTCACTATTTCAAAGGCGTCATTAATTGAGCACGCCTCCTCCTTCTTTAGGAAGCTCATTTTCCCTTGAGCCTCTCCCTCTTTCTCAATGTGTCTGCAAAGTTCTTCTTGATTCTCCTTTAATACCTTTTGTGAGCACTAACTTACTATCCTTTTTTTTTTTTTAGGTTTCTGATTCTGGCCTCATTCTTGAATATTCTTTAACTTCACCAATGGCATGAATTCTTTCTGTAACTTTTATTCTCTCTTCAGTGGCACTTTATTTCTCTTGCAAAAGCTTGTGAGTCAGACTCACAGTGGTTCCAGCTGCCTGGCCTGTGGGAATGCCCTCAGGATGAGTGGTAGACCCATTATGCTCCAGTGAGGCAGCGTTACTTATGGTTAGCACAGGGGAAAAGTGATCCACTGGCAAATTAAATAGATTACTTAAAAAAAATTTAAAAATTTTATTGTGGTACAATACACATGAGATTCGGGGAAGGCAATGGCACCCCACTCCAGTACGCTTGCCTGGAAAATCCCATGGACGGAGGAGCCTGGTAGGCTCCAGTCCATGGGGTTGCTAAGAGTCGGACATGACTGAGTGACTTCACTTTGACTTTTCACTTTCATGCATTGGAGAAGGAAATGGCAACCCACTCCAGTGTTCCTGCCTGGAGAATCCCAGGGACAGGGGAGCCTGGTGAGCTTCCGTCTATGGGGTCGCACAGAGTTGGACACGACTGAAGCGACTTAGCAGCAGCAGCAGCACACATGAGATTTACCATTTTTAAGTATACAACTCAGTAGTATTAAGTACATTAACATTGTTGTATAATTTCCAGAACTCTTTTCATCATGCAAAACTAAAATTACTAAGTGAGAATACTGCCTTCCCATCTCTCTCCAGTCCCAGAAACCACTTTCTGCCTCTGTGAATTTGACTACTCTAGGTATCTTACATAAGTGGAATCAAACAACTTTTGTCTTTTTGTGACTGGCGTATTTAGGGCTTCCCTGATAGCTCAGTTGGTAAAGAATCTGCCTGCAATTCAGGAGACCCCCGTTTGATTCCTGGGTTGGGAAGATCCCCTGGAGAAGGCAAAGTCTACCCACTCCAGTATTCTTGGACTTCTGTTGTGGCTCAGCTGGTAAAGAATCCACCTGCAATCGCAGGAAACCTGGGTTTGATCCCTAGGTTAGGAAGATCCCCTGGAGAAGGCAATGGCTACCCACTCCAGTATTCTGGTCTGGAGAATTCCAAGGACTGTATAGCCCGTGGGGTTGCAAAGAGTCAGACTTAACTGAGTGACTTTCACTTTCGCTTATTTAGCTTTAATGTCCTTAAGTTTCTTGCACTTGTAGCATGTGTTGGAATTTCTTTCCTTTTGAAACTGAATAATACTCCATAAACTATAGTTTATGGGGTCACAAAGAGTCAGATACGACTTAGTGACTGAGCAACAATGGCAAACCACATTTTATAAATTCATTCAATCCATGATGGACGCTTGAATTGCTTCTGTGTTTTGGCCATGGTGAATAATGTTGGTATGAACATAGGTGTACAAACATCTCTTCAAGATCCTGCTTTCAATTCGTTTAGGTATAGACCCAGAAATGGAATTGTTGGAGCATGTGGTAATTTTATCTTTAATTTTTAAGAAGCCTCCATCCTATTTTCTATAGGGGCTATACATCCTCACAAGGAATTGTTACTTCTTTTCTTTTTTTATAGTAACCATCCTAATGTGTGTGAGGTTGAATAGTTTAACTTTAGATGTTCAGGAGAAACTCATATCTAGTCTGTTAAGAATAGTTCTTGGCAACAGGTGGGAAAACTGGTCTTAGATAAAGAGGTTCTGACACAATATGAAGGAAGTGAACTCAGGATACAATATTGAAAGAGGATACTGAGAAAGACCTGTGAATTGTCGTTCTCCTCTGACCACTGGTTATAGCTCACCACTAGGCATTGTTGCCCAGAGGTAGGTGACCTGAGCAGAAACCCATGTCGATGGGTTGGGGCTTCAGCAAGAAGGCTGCCAACAGATAATGCTAACAGATGAGTTTGTTTACACGTTGAGTTTCAAATTTGTTGTTGTTGTTAGTTGCTAAATCGTGTCCGACTCTCTGGGACCCCATGGACTGCACCACGCCAGGCTCCCCTGTCCTTTATCATCTCCTGGAGTTTGCTCAAACTCATGCCCATTGAATTGCTAATGCCATCCTGACATCTCATCCTCTGTCACCCCTTTCTCCTCCTGCCCTCAATCTTCCCCAGCATCAGGGTCTTTTCCAATGAGTCAGGTCTTCTCATTAGGTGGCCAAAGTATTGGAGCTTCAACTTCAGCAAAAGTCCTTCCAATGAATATTCAGGGTTGATTTCCTTTAGGACTGACTGGTTTCATCTTCTTGCAGTCCATGAAATTCTCAAAAGTTTTCTCTAGCACCACAGTTTGAAAGCATCATTCTTCTGTGCTTCAGCCTTCTTTATGGTCCACCTCTCAACTGGGTTCAATTAACACGTTAGTTTGATGGGAACTGAGTAGAGTTTCTGGAGCCAAGTGCGAATTTTCCCGTGGTGTGAAAGCAAGAGTCCCTGGAGAGTTGGTTCCATAAAAGAAAACCAAAATTCAGGGTGTTCCCTGTTCTCTGGGTTACCTGACCTACAGATGGTGCAGGAAAAATGGGGGAATGGAAATCTGTTGAGAAGGAGTGTATCCTAATTAGAAAAGTAAGGTTGAGAAGACTGATTGATATGGTGGTTCAAGAGAGATCACACAGGGTCAGAGAAAATTGGTTAGCCAGTTCCTTCCTGTGTCTTTTTTAAATACATGCCTCAGGGTCACTCCCAATGTGAGCAGAGAAGATAGAAGTGTGGTGACATTGTTTTTCCTGTTGGGGTAGATTTTTGTGAGTCTTTTTATCTTTTCCTCTTGGCAGAATTAGCCCTCACAAAGAGGCAAAAACTAATAAATGTTTATGCTAGGCCAACCAGTCATTTTCTAGGTAATTTACCTGTGTTAGTTCTTCCAGTTTGATACTCAACTCTACCAGGGTGAGAGGGATGGTGTGATCTTATTTTTCTTATATTATAGATGCTGAATCAGAAGTTTAGAAACTTTCAGCAAATTTCTCAAGAATTCACAGAGAAGTGGTGAGACCAGGATTTCATCGAGGGGTTATCTTATGCCAAAGACAGTCCTTTTCTAGCAACCAGCCACTGCTAAACTATGCAGCTTAGGATATACACTCCGAAGGCAACTGTGGGTAATGTACTCTCCTCCTCACCATGACTTTGACCTTTTTCATTCTTGAATATATGATTATCACCTGCAAGTCTCCTGTCCTTGCAGCTATGCCAGCATTTTGATAGAATGACCTTCACTCTAATCATAGGCACAGCCTCTGAATTACTGTCTTATGTTGATTATTAAATCTCCCTCCTTCAAATTCTTGAAGAAATAACCTCATTAAAATCAACCTGAGTAAGATACTGTCTGGGGCCAGACAGTACTGTTATCCATATTATGTGTGTGAGTCAACAGAGGCATAGAGGTTAAGAATTTTGCCCAGGGTCACTCCACCAGGTGGTGGAGTCAGGAACAAAGGCAGTGGTGCCTCTTGGTGCCAAATGTTTTGAGCCTCACAGTTCTATCCCTGCCCAAAGGATGGATTGAGTGGATTCTTATTTAGTAACACTTTCGCTTGATTCTCAATTTATAGATAAAGCTGCTGCTACTGCTAAGTCGCTGCAGTCGTGTCCGACTCTGTGCGACCCCATAGATGGCAGCCCACCAGGCTCCCCTGTCCCTGGGATTCTCCAGGCAAGAATACTGGAGTGGGTTGCCATTTCCTTCTCCAGTGCATGAAAGTGAAAAGTGAGAGTGAAGTCGCTCAGTCACATCTGACTCTTAGCGACCCCATGGACTGTAGCCTACCAGGCTCCTCCGTCCTTGGGATTTTCCAGGCAAGAGTACTGGAGCAGTTGAAGATAAAAGCAGTTACATGTGAAATGGAGAATTGGAGCTGAGATTTTAATTGTTCTCAAAGCCCTTCATGCTGAACCAGGCAGGAAACCTTGATTTTGAAGAATATTCATCGAAGGTCTCTTAAAATGCATTAATTATTTAATCCTCCCATTTAGCAAGGGAAACCTCTGGGCAGGTGCTAAATTGTATTCTGGTCTTCAGCCCAGAACCCCTCTCTGCGTTCCTCCGTGATAACTCTTGGCTGTGGCTGAGAAGAGAAAATTGGGGACAAGAATGTGTATGGTTTTACATACTGTAACCTATTGAAGTGTTTAGTAGAGGCAAGCAGGCTCTTGAGTCAGATCTGGGTGTGAACTGACTTTCTTGTTCAACCTCATCTGTCAAATGTCTGCCTCATAAGAGTGCTAAGGGTGCCATGCACAGCAGCTGTGTTGAGAACCTTGCTTTACTTGGTTTGGGCTGAGAGATGTGATTTTCCTGAAACTGGAGTTGCTGCAGGACTAGTGTGAAAGTGAAAGTGTTAGTCGCTCAGTCGTGTTTGACCCTTTGCGACCCCATGGACTATAGCCCACCAGGCTCCTCTGTCCATGAGATTCTCCAGGCAAGAATACTGGAGTGGGTTGCCATTATTTTCTCCAGGGAATTTTCCTGACCCAGGGATTGAACTCAGGCTCCTGCATAGGAGGCAAATTCTTTACCATCTGAGCCACCAGGGAAGCAGGTCTAAATTATATTTAATTCATTGTCATGAAGTGTGTGTTCTTTGGCCATGCTGCTGCTAAGTCGCTTCAGTTGTGTCTGACTCTGTGCAACCCCATAGATGGCAGCCCACCAGGCTACCCCATCTCTGGGATTCTCCAGGCAAGAACACTGGAGTGGGTTGCCATTTCCTTCTCCAATACATGAAAGTGAAAAGTGAAAGTGAAGTCACTCAGTCGTGTCCGACTCTTAGCGACCCCATAGACTATAGCCCACCAGGCTCCTCCATCCATGGGATTTTCCAGGCAAGAGTACTGGAGTGGGGTGCCATTGCCATAAGTATTTACAAATCCACAAGGGGACTATGAATACTTGAAATACTGTCAGTTCTTTCAAAAATGTTTTTCTTTCCTTGCTTCTTTTGTATTTATCTCCTTCTTGCCTTCCCATCTCAAAGGAGGCACAGTTTTGACTCTCAGTTAAAAAAAAAAAAAAACGACATAAGGAAAAGAGTGAGAGAGAAAAGTGTTTAACTAATTATAGAATGCCAAACAAGTGGAAAAGAATAATAAAGAAATGATTGATTTTATTCTTTGCTTTTTTGAACACTATTTTAAGAAATATTTCTGTATAAAATTTCAAAAACTAAAATCTAGAAATAGGCAAAACAAACCACATACCATAATCTCATGATCGAAGGAGATCAATCCTGGAATTTCTTTGGAAGGAATGATGCTAAAGCTGAAACTCCAGTATTTTGGCCACCTCATGCGAAGAGTTGACTCATTGGAGAAGACTCTGATGCTGGGAGGGAATGGGGGCAGGAGGAGAAGGGGACGACAGAGGATGAGATAGCTGGATGGCATCACTGACTTGATAGATGTGAGTCTGAGTGACCTCCAGGAGCTGGTGATGGACAGGGAGGCCTGGCATGCTGCGGTTCATGGGGTTGCAAAGAGTCGGACACGACTGAGCGACTGATCTGATCTGATCTGATCTGAATGCATGTTAGCCAATCCCCTTTCAGTCTTTTTCCTTATGTCTTCCTTTTTTGAAATATAAGATGGAGAATAGACATCTTTGTCCTTTTTTTTAACATGTTGCTGAAGTAAAAATAGATATTCTAAAGCTATGAGAAGATATGGAATAAACTAAACGAATGTGGTTAAGTGGGAGTGCTTCCCAGGTGGCACCAGTGGTAAAGAATTCGCCTGCCAATGGAGGAGATGTGTGTTCAATCCCTGGGTCAGGAGAATCCCCTGGAGTAGGAAGTGGCAACCCGCTCCAGCATTCTTACCTGGAAAATTCCATGGACAGAGGAGCCTGGAGTGCTACAGTCCATGGGGCTGCAAAGAGTCGGCCGGGACTGAGCACAAGTGAGAGAAACCAGTCTGAAAAGGCTTCTGTGTGATTTCAACTGTATGACTCTGTGGGCAAGGCAGAGCTGTGGAGACAGTACTATGATGAGTAGTTGCCAGGGGCTTGGGAGTAGAGAGGGAAGGATGAACAACTGGAGCACCAGGGGATTTTTAGGGTAGTGAAATTTTTCTATACATATTCTAACAAATATATGATACTACACATTTGTCAAAATTCACAGAAGTGTATAATATAAAGAATGAACCCTAATGTAAACTATGCACTTTATTTAATAATAATGTATCAATATTTGTTCATCAGTTGCAGCAAATGTGTAGCATTAATGCTGTTGCTGAGAATGGGAAAGCTGTGTGTTGGGGTAAGGTAGTATATGGGAATTTTCTGTACCGCCTGCTTAATATTTCTGCAAGCCTAAAACTGCTCTAGAAGCAAAGACTATAAAAAAAAATAGATGTATTAGATTTAAAAGTTTGAACATCTGTTGTGCCCTTCAAAATAGTCTCCTCAGATGTTGATAGGCATATTTAATAATACTGTCTTTGCTAGAAATGTGAGTCCTCATTGAAACATTTCTACAGAGATTAGGTGGGTGAGCAAGATGGAGATACCATCTTAAAATTATGTTTGTATAATCATAGAAAAATTGGAGGAAATGAGACATTTTCACGTGTGATTCATAAGTTGAACAGGAAGGCCTTCTTTATAGCGGCAAGCATTGAGCAAATGCATTCTGATGGGAATATGTGGGTGGCCTTCCAAAAGAGTTTTGAGAGAATGGTGCTTTGGAACATAAAGTTTTGCATGAGAGAAAAAAATGAAAACACTATATTCATGTCTTGATTTTTTGCTTACATGGGACCTTGAACACTGGTGACACTTGATTACTAAGTCACAGTGGATGTAACTTTTGATCAGTTTCCAGCTGCAGAATCTTGGACAAGTCTGAACCCTATTTTGTTCCTCCTTAAAATGGGGATTATTATCTTGTAGAGTTTGTGTAGGATGCAAATTCTGTGTTTGGAGCAAGCTATTCATTACTCCTCTTTATTGACACCAATAAAAAACCATTCTTATTAAAAGAGAATCTGATTTTAGCATTCTTTACTGAAGCTAGTATTAAAAAACTAGAGTCAAACTTATAAAAAGAGCAATACTTTGCAGCCCAAAATGTACATGTCAGGGAGATGTTATCTGACATGTTAATATCTATTGATATTATTTTTTAATCTATTTTCTTTTTTGTAACCATTAAGGTACAAATTTTATGACCTACTTTTTAAAAAATTTGAGCTCATAAGGTAGTGTCTATAATAATGTCGCTTTTGCTTAGTAACATTCTGATACTCTGTTGAGTGGGAGAGAAAGGCGTATGCATGTGCCTGTGCATTCAGAATTGCCTGGAACCTTGCAGCCTGTCTTAGTGGTGCTGAGATTTGTAACCAGGTATAGCCATGGATGTGTTCTGTGAATATGATTTGTCATCTGTTTCGTAGTGAGGGAAAAGATTGAGAATTTCTGTCTTGGCTTATTCCACATGCTGCCTGTCATTTCAGGACAGTTTTCAAGGGAAGACTCAGCTACCACTGCCATTCCAGGGGGCAGCAGCTGGAGTCCAGTTTGTTTGCCCAGAGAGTATAGTTCTGCCTTCACATATACATTTTTGAGCGAATGGTAATCCATCAAAGAGGACTGATGAGGTATTCTGCCAATTGCGGAAACACTTGGTTGATACGTTAAGAAGAAAATAGGAAAAAAAAAAGTACCCAAATAAAACTTACAAGAGGATAGAAATTAATTTTAGTAACAATCTAAGCCAATTCTGAGCCTGGCTCTTATAACTAACCATCAAGTTAATTTAATTCCTCAAATCCCATTGCTCTAACAAAATGTTGTTTAAATCAATTCATTTTTTTTCATTAAGCTGCCTAAGAGCACCATGGAGTGATGAGAAATTACTGAGATGGCTTTCATGTTTCAAAAATCCCACAGTTTCACTTCATTTTCCATCCTGACATGGGACTAATGTTCTGCGTTTGCATGCTAAAATAGTATTTTTAATTGTAAAAGTGGTGTTGTTAAATTACCTTCAAATGAGTTTATTTTAAATGCTTCATTAAAGTTTTTGAAATCATTCCCTGCATGATTGCATCTCTTCTCTGCTTTGATGTATTACATCTCTCACCAAAAACGCTGGCGCTGAGAGAGAAATCTTTTCTTGCAAGACTCACATCTCACAATCTGGCCGGTTTTGAAGTGAGAGCAGTAAAAGCCTCACGTGATTGCAGAGTGGTTGAGGGCATCGTCCCTGCATTGCATCCGAGAGGCCCAGGTGAGGGGTGAAGGCAGGTGGCCGTGTTCGCCAATAATGGAAGGTCAAAGCCACAGAGGTTTCAAAAGGCTTGTGTCAACTCAGAAGATGAAAAGCGGCTCCCCCTGGAGAGCTAGTTTGGTTCTGAGATTTAAATACATCTCACAGCTTCTGTGTGCCTGCTTTCATTTCAACTTTTCTCCCAGATACCACCTTTCTCCTTCACTACGTCTCCTCTCTTGGTGTCTTCTAGAACAGTGGCCCTCAGCCTTTTGATCTTAAGCCTCAGCAATAACTTTGCCAAAGTCGAATTCTTTTAGAAATGTCACGTGATTTTCCTGAGACTGGCATTTTTATGTTTATGAGAGTTCATTTATCATATTCATTTATAGTAGGTTTTGGGCAATACAAAAGTGGTACTTTATGATGGTATAAATTTGATTATGATTCCTTAGTTCTTGTTTGGAGGAGGAAATGGCAACCCACTCCAGTGTTCTTGCCTGGAGAATCCCAGGGACAGTAGAGCCTGGTGGGCTGCCGTCTCTGGGGTCGCAGAGTCGGACATGACTGAAGCGACTTGGCAGCAGCAGCAGTTCTTGTTATGAAATTCTAATTATCTGTCCAGGCCCACTATTTTCTCCAGTGGTGGAATAATTCATCAAAACCCAAAGCTCAAAGTGTAACGGCCTAGAAAGATGAGAAAGAGTGAGAGAGGTGAAGGAAGTTCAAGAGGGAGGGGCCATATGTATAGTCAGTTGTCACTCAGTCGTGTCCCACTTTTGCGACCCCATGAATTGCACCTTGCCAGGCCTCCCTGTCCATCACCAACTCTGGGAGTTCACTCAAACTCACATCCATCAAGTCGATGATGCCATCCAGCCATCTCATCCTCTGTCGCCCCCTTCTCCTCCTGCCTCCAATCCCTCCCAGCATCAGAGTCTTTTCCAATGAGTCAATCTTTGCATGACATGGCCAAAGTACTGGAGTTGCAGCTTTAGCATGATTCCTTCCAAAGAACACCCAGGATGGATCTCCTTTAGAATGGACTGGTTGGATCTCCTTGCAGTCCAAGGGACTCTCAAGAGTCTTCTCCAAAACCACAGTTCAAAAGCATCTATTCTTCAGTGCTCAGCTTTCTTCACAGTCCAACTCTCACATGCATACATGACCACTGGAAAAACCATAGCCTTGACGAGACGGACCTTTGTAATGTCTGTGCTTTCGAATATGCTGTCTAGGTTGGTTATAACTTTCCTTCCAAGGAGTTCAGTTCAGTTCAGTTGCTCAGTCATGTCTAACTCTTTGAGACCCCATGAATTGCAGCATGCCAAGCCTCCCTGTCCGTCAACCATCTCCCACAGTTCATTCAAACTCACGTCCATCGATTCGCTAATGCCATCTAGCCATCTCATCCTCTGTCGTCCCCTTCTCCTCCTGGCCCCAATCCCTCCCAGCATCAGAGTCTTTTCCAGTGAGTCAACTCTTTGCATGAGGTGGCCATAGCACTGGAGTTTCAGCTTTAGCATCATTCCTTCCAAAGAAATCCCAGGGCTGATCTCCTTCAGAATGGACTGGCTGGATCTCCTTGCAGTCCAAGGGACTCTCAAGAGTCTTATCCAACACCACAGTTCAAAAGCATCAATTCTTCGGCACTCAGCTTTCTTCACAGTCCAACTCTCACATCCATACATGACCACTGGAAAAACCATAGCCTTGACTAGATGGACCTTTGTTGGCCAAATAATGTCTCTGCTTTTCAATATGCTATCTAGGTTGGTCATAACTTTTCTTCCAAGGAGTAGGCGTCTTTTAATTTCATGGCTGCAATCACCATCTGCAGTGATTTTGGAGCCCCCCAAAATAAAGTCTTACACTGTTCCCACTGTTTCCCTATCTATTTCCCATGAAGTGATGGGATCAGTTGCCATGATCTTCATTTTCTGAATGTTGAGATTTAAGCCAACTTTTTCACTCTCCACTTTCATTTTCATCAAGAGGCTTTTGAGTTCCTCTTCACTTTCTGCTATAAGGGTGGTATCATCTGCATATCTGAGGTTATTGATATTTCTCCCAGCAATCTTGATTCCACTTTGTGCTTCTTCCAGCCCAGCATTTCTCATGATGTACTCTGGATAGAAGTTAAATAAGCAGGGTGACAATATACAGCCTTGATGTACTCCTTTTCTTATTTGGAACCAGTCTGTTATTCCATGTCCAGTTCTAACTGTTGCTTCCTGACCTGCATACAAATTTCTCAAGAGGCAGGTCAGGTGGTCTGGTATTCCCATCTCTTTTAGAATTTTCCACAGTTTATTGTGATCCACACAGTCCAAGGCTTTGGCATAGTCAATAAAGCAGAAATAAATGTTTTTCTGGAACTCTCTTGCTTTTTCGATGATCCATCGGATGTTGGCAATTTGATCTCTGGTTCCTCTGCCTTGTCTAAAATCAGCTTGAACATCTGGAAGTTCATGGTTCACGTATTGCTGAAGCCTAGCTTGGAGAATTTTGAGCATTACTTTACTAGCGTGTGAGATGAGTGCAATTGTGCGATAGTTTGAGCATTCTTTGGCATTGCCTTTCATTGGGATTGGAATGAAAACTGACCTTTTCCAATCTTGTGGCCACTGCTGAGTTTTCCAAATTTGCTGGCATATTGAGTGCAGCACTTTGACAGCATCATCTTTCAGGATTTGAAATAGCTCAACTGGAATTCCATCACCTCCACTAGCTTTGTTCATAGTGATGCTTTCTAAGGCCCACTTGAAGTCACATTCCAGGATGTCTGGCTCTAGGTGAGTGATCACACAATAGTAATTATCTTGGTCATGAGGATCTTTTTTGTACAGTTCTTCTGTGTATTCTTGCCACCTCTTCTTAACATCTCTGCTTCTGTTAGGTCCATACCATTTCTGTCCTTTATTGAGCCCATTTTGCATGAAATGTTCCCTCAGTATCTCTAATTTTCTTGAAGAGATCTCTATTCTTTCCCAAACTGTTGTTTTCCTCTCTTTCTTTGCATTGGTCGCTGAGGAAGGCTTTCCTATCTCTTCTTGCTATTCTTTGGAACCCTTCATTCAGATGCTTGTATCTTTCCTTTTCTCCTTTGCTTTTCGCTTATCCTCTTTTCGCAGCTATTTGTAAGGCCTCCCCAGACAACTGTTTTACTTTTTTGCATTTCTTTTCCATGGGGATAGTCTTGATCTCTGTCTCCTGTACAATGTCACGAACCTCCATCCATAGTTCATCAGGTACTCTATGTATCAGATCTAATCCCTTAAATCTACTTCTCACTTCCACTGTATAATCATAAGGGATTTGATTTAGGTCATACCTGGATGGTCTAGTGGTTTTCCCTACTTTCTTCAATTTCAGTCTGAATTTGGCAATAAGGAGCTCATGATCTGAGTCACAGTTAGGCGTAGCGTCTTTTAATTTCATGGCTGCAATCACCATCTGCAGTGATTTTGGAGCCCCACAAAATAAAGTCTGACACTGTTCCACTGTTTCCCTATCTATTTCCCATGAAGTGATGGGACCAGATGCCATGATCTTCGTTTTCTGAATGTTGAGATTTAAGCCAGCTTTTTCACGCTCCACTTTCACTTTCATCAAGAGGCTTTTGAGTTCCTCTTCACTTTCTGCCATAAGGGTGGTGTCATCTGCATATCTGAGGTTATTGATATTTCTCCTGGCAATCTTGATTCCAGCTTGTGCTTCTTCCAGCCCAGCATTTCTCATGATGTACTCTGCATAGAAGTTAAATAAACAGGGTGACAATATACAGCCTTGATGTACTCCTTTTCCTATTTGAAACCGGTCTGTTATTCCATGTCCAGTTCTAACTGTTGCTTCCTGACCTGCATACAAATTTCTCAAGAGGCAGGTCAGGTGGTCTGGTATTCCCATCTCTTTTAGAATTTTCCACAGTTTATTGTGATCCACACAGTCAAAGGCTTTGACATAGTCAATAAAGCAGAAATAGATGTTTTTCTGGAACTCTCTTGCTTTTTCGATGATCCATCGGATGTTGGCAATTTGATCTCTGGTTCCTCTGCCTTGTCTAAAACCATCTTGAACATCAGGAAGTTCACGGTTCATGTATTGCCGAAGCCTGGCTTGGAGAATTTTGAGCATTACTTTACTAGTGTGTGAGATGAGTGCAATTATGTTGTAGTCTGAGCATTCTTCATCATTGCCTTTCTTTGGGATTGGAATAAAAACTGACCTTTTCCAGTTGTGGCCACTGCTGAGTTTTCCAAATTTGCTGGCATATTGAGTGCAGCACTTTAACAGCATCATCTTCCAGGAATTGAATAGACATATGTATAGCTATCGGGGAAGGCAATGGCACCCCACCCCAGTACTCTTGCCTGGAAAATCCCATGGACGGAGGAGCGTGGTAAGCTCCAGTCCATGGGGTCGCTTAGAGTCGGACACGACTGAGCGACTTCATTTTCACTTTTCACTTTCATGCATTGGAGAAGGAAATGGCAACCCACTCCAGTATTCTTGCCTGGAGAATCCCAGGGACAGCTGTCTATGGGATCGCACAGAGTCGGACACGACTGAAGCGACTTAGCAGCACTTAGTAGCATGTATAGCTATGGCTAATTCATAGCAGAAATCAAACCAATATTGTAAAGCAATTATCCTTCAATTAAAAATAAATATAAAAAAATACCATTGAACAGGAAGACTTTACCCTGTGAGGTTGACAGTTTGAAGAGGACATGAAGATAGTTAACTGTTTGGTGTGCTACTTGGCAGTAGTTTGGAGCTTATAGGTCATTGCATGGTGCTGAAAATATCTCTTACCCTCCTTGCTTGCCAAATAAAACACAAGCTCTTCTTATTGACCCCGACCATTCTAACCTTGAATTTAGCAGCATTTCCATTTCTGTTTGGACAGAATTCCAGCTTCTCCCTCTTAACATCTATTATTGAAAATGCTATCTTTCTGGTAACCTTTAAAGGTACCATATTCATATTATGCATTTACAATTTGTTTTAAAACGTTTTGAGCAATGACAGCAGCAAAATATTCAATGCATTTGCTGAAGTCAGTGTCAAGAATAGAACTCCTGTGTCCTCAAGTTGGAGAAGGCAATGGCACCCCACTCCAGTACTCTTGCCTGGAAAATCCCATGGATGGAGGAGCCTGGTAGGCTGCAGTCCATGGGGTCCCTAAGAGTTGGATACGACTGAGCGACTTCACTTTCACTTTTCACTTTCATGCATTGGAGAAGGAAATGGCAACCCACTCCAGTGTTCTTGCCTGGAGAATCCCAGGGACAGGGGAGCCTGGTGAGCTGCAGTCTATGGGGTAGCACAGAGTTGGACATGACTGAAGTGATTTAGCAGCAGCAGCAGCAGTCCTCAAGTTAGCCACTGATACCTAGGCTTTGCCCTTTAATCTTTGCTCAACACTGACTTTTCCTTGAACTTGAAACTCATAGTGCATCAGCATACCTTTATTCATCCCCTACAATGTGCAAGACACTATAATAGGAACAGCAAGGAATACAAAATAGTAAAAATGGAGAGGAATTGAAATTCACTAGCCAATTTATCTTTGTTAATTACTCTGCTATGTTTCACAGGCATTATTTCATGAAAACCTTGCAGGAGAGATATGATCATCCTTATCTTATAGGTAAGGAGGCTGTAGATTCTAATTTTAGCCCTCAAGGAACTTACAGTCCAGTGGAGGAACAAGGTACATAAACATTATAAAATGACAATATAAAGCCTTATGTGAGAAATATCAAGTGAATATTTTCAACATAGCTACCATAGTTGTTCAAGAGAGATCATTAATATGGGATCAACTAATTAGGAAAATTTTTGATATTGCTATGGAGTGGAGATGAGATTTCATTTATTCTATAAAGGTTTGGGGAATGCCCACCATGACACTTTTCTAAGAAACTGAAGTCTGCAATTAGGAAATGATACATAAATGAGAGCATCAAGGAGAGAGTGACTATGTGATTTCATAGACGTCTTACATTATTGACTGGGGGATTTTTGCAGAAACTAACGCCTGTGGCCAATTATTTGTTATGTATCTGAATATTGAAACATCTTTGACCAATAACATTCGGGTAACAAAAGACACATTAATATGTCTCTGGTCAATAAGTTGTTAAATCAAAGGTGAAATTTAATCCATATGAAGCACTTTGAGACTCCATGGCTTATTTGGGATTTTTATATTTTTCTTCTGGCAGTACTTTTGTTCACTTCATAGAACTCAGACATGGAAGAGATTACATTTTGACGTTTCTCCTCCATAAACTCTTGCTTTTACTCTGACATTGGATGGAAACAATCTATTTCATTTTTTAGGATTTGGGGCAATTGATTTTATACATTTTAATTTGGCTAATAGCACAGTGTATTCAAAATTTCAAATTCACTTTCACATTAATTCTCCCAAGTTTTTTCAGGTGGATGCTTTTAGCATTGATAAAAGCAGTCAAGGCTGAAAACTTATAATTAAGACTTGACAATTTTTTTTTTTTTTTTTTGCTATTGCTAAGTCACTTCAGTCATGTCTGACTCTGTGTGACCCCATAGACGGCAGCCCACCAGGCTTCCCCATCCCTGGGATTCTCCAGGCAAGAACACTGGAGTGGGTTGCCATTTCCTTCTCCAATGCATGAAAGTGAAAAGTGAAAGTGAAGTCGCTCAGTCATGTCCGACCCTCAGCGACCCCATGGACTGCAGCCTTCCAGGCTCCTCCATCCATGGGATTTTCCAGGCAAGAGTACTGGAGTGGGGTGCTATTGCTTTCTCCAAAGTCTTGACATAGAATCTGCTTTTCTTCAGTTATTGGATGGTGAAAGATTAGGATGTTTAGTTCAAACTATGGTACAAAAGGGTTTCATTGTTTTATTAGAAGTGATGTCTTCTGCTGACACTATTCATTACAATGACACAACAAATCAAGCCCAGGTTTCAGACAGCCCAATATTTACTGCTATGCTAAAGGAAGTTGATCCCTGGCTCAGGGAGATCCCCTGGAGGAGGAAATAACAACCCACTCCAGTATTCTTGCCTGGAAAATCCTGGACAGGAGTCTAGTGGGCTAGTCCAAAGGGTCTCAAAGAGTCAGACATGACTGAGCAGACTCAGGCGAGAACGGCACTGTGCCTCTAGTCTTCCTCTCAGAACGTTCTCAGCTGCTCTGATCACGAGAAAACATCAGAAAAAGCCCAAATGAGGGACAGTCTGAAAAAGTCTGTACAAGTCTGAGACTTGTACTCCTCAAAACTGTCAAGGTCTTCAAAAATAAGGAAAGCGAGAAATTATCACAGCAAAGAGAAGCCTGAGGACATGACAACTAAGAAAAAAGTGATTTCCTAAAGAGGATCCTAGAACAGAAAAAGAAAATTAGGGGGAAAAAAACTGAAGAAATTTGAATGAGATAAACACTTTATTTTAGATGAGGTGATGAATATTTGTTCATTCATTATAGCAAATCTGCCATACCAATTTAAGATGTTAATAATATGGGAAACTGGGTTTGGGATATATGAGAACTCTCACTAATTTCAGCATAATTTGTAAATCTGAAATAGTTCTAAAGAAAAAAATTCAAGGACTCTTTGGAAAGTGTTTTGCATGTCTGGATAGAGAAACCTCTACCATAATTAAAAGGGACAGTTCTTTCATTTTAAATAATTTGGATTTCTTTCAAGCCTAGTGAATTGTTTTTCATTACTGAAATATACATTTTAAATAGTGAATTATTACTAATAAAATGTTCAGTGAAGCATAATTTCAATATAAAATGAAACACTGGTTTTCATCAGGAAGGAGAAAAAATTAATCTTTATAAATAAATGCCCCTTTTGGTTCTACAGAGCATTACTGCTATTCTTAGATGAGATAAATTTTTCCATGTTAATAAAAATAAAACCCAATGGAAAAATCCTATGTCCCTATATATTTTTTTCTCTTTTTTTGGGGTTTGCTCACCCTCATTCTCTCTGAGATGCCCAAGATTTTTTTTTTAATATTCTAGTGACCTTTCCCTTTAGCCTTTATCTTTTGTAGAACAAAGGATCCTAATTTCTTGATTTTTACCTGTATAGAAGCCTTATCATTTCTTTATTCATCGCTCAAATTAAAGTCTGAAGTAAAACTAAAGTCTAATGCCTTCAAAACAATGAGAAAAAAAATACTAGATTTCTCATCCTTTTTCCTTTATGCAATCTGATTGCTTCACTTGAATCTAAGCTAACAACAATGCAGCAATGTGTTCGGAATCCCAGCTCCTTACCCTGCAGTCTTGGAGAGGTGGTCAGCAGATAAACTTGCTGAGCAGAGCAGTTACATAGTCTGCATTTCATGCAAGCTTCCACAAAATTGCTGCTCTGAATTGAACTATCCATCATGAATTGCTAAAATAATCCCAGGAGATCAGGGGTCCCCTAGTCCCAAAAGAGTTCAATTCACCAAAGAAACTCACCAGTTACTTTGATGGTTTGGAAAGGGAAGGAAGGAGAATTTTGCATTTCTGTTAATTATCAATGTACTCTTAGAAGAAGCAAGAGCATCATAAAACCGAAAGTAGACATGTCGTGTACTCACTCATTCAACTGAGATTGGCCAAAGTAAGATGAGTCACAGGATACAAGAGAATTTCTTATCTTAAATCCTGGTTCTGTGCTGTGCTTAGTTGCTCAGTCATGTCCGACTCTTTGTGACCCCATGGACTGTACCAGGTAAGAATACTGGAGTGGGTTGCCATGCCCTCCTCCAGGAGATCTTCACTACCCAGGGATCAAATCCAGGTCTTGTGCATTGCAGGCAGATTATTTACCATCTGAGCCACCAGGGAAGCCCAAGTATACTAGAGTGGGTAGCCTATCCCTTCACCAAGGGATCTTCCTGACCCAGGAATCGAACCAGTGTCTTCTGCATTGCAGGTGGATTCTTTACCAGCTGAGCTACCAAGGAAGCCCAGTCTTTTCTATTTACTACCAAATGAAAGGATAGTTGGCATCCTCTCGAAGAGGAATCAAGGGCATGTCAAACATGGGCCAACAAACGTTGTTGGTGCAAGTTCCTGTGCCCAACACACAGTGAGTCCAAACAAACAGAAATATCAGAGTTTGGAGCAGAGAAAGGTTTATTGCAGGGCCCTGTTGAGTGATGAGGAATCGATGTTTTCAAACTGTAGTGCTGGAGAAGACTCTTGAGAGTCCCTTGGACTGCAAGGAGATCAAACCAGTCCATCCTAAAGGAAATCAGTCCTGAATATTCATTGGAAGGAATGATGCTGAATCTGAAGCTCCAATACTTTGGCCACCTGACGAGAAGAGCTGACTCATTGAAAAGACCCTGATGCTGGGAAAGATGGAAGGCGGGAGGAGAAGGGGGCAACAGACGATGAGATGATTGGATGACATCATTGGCTCAATGGACATGAGTTTGAGCAAGCTCCGGGAGATAGTGAAGGACAAGGAAGCATGGTGTGTTGCAGCCCTTGGGGTTGCAAAGAGTCAGACACGACTGAGTGACTGAACAACAAAATGCAAGGAGACAAGGGGATTCTGCCCTAAAAAGCCCTGAATTCCCTGAAGGTTTTCCACAAAGCATTCTTAAAACCCAGGTGAAGGAAGGGAGGCACAGGGTGTGTGATCAGCTCATGCACAATTCTCTGATTGGCTGATGGTGAGAGAACCAGGTCCGGGGAATATTATCACCTTAGGCTCTAGGAGGGCGGGGGTGATGTGCTTATGGTCAGTGGTTAATAACTTCCATTTGGTAGGGGGTTGTATCTGTTGCTCAGTCATGTCCGACTCTTTGCGACCCCAGTACATGGAGTTCTCCAGGGCCAGAATATTGGAGTGGGTAGCCTTTCCCTTCTCCAGGAGAGTTTC
Organism: Tragelaphus eurycerus; assembly: GCA_935064755.1. NCBI lineage: Eukaryota > Metazoa > Chordata > Mammalia > Artiodactyla > Bovidae > Tragelaphus > Tragelaphus eurycerus. The sequence continues at coordinate 1,308,399 of CAKXYN010000209.1, read as the reverse complement.
ACAAACCAGGGATTGAATCCAGGTCTCCAACATTACAGGTGAATTCTTTACCAGGTGAGCCACAAGGGAAGCCTGATCTGCAAAACAACTCAGTAAATTTGCATTAAATACTGTTATCTATTCAATAGGTATTTGAGAGAGGAGATAAAATAGAGGCTATGTGGGAAGGCCTGTCATGGAATGCCCTGTGGAGTCCTGCTAGATTACAAGATCTAGTTCTACTTCCAATCCAGAGATTGGGGCTTGGAAAATAGTTTGTAGGGAGTGGAGTCAGAGTGTTGAGTCATGAAAAAGTCACTGGGAAGAGCATCTTAAGAACATGAACACTAAGAGGAAGAGAGTTTGTGAAATGCAAAACACAACAGAATGATAAAAAGCAGGGCTGGGCAGGGGTCTAGCTAAATTCTAATCTTAGCTAATCTCTAAGAGAGGGGACTTTCTTAGTGGCCCAGTGACTAAGAATCTGTCTTCCAATACAGAGGGACAGAGGTTTGATCCCTGATCGGGGAACTAAGCTTCCACATGCTATGGGGTAGGTAAGCTTCCACATGCTATGGGGTAGGTAACCAAGCCCATGTGCCACAACTAAGGCCAGGTGTAGCCAAAAATAGATAAATATTTTAAGAAAATGATAAATAAATTCTAGTCAGAGATTGGAAGTGTGGACACAAAGATGGTTCTGCCAACTTGTGGTAACCAGGGTTGGCTTTTGAAGCTGTCAGGTATTATCCTCGGGGAAGGCAATGGCACCCCACCCCAGTACTTTTGCCTGGAAAATCCCACGGATGGAGGACCCTGGTGGGCTGCAGTCCATGAGGTCGCTAAGAGTCGGACACGACTGAGCGACTTCACTTTCACTTTTCACTTTCATGCATTGGAGAAGGAAATGGCAACCCACTCCAGTATTCTTGCCTGGAGAATCCCAGGGATGGGAGAGCCTGGTGAGCTTCCATCTGTGGGGTCGCACAGAGTCGGACACGACTGAAGCGACTTAGCAGCAGCAGCAGCAGCAGGTAGTATCCTAACTTATTTAGTCTTCGGAGCAACCCTTTGAGTTTGTGCTACTGTTATCATCCCTGTTTACAGATAGGAAGACTGAAGCTCAGAGAATTCAAGTATCCTGTCTGTATCAAAGCTGCTGAGGCAAGGTTCAAGGAGGAAAGTGGCAGGGAGGAGAGAAATTACAACTGAGAAATAGCGACTTAAAAACACAAAATTTTGGTTCCCATACACCCTCTCTTTGGGAAGTAGCTGCAGAAATCTGTTAGTCTCAGGGTTTTTTAGAGGTCTCATCGCTAAATACTCCACGTGACAGGCAGAACTGCAGTCCAAACAAACTCTGCCCCCTGGTGTTTGTTCTGTGAATATGTTATAATACACGGCACAAGGGACTTTGTAAATCTGATTAATAGTCAGCTGACCTTCATCATGGAAAAAGCAAGAGAGTTCCAGAAAAACATCTATTTCTGTTTTATTGACTATGCCAAAGCCTTTGACTGTGTAGACCACAATAAACTGTGGAAAATTCTGAAAGAGATGGGAATACCAGACCACCTGATCTGCCTCTTGAAAATCTGTATGCAGGTCAGGAAGCAACAGTTAGAACTGGTCATGAACAACAGACTGGTTCCAAATAGGAAAAGGAGTACATCAAGGCTGTATATTGTCACCATGTTTATTTAACCTATATGCAGAGTACATCATGAGAAATGCTGGACTGGAAGAAACACCAGTTGGAATCAAGATTGCTGGGAGAAATATCAATAACCTCAGATATGCAGATGACACCACCCTTATGGCAGAAAGTGAAGAGGGGCTAAAAAGCCTCTTCATGAAAGTGAAAGTGGAGAGTGAAAAGGTTGGCTTAAGGCTCAACATTCAGAAAATGAATATCATGGCATCTGGTCCCATCACTACATGGGAAATAGATGGAGAAACAGTGGAAACAGTGTCAGAGTTTATTTTTCTGGGCTCCAAAATCACTGCAGATGGTGACTGCAGCCATGAAATTAAAAGACGCTTACTCCTTGGAAGGAAAGTTATGACCAACCTAGATAGCATATTCAAAAGCAGAGACATTACTTTGCCAACAAAGGTTAGCCTAGTCAAGGCTATGGTCTTTCCTGTGGTCATGTATGGATGTGAGAGCTGGACTGTGAAGAAGGCTGAGCGCCGAAGAATTGATGCTTTTGAACTGTGGTGTTGGAGAAGACTCTTGAGAGTCCCTTGGACTACAAGGAGATCCAACCAGTCCATTCTGAAGGAGATCAGCCCTGGGATTTCTTTGGAAGGAATGATGCTAAAGCTGAAACTCCAGTATTTTGGCCACCTGATGCCAAGAGTTGACTCATTGGAGAAGACTCTGATGCTGGGAGGGATTGGGGGCAGGAGGAGAAGGGGGCGACAGACGATGAGATGGCTGGATGGCATCACTGACTCGATGGATGTGAGTCTGGGTGACCTCCGAGAGCTGGTGATGGACAGGGAGGCCTGGCGTACTGCAGTTCGTGGGGTCGCAAAGAGTCGGACACGACTGAGCGACTGATCTGATCTAACCTTCAAATAGCAATTCATCTTGGATTAATGTGAGAGTTAAATGTAATCATATGAGACCTCTGAAGCAGAGATCATTCTCAGGATAGTAGTAGCAGGGGAATTCAGAGATTTGAGATATGAGGATTCCCCATACTATTGCTGCCTTGAATCTGAAGGGACCCATGCATCAGGGCACCGGAATTCCATTCAAAACCTGAATGAACTTGGAAGTGGAATCTTCCTTGGAGCCTTCAGGATTTCCTGGAGGGCTATTCCTGACCAACCCTCCTTTACTATCCTGCTAATAGTTCAGGCTTCTCTGTTATATGCTGTCAGAGCAACATGTACTTTTCTGTACTTATTTGCATAATTATTCCATGTTTTTTCTTTCTGCTATACTGTCTCCTTTAGGACAGCCCTCATTTCTGTATTTCTCACCCCAGTACGGCACCTGTCACAGAGTGGCCTGGCTTTCAATATCTGTTGAGTGAATCAAAAAATATTCCTTCTGACTCACTCTCTGTTTGGAAATATCAAAGAGATCAATTCCATGTAAAGGTCAATGGAAAAAAATGTTAAATGTCCCTCTTCCTGACACTCAACTTTAATGCCATTTCTCAAAGTGCCAACCTACTATTGGTATTCAAACTAAAGAAGTGGACAAGGACAGGAACCTAAAATGGGACCTATTGAAGATAAGGAGAAAAAAAAAAAAAAAAAACAAAAACAGCTAGGACTCAGAGCCCATGTGTCTGTTTTTGTAAATATTTTCAGATTTGTTTCCAAAAAGCAGCAGCTGAGAGGAGAAACGTGATTGCTATCTGATGCCCACGTAGCTGTTCATTTCCGAGCAGACAGCCTATGCTGTAAACATTACGTTTTTTTCTTTTTATTTGTTTTCCTCCTTTTGTTTAAGTAAAAGTAATTATGTTTGCATTAGATTAAGCACTACCTTGTTTTGTGCAAAACAATGGAGTATTTTTCCTCCCTTTCACTTTGTATTCACTATGTCATCTTGAGGTCACTCTGAGGAGTAAAGCCACAGTCATCTTGCAGACTGGGAGCTGTGTGTGTCATTTGCAGAAGGAAAAGGGGACAAATGGGAAGGGAAATAAGAGACTGGGGTGACTTCAGTTGACTGGGATTAGAAAAATCAAAACAAGTCTAAGAATGCTTTTGATTTCACTTTTCTAGGAGGTTCCATGAAGAGCTAAGTTCTTTGAATAGTCACTTAATGCAACAATTTAAGCAATTAAATTGTTTGTGACCCCAGTCATTCATTTCTGCTTACTGTGTGTTGTGAACAGTGGGCCTCCAGAGTTTTCCCCAGATGCCTAAATTCCCTGCCTCCTCATAGTTTCCTTGAGTAGATCCTTGGACAAGATTTTCTCACCACTGTTGACTTTAAAAAAAAAAAAAAGCACAACATGAGAGTTGTGAGTTAAGTTTTATTTGGGGCAAGTGAGAACTACAGCCAGGGAGACAGCACCTGGGATAGCTCTGAGAAACTGCTCCAAAGAGGTAGTGGGGGAAGGTCAGTCTATGTGTGACTTTTGGTGAAAGGGGAATATGTGCAATCAATCACATATTTTTCCAGGAGGTTTCTTCTAGTCTCATGAAGCCTTTGCTAATCATGAGGAGCAGTCATCTTCTGAAGGATTTTAGTGCTTTTATAGATATGGGGAGATACAAGAATTGTGCTGATAAATTTGGCTCTGAAAATACCTAACTCTCTGAAGACCTGTCCTACCATTCCATTCCCCACCAACTCCAAGCACAGAGTGACTCTTTTCTCCACTCCACCCTGAGCTCCTTTCAGGGGGTGTTGAAGGTCAGCAGCGTATGACTTAATTTTATAGAGGTAGATAGATAGGAGCCAAGTGTCCATGGCAAGTATCAATACATAGATGACACTACCATGAAACACTGCAGTAGACTGAGAAGCCTGGGGAGCTTCTGCAGGGGGACTAGAAGGGGTAAAGACTTGGGAGAGGGTAGGGCTCTCTGAAGCCACTCAAGAGGGAGAGGAGTGACCTTCTGGGTCAGTGTTGACTTTAAGCTCTGACATCAGGATTCTCATGTTAATCAGAACATCCACACAGACTCTTCCCTCTCACTGTGGAAGGCGCGTATCTCATTTTCCTCAGGGGCCTGCAGATAGTTCTAAACTACTGAGTCTGGTCCAAATGGGTAGATTTATTAGTACAGGAAGTTTTCTTTGAGGTCAAGACTTTAGTTGAAACACTTCCCAAATTTCACTGCTTCCCTTGTCTTCTCTGTACGTCTCTGGGAGACTGGGTGGAGCACATGGAGAGAGAAACTCAGAGAAGGTGAGGGTAAACTTCGGACTCTGCCCTTTACTAGCTGTGGGAACACCAGCACATTACTGATTGTGGCAGGCTGCAGTTTCTTTTACTAAAAGTGGGTGTGATATCGTTCACTTCTGAGGATCGTTGTAAAGAAAAAAGATGAGAAAGTGGGAAATATCAGCACAATGCCTGGAATACAAAAGTCTTCCCCAAAAGAGTGGCCAGAAAACCCCCCAAACTGTGTCTTTGGTGGATTATGGCAGTATGTAAGAGAGCACCACTATTTCCATTGACAGGACTCTCTAGTTTAATCCTGTACTTCATCATATCACCTATGGTTTTATCCTCGGACTTGTCCTTTAAGGTAGAAGCAAGAATTTTTTTTTTTCCCCTTGGTGAACTTAAAGTTTTGTCCTTTAAACTTTCTACCTCAAAAACAAAGCAAAACAAAAACAAACAAACAACACAAAACACTTTCGACATCAATGAGACCTGCATCCTACCACACAGTTCTGTTTCCATATTTCCCCAGTGAACTTAAAAAATACTTATGACCTAAAAGTTGAGAATTATGTTTTATTCGGTGGTAGAAATTTTTAGGACTAAAGCTTGGGAGGCAGCTTCTTAATTAACCTTGAGAGAACTACTCTGAGGAGGCCAGAGGGGGAGCCATTTTGTATAGAAGTTTTTTTAACAAAGTGAGGGTTTTTGTGGTTATTGTCCAGTCTTTAAGCCATGTCCAGCTCTTTGTGACTCCATGGACTATAGCACTCCAGGTTTGTCTGTCCTTCACTATCTCCCAGAGTTTGCTCAAATTCATGTCCTTTGAGTCTGTGATGCTGTCTAACAATCTCATCCTCTGCAACTCCTTTTTCCTCTTGCCTTCAATCTTTCCCAGTATCAGGGTCGTTTCCAATGAGTCAGCTCTTTGTATCAAGTGGTCACCTTCTGTTGCAGGAAAGGGGACCCCTTCCAGGGCCCGAAACTGGGCTCTTGTCTAGCACTCAGAAAAGAATTGTCCAAGGAGACACATATGCTGACAAAGCAAGAGATTTTATTGGGAAGGGGACCCGGGTGGAGAGCAGTAGGGTAAGGGAACCCAGGAGAACAGCTCTGCCGCGTGGCTCGCAGTCTTGGGTTTTATGGTGATGGGATTAGTTTCCAGGTGGTCTTTGGCCAATCACTCTAATTCAGACTCTTTCCTGGTGGCGCACGCATGGCTCAGCCAAGATGGATGCCAGCGAGAGGGATTCTGGGAAGTAGACGGACACACGGTTTCTCCGTTCCACCTTTCCCGAACTCTTTTGGTTGGTGGTGGCTTATTAGTTTCGTAATCCTTATCAGGATCTCCTGTCATAAAACAACTCATGCACATAGTTACTATGGTACCTGGCCAGGGTGGGCGATTTCAGTCAGTGTGCTTCCCCTAACACTTCCAGTGAATATTCAGGGTTGATTTTCTGTAGGATGGACTGGTTGGGTCTCCTTGCAGTTCAAGGGACTTTCAAGAGTCTTTTCTAACACCATTTCAAAAAGCATCAGTTCTTCAGTGCTCAGCCTTCTTTGTGGTCCAACTCTCACATTCATACATGACTACTAGAAAAACCAAATCTTTGACTATGCAGACATTTGTCAACAAAGTAATGCCTCTGCTTTTTAATATGCTGTCTAGGTTGGTCATAACTTGTCTTCCAAGGAGCAAGTGTCTTTTAATTTCGTGGCTGCAGTCACTGTCTGAAGTGATTTTGGATCCAAGAAAATAAAATCTGTCACTGTTCCATTTTTTTCCCCCTTCTATATGCCATGAAGTGGTGGGGCTGGATGCCATGATCTTCACTTTTTGAATGTTGAGTTTTAAGCAGCTTTTTCACTCTGCTCTTTCACCCTCATGAAGAGGCTCTTCAGTTCCTTTTCATTTTCTGCCATAAGTGTGGTGTCATCTACATTTCTGAGGTTATAGATATTTTCCCCAGCTATCTTGATTCCAGCTTGTGATTCATCTAGCCCAGAATTTCACATTATGTACTCTGCATATAAGTTAAGTAAGCAGGATGACAATATACAGGCTTGATGTACTGCTTTCCCAATTTTCAACCAGTCAGTTGTTCCATGTCTGTTTCTAACTGTTGCTTCTTGAACTGTAAAGGTTTCTCAGGAGACAGGTAAGGTGGTCTGGTATTCCCATTTCTTTAAGAGTTTTCCACAGTTTGTAATGATCCACAAAGTCAAAGGTTTTAGCATAGTCAAGGAAGCAGAAATCAATGTGTTTTTTTTTTTTTTTTTTTCTGGAATTTACTTCTTTTCTTCATGATCTGATGAAAGTGAAAGTGAAGTGAAAGTGAAGTCGCTCAGTCGTGTCTGACTCTTTGCGACCCCAAGGTCTGTAGCCTACCAGGCTCCACTGTCCATGGGATTTTCCAGGCAATAGTCCTGGAGTGGATTGCCATTTCCTTCTCCAGGGGATCTTCCTAACCCAGGAATCGAATCTGGGTCTCCCGCATTGTAGATAGACGCTTTACCATCTGAGCCACCAGGGAGGAGTTTCCTTATTTTTTTCATGATCTGATGAACATTGGCAATTTGATCTCTGGTTGCTCTTCCTTTTCTAAACCTAGATTGCACAACTGGAAGTTGTCAGTTCACGTCCTGCTAAAGCCTGAGTTGAAGGATTTTGAACATTACCTTGCTAGTGTGTGAAATGAGTGCAATTGTTCGGTAGTTTGCCCTACATTCTTTGACATTGCCCTTCCTTGGTATTGGAATTAAAACTGACCTTTTCAGTCCTGTGGCCACTGCTAAGTTTTCCAAATTTGCTGGCACATTGAGTGCAACACTCTTTACTGCATCATATTTTAGGATTTAAAATAACTCAGCTGGAATTCCATCACATCCACTAGCTTTGTTAGTAGTAATGCTTCCTAAGGCCCACTTGACTTCACACTCCAGATGTTCAGCTCTAGGTGAGTGACCATACCATCATTGTTATCTGGGTCATTAAGACCTTTTTTTGTATAGCTCTGTTAGGTAGGTAGAATAGGGAAAAGGAGTCCAAAATGGCAGTGGCTAAAAGAAGGAAGGGAAAAGCCTGTGAAAATAGAACAAAGGAAGGTCCGAGGATTGGAGTGAGGACCTCAGGTAAAACAACACTCCTGGCTGGCCCAATTTACATAGGACTGGTCCAGGGAGAGATAAACATATAAGTAAAGGAGCCAAAGCTAGCTCTCTCTTTCTCCCTCCCGCACACTGGGGCGCTCTTCTCCTTGTGTCTTTGGATCAACGTGCCCTCACGTCTCAAAGATGGATTTTCCTGCTATCTTCTAAATAAAATAGAGCTGTAACACTGAGCTGTAACACTGATTTGTCTAAGAGCTATAACATGGTCCATTCGAGACCTGAGAGCTATAACATGGTCTATCTAACACCCGTGAGCTGTGACATGCCGAGGGAGCTTTAATGCCCGTCACTCCAGATCTTTGTTGTGTCGAGACAAAGAGCCGAGGAACATACACTCTCGTGACAGTTATGTATATTCTTGCCACCTCCTCTTAATCTCTTCTGCTTCTGTTAGATCCTTACTGTTTCTGTCCTTTGTTGTGTCTGTTCTTACATGAAATGTTCCCTTGATATCTCCAATTTTCTTGAAGAGACTTCTAGTTTTTTCCATTCTATTGTTTTCCTCTATTTTTTGTGTTGTTTATTTAAGAAGTCCTTTTATCTTTCCTTGCTATTCTCTGGAACTCTGCACTCAGTTGGGTATATCTTTCCCTATCTCCCTTGCCTTTTCCTTCTTTTATTTTCTTGGCTATTGTAAAGCTCCTTCAGACAACCACTTTGCCTTCTTATATTTCTTTTTCTTTGAGATAGTTTTGGTCCCTGCCTCCTGTACAGTGTTATGAATTTCCATCCATAGTTCTTCAGGCACTCTGTCTACCAGGTCTAATCCCTTGAATCTATTTGTCACCTCCACTGTATAATCATAAGGGGTTTGATTTAGATCATACCAGTCAGAAACATCAAAAGTTGATTGTTACTTAAAGAAAGCCAGATATCCCAAGTTACATGATTTAGCACTTTTCTATGTATGGGAAAATGCAAGAGTCTGGGCTCACTGAAATCATTCTTTTGCTATGTACCTCAGTTATCTGGGGCCAGCATCCTGTGTTTTCACATCCTGAGTTCCCTCAGGGCTCACCATAGGGAGTGTAGTCTGATGGCTGTAGTCTGTAGTCTGATGGTTGGTAGTTGACAGGTATTCTTTTCCTTCCTGGGTTCCCTCAGGGCTCACCAGCGCATCATCCATGCATCCTTAACGCCTGTGGGCATAAGCTTATCCCCTTCTATTCAGGAAAAGAGACTTCCTGCAATGTTTAAAGAACTCACCTTTTCTCTCTGAAAATTCATTCATTAATACCTCAAGGTATTAATCTTTATACCTTGAGGGATGATGAAAAGGTTTCTGCAGAGAACAATGTGTGTGAGGGCTCCAGTACTGAAAGACTCAACTCCATTGGCTTTAGATTCTCCACAGCAAAGTACAAACCTGTGAGTTATGGGTATTGTTCCTTGATCCCTGAGAAAAGCCTTCAGTTTCTGTCCTTATAGAACCTCATAAGGTCCTTTGTTTAGTAAAATTATTGTGTGTCCCTTAGCTGCGGGTAACATTCAGAAACAATGGTTTAGTATGTAGAGTTTGAGTAATGGGCTGAAATGAGACCATTTCTCTTTGCTGACAGCATCCCATTAAGCACCCAAACCCATATTCAGCCATTGTTCAGGGCATATTTGCAGTCCCTGGGGGGGTGGTTGTTACAAGACATTGAGTTATGAACGGAATCTGGGCTCCCAAACACCATAGCAGATTGACATACTTGACTAGTTGCTTCTAAAGTTACCTTTTGTTTAGTGTAATTCGACATAATTCAGTTAGGCTTTGCTTTTTTTCCTTTTCTTTTCTTTCCCCCTGCATTGTATAATACTAAAGCTCAATATTACTTTAGTAATTAAAGGAAGTAATTAACCTAGTAATTTTTTGAATTACTTAGGAAAATCTCCCATTAATTGCCATGCTGATTCTCCTCACTATTCTTGTGAGTGTGTTTACTCTAAAGTTGAGTAGGGTAGTGTGGATAAGCACTATAGCTATAGCTCATAGAGCACTTGGGATAGTGTGGGATAGGTGTGGAGGGTCATACAGAGTTCTATATAGTAGTATTTATCTCTTAAGCACCTATAATCTAATTTACAAAACAGGTATTTCTGTAAAAGAAACCTACTGTCTGCAGGCTGCTTGAGAGGTGACACCTTGATTGGTTTATCTATCATCAATCTGGCACGTAGTTTGTAGTCAATACAAAGGCATCCAATGAATGAATAAATCAATGGTACAATCAGTAAATGAGAGGCATGCTGCTAAGTTGCTTCAGTCATGTCCAACTCTTCGCAACCCCATGGACTGCAGCCTACCAGGCTCCTCCATCCATGGGATTTTCCAGGCAAGAGTACTGGAGTTGGGTGCCATCGCCTTCTCCAATGAGAGGCATGCTGCTGCTAAGTCGCTTCAGTCGTGTCCGACTCTGTGCGACCCCATAGACGGAAGCTCACCAGGCTCCCCTGTCCCTGGGATTCTCCAGGCAAGAACACTGGAGTGGGTTGCCATTTCCTTCTCCAATGCATGAAAGTGAAAAGTCAAAGTGAAGTCGCTCAGTCGTGTCCGACTCTTAGCGACCCCATGGACTAGAACCTACCAGGCTCCTCCGTCCATGGGATTTTCCAGGCAAAAGTACTGGGGTGGGGTGCATAGCATGGCATAAAAGAAAAATCATGGGCTTTTGAGCAAAGGGGAAGATTCTGGCTTCACTATTTATTGTGTGATTTGGGGCTAGTCATTGATTCTGTTTTCTCGTATGTGAAATGGAGAGAATAAGTATTTCCTTTTTGGCTTGTGATGATTCAATGAGAAAATGTTTGAAAAGAACCCAGAATGAGTAAATATGTGTGTGTGTGTGTGTATGAATATGTCTTGTTCTAAAAAGGGTTTGAGGTGACATACAAAAACATCTAAATTACTAGGATTACATATAAAAGTGGAGGAGAAAATATTAGTGAAAGCACATTAAACATGGGGACAACTGGAATACAATTAAGGGTGAATGTAAAATGTGTATAAATAGCAATGTATATACATATTTCTACATTGTTGAGCTGCAACTTTGTCACAGAGCTTTATAGTAAATAAAGCAAAGAAGTTAACATGATAAGATACATAATTCACATTGTCAGTCAAATAAAAACAGAATACTTCAGAAGACTGTTCTGCGAGAAATAGAGGTTTGTTGTGAACTATATTCTCAACCACAGAACTCAGTGGGCTATTTCTTATAGTGCACGTCAGTGATAGGGGAAGGAGGGCATTAAAACTCTGCCATCTAAAATAAAGATTGCTGATGGTAATACTTATTGCTGGGATAAGCTTGACTTATACTTTTATTTCATTTTAGAAAGTCTATATAAAAATAAGTCAAAGATAAAAAAAAGATCAGAATGATGATCAATTAGAAAAGCTTGGCTGCAGAGTTTATAATAAATAGGGATATTTTGGAGTAGGATATTTGGAGAAAAATATTTGCTTATTTGATCTCAATTACAATGATTATAATTTAGATTTATTTTAAATAACTCACCTTTTATTTGCTATCTTTGTCATATATTTTATTTCTAATTAAGCTACAAACTCCACAAAACATCATTATTACTGCCTTAAACCGTCAATAATCTTTTATATTTCCCAGTTTCCCTTTTCTCTTGCTCTTTATCACTTCTTGAATTTCTATGATTTCATCCACAATCTTTTCTCTTTTAGGTTGCAGAAATTCCTTTAGTATTTCCTACAGCAAAAGTCAGTTTCAGTAAATTCTCTCATGCCTGTCTGAGAATATCTTTCTTTTGCTCTTATTTCAAAATATATTTTTTACATGTATAGAGCCCTAGTGTTAGCAGTTATTTTTTCTTTTAGCACTTAAAAATAATTATAATTTCTTCAGGCAAACATAGTTTCTGTTGAGAAGTCAGCTGTCATTTTACTTGTTCTTCCCTGAAGAAGATTTCTTCTCTCCCTTCTGGCTGATTCTAAGATTTTTCTCTTCATGTTTTGTTGTTGTTGTTTGTTTGTTTTCAACAGACTCTTGTGTACCCAGGTGTGATTCATCCTGGTTCACATTCACTGAGCTTCTTCAACTCCGTATTGTCTTTCATCACATTTCAAAAATTCTTGATCATTAATTTTTCAAATAGTGCTTATATTTTGGTACTCTTATGTTTTGTTTCTTGGAATCTAATTACATGTGTTAGTTCTTTGACATGTATTACATGTCTCACAGTTTTTTTCTATTGAAATTTGTGGTTTTTTCACTCTTTTGCGTTACTGATTCTGTTGTCCACTGTGCTTCATCTAGCCTGTGCTAAACCTGTATGCCTTAGTTATAGTTCTTCAGAGAAAATAATTTATTTTCTTTTTCTATATGTAGTTGACCCTTGGACAATGTGGGAGTTAGGGCTGCTGACCCTCTACTCAGTAAAAAATGTGCATGTATCTTGGTTCTCTGTATATGTGATTTTTCCATATCTGCAGTTCCTCCATATCCACAATTCTACATCTTCTCATCCGTGGATTCAACAAACCACACATTATGTGGTACTATAGTATTTAGTGTTGAAAAAAATCTGTGTAGAAGAGGTTCTGCACCGTTCTCTCTCTAAATACATATGGGGAGGCAGGCAGGGAGAGAGGGGGCGAGAGACATGTTTATTGTGAAGAATTGGCTTACACCAATTGTGGAGGCTGACAGGTTCCAAGATATGCAGTTGGCAAGGCTGAAGATACAGAAAAACTGATTGCGTAGTTCTAGTCCAAACTGTAGCAGACTTGATATTTAGGAAGGGCCAATATTTTGGTTTGAGTCCAAAGGCAGGGAATATATAATGTCCTGGCTCAAGGCAGTTCCCTCTTACCTACCTGAGAGCCAACTCTTTTGTTCTGTTCAGGCTGTCAACTGATTGAATTACTTCTACTGTGGAGGGTAGTGTGCTTTACTCAGTCTTTTGATTCAAATGTTAATCCCATTCAGGCATACCCTCATAAACATGCCAGACTAATATTTGACCAATTATCTGGGCATCCATGGCCCAATCAAACTGACACTATCCCACCCATCTAATGAGTTTTCAATTTGATATATATTTTGTACAATAGAAGGACAGGACAGCAAGGAAGAACCCAATCTATTCTTACAGATGTTTTAAGAGATAGAATTTGTCCCTTGTAAAACTGAGGAGCTTTTTGAAGACATGCCCCCTAGAAAGAATGGCACCCCACTCCAGTACTCTTGCCTGGAAAATCCCATGGACTGAGGAGCCTGGTAGGCTGCAGTCCATGGGGTCGCTGGGAGTTGGACACGACTGAGCGACTTCACTTTCACTTTTCACTATCTTGCATTGGAGAAGGAAATGGCAACCCACTCCAGTGTTCCTGCCTGGAGAATCCCAGGGATGGGGGAGCCTGGTGGGCTGTCGTCTATGGGGTTGCACAGAGTCAGACATGACTGAAGCAACTTAGCAGTAGCAGCCCTAGAAAGAAGATCATCCTTAGTCTTCAGAAGTGGCTAAACTGGCCTGAAATAGAAAATTTCTGGCTCTCTGGTTAAGTTCTCAATAATGTTAGTTCCCTTTAACTTTCTTAAAGAACTTAGCATATGCTCCGTGTATGCTGTGTTGTGCTTAGTCACTCAATCATGTCCAACTTTTTGTGACTCCATGGACTGTAGCCTGCCAGGCTCCTCTGTCCATGAAGATTCTCCAGGCAGGACACTAGAGTGGGTTGCCTTGTGCTCCTCCAGGGCATCTTCCCAACCCAGGGACTGAACCCAGATTTCAATGAGATCTCTCTCATTGCAGGCAGATTCTTTAACGTCTGAACCACCAGGGAAGCCTGCTTGGTGTATAAAAGGTAGCAAATACAAATACTCTTTTTCTTCCACACCACTTACTAGACATGTGGCCTTACTAGAAAAGTTACTTCTCTGTATGTTTAAAAGCTAAGGTATACTGACATAAGAGAAATACCAATTGTTGGGTGGTTGTGACAATTACAAGTGTTAATATGTGCAAAATGCTTAGAATAGTGCTTAGAACAAAGGAAATATTAAATAACCGTTGTCTGTACTGTTATGGTTGTTGCTATTGCTTTAATCATTCTCTGCAATGGTCAATGCATTTTCTAGAAGTTGCGGTGGAATAGCTATAACATCAATGGTATATTTCTATTTTCCAGCTATTTTCTGCATTTCTGCCATTCCCCACATGTAAAATGAGGAGTTGTTGTTAGATGGCAACATGCTCTTCCAGTGTGAGCATTTTCTGATTTTAGTAAGCTCAAATGAGCTCAGCTTATACCATTGACTGTCAGTGTTTCAGGGATGGTTGAGGATTATGTTGTATATCAGATGTTAGGTGTATTAATAGCATTGGTGACACTCCTTATCCATCCCTAGGCCTTGACTCAAGCTCCTGTTAAGAGAATATCAGAAAAAGTGAACTTGAAAGGGACAATATTATACAAATTAGAACTGGATATAAAATCACTCTGGAAGCACAGAAAAAGAAATGTTCTGCTATATCATGGAATAATAACTCCCAGCCTTCACTGAGAGCATTTAATGGGCGTTACATCAGTGAACCTTTCAATAGCTCTTAAAGTAGGCAATTTTATTAACAAAGGAGGAAATTTATTTACAAAGGAGGAAATTAAAAGGTTCTGACAGCTTGAAATGCACAATTATGTGAACCAATAGGTTGCCCAACTGGGACTTGAATCCAGGTCCAGTTACCTCCAAAGTCCACATGGTGAATCCATAGGTTGTACTATTTCCTGAACTTTGACTGTGGTCAGATCATCTTGCAGTTGTGTCTGAAACTATTCAATAATACCTCTTTTAAGTTCTAACTTTGTGTATTCCTTCAAAGGAAATACCTATTGATTCCATTACTTTTCTCTTGTTCTCAGCAAGTCATTATCTGCTTCTCACACCTGAGTGAACCTGAATGCACCAGCAGAGCCACATTTAATGGAAAACTTTTCAGGACCATTCCCCAGCCAATTTCTGTGGGAATGAATGTCAGCCCAATATTAGGCTCATTTTGTTTGATTAAATTTCTAAGAAATTGTCATTTTACAAGAAGCATTTCATCCTGACATAATAGACTTATCTATATTTTCTTCATTTGTTCAAAGACTATAGATGTTTTGCTTGGGTGGGCCAATCAATTACCATATACTAGTTCATATCAGGAGAAATATTGCTTAAATATTACAGACTTGAACATGGTGTGGGCTGGACTATTTACACGTACTCTGTATGTCATACAATACAGTTCTGAGTTAAAACATTCTGTGAAGGCTTCAATCATTTTGATAATTAAAATGCTTGAGTAATTCTAATTAATAATGTATTAATAATTTAAGCACAAAATTTTAATAATTATGACTTTTTTTACATAGTGGTTTGGGTTGCCAGAATGATAAATCCATGTTTTAGAAACAAATTCTTAAATATTTTCTTTATACACAAGAAAGGATAATTTGACAATAGAATCTTTGTGAAAAATTCAGTAATATATTTTCTATTCACTCTAGCTATATTTGGAGAAGGCAATGGCACCCCACTCCAGTACTCTTGCCTGGAAAATCCCATGGACGGAGGAGCCTGGTAGGCTGCAGTCCATGGGGTCGCTGGGAGTTGGACACGACTGAGCGACTTCACTTTCACTTTTCACTTTCATGCATTGGAGGAGGAAATGGCAACCCACTCCAGTGTTCTTGCCTGGAGAATCCCAGGGACGGGGAAGCCTGGTGGGCTGCCATCTATGGGGTCGCACAGAGTCGGACACGACTGAAGCGACTTAGCAGCTAGCTATATTTATAGGGGATTCATCTTGGTGCATTGCTGATTGCTTCATGGAGGACATACTTTTTTGTTATTAAATTATAGTTGATTTACAGTGTTGTATTAGTTTCAATTGTAAAGCAAAATGATTCACTTATATTCATATATGTATACATATAGGTTTAAGATTCATTTCCCTTATAGGTTATTGCAAAATGTTAAATATAATTTTTAAGGCATAGCTACAATCATTTGGAAAGTTGTATGCTATAAAGTGAAAAAGCTCTGGATTTTAAATGGTCAAATCTGAGTTATAGATAACATTTAGTCTCTAAACAGTTGGAGGAAGTTGGGTAAGTCACTTTGTCTGTAAAAGAATGGAGTGGAATTAAATGTTTTAGGTCCTTTTTAGCTTGAATGTTTCTAATTATAGGCAGGCAAGTTTTATGCCCCATTCCTTTTCAAGAGATGTTCAGATTTTTTATTTTGTTCATTGATCTACATGTGCTATTGTGAAAAAATTTATGAACATCTGGGTCTACCATGTTGGCATTTTTCAGGAGGAAAATAAACAATACACCTTTCTATGCTTTCTGAGCTCAAAGGCAATTAAGAGATGAATCAATTATAAAATAGTACTTCATACCTGTGCCTAAAAAATCTTTCTAGAACACTCTATACTTTATATCTCCACCCGTCCTGCAGTCCCTTTCTTGGGATATCCTAGCTTAGGAAAAGTTTAGGTCTGCACAGCAGACATAATTATCTTGGATTGTGGCTTCATGTTAGTCAGGGGTTGACAATGAAGCGAAGTGAAGTTGTTCAGTCGTGTCCGACTCTTTGTGACCCCATGGACTGTAGCCTACCAGGCTTCTCCATCCATGGATTTTCCAGGCAAGAGTACTGGAGTGTGTTGCCATTTCCTTCTCCAGAGGATCTTCCTGACCCAGGAATCAAACCTGGGACTCCTTCATTGCAGGCAGATGCTTTACCTTCTGAGCCACCAGGGAGGAGCCCTGACAATGAAGAAGAAGAAGAAGAAGAAGAAGAAAAGAAGAAGAAGAAGAAGAAGAAAAAGAGGGATCTCCAAGGCATGCAACCTCTAAAAGATTGGTTCTACATAACAGAGAAATGTGGACCATTGGCAAGTGCATGTCATGAAAAGTCTTTGAGCAGTGGAGTGATATGCTCAATGTGAAAATTAAACATTGATTGAAATGGGGGAGATCTGAGAGCAGGGAAAACACTAACGTCATTATTGCAAGGTACTAAGGACTTCTGCTTGGTGGCATGAGTGGGAGCAGAAGGTACATGAAATGAAAAAAAAAAGAAGACTGATAAGGAGGAAATGGTACATGACTGAACATGGAGAAAAGAATTGGAGGCACTTGAGGTTTAAAACATGTTACTTGGAAAATGATGGTACTATTAGCATTTAAGAATCAGATAGAAGCATTTTTAAGTTTACATTTTTGGCAGGCTATCCAGCTGGAACCATGAAGAAGAGTGCAGGAGTTTTGAGCTGGAGATACAGATATTTAATGTCATTCAGTAGAATGGTTAATTGAAGGCATATCTTGAAACTAAGAGGAATGAAGAGAGGAAGGATGAAGACATGGCCTCAGACATGTCCACCATGAGGAGATGAAACAGAAGACTAGGGGTAAGTGGAGGAGGCTGTTTGAATGTCATGGAAATTTTGGGAGGGAAGAATTTTACAAAAGGGAATGACAAGCTGTGCCAAATGTTGCAGAGAGAGAGTAGCTTAAGAGCAAGCAGAAAGCACCAGTAGTGACTTTCGAGAGGGCAACATCAATGTTGGAGAAATTTAAAAGTCAGTTTTCACGGGCAAAGTAGGAAGTAGATGATGCATGAGAAATGACGTCCACATTCTTCATTTGGAAATTTGGAGTCATAAAAACAGAGACTATTATCCTAAAAGGAAAACACTACTGAAGAAAAAAGAAGGAAAGAAGGAAAGAAAGAATTTTCTTTCGTGGAAATACCTCTCTTTTGGCCTCTGCCCTTGTGGTGTAGCAGTAGATAATTCTCTCTTCTCCCTTTTCTTCTACAGCAATATCTCCATGTGGCTCAGACCTAGACCCTTAGAGCATTCTGTGTTTTGGTCAAAGGCATTGGTTCAGAGGGGCTTCCCTGGTGGCTCAGGAGTTAAGAACCTGATTGCCAATGCAGGAGACGCAGGAGACGTGGATCAGGAAGATCCCCTTGGGAAGGAAGTGGCATTCCACTCTCGTATTCTTGCCTGGGAATCCCATGGACAGAGGATCACGGGAGGCTACAGTCCATGAGGTCACAAAGAGTCAGACAGGACTGAGTGACTAAACAAAGACAGCAACGTTGGTTGAGAGAGAAGCACATGACTCAGTCTAGGAGCTCAAAGAGCTCTCCTTGGGGGACTTGTTCTGCAATCATTGTGAAAGAGGAATTTTTTTCTCTGATATTGATAGGACAAAGAACAATTAGAATGTCTGAAAAGGAAAGACTCAGAAACAATCAGAGCACAAACATACACACACAGAGAAAAGAGAGAAAAGAGACTACTGAGACTGTCTTTTTGGATTCAACTCTAATTCTGAATTTAAGCCAATAGCAGTGAATGAGTATGCAAAGGTAAAATCCAGAGTGAAGAATAAAAGACCAAAAGTCTGGGGAAAGGAGGTGGGGTCAATTGATGAAATTAAGTATCAGGAGAAGCTTTAGGAGATGAAGTGGAGAGATATGCCTTTGATAAAAGTTATGTCATTGTTCCCTCTGATACTGAAGAAAGAGAAAGTATAGTAGTAGAGATACAGAGATATGTTGATGTATGGAGAAGTAGAGTTGAGGAAATTGGCATTAAATGGCTAAGGTCACCTTTATACAATAGGAAAAAAAAGGTCATATTACATAATTTGCTTGTTACATTGATTTTTTTTCATAAACTTATGAGAAGTTGCCTTTCTAAAGATGTTATATTACTGATTGGGTTCTATAGTTGAATATAAATTGTATAGGGAGATATGAAACCCAGTAGAAGGTATGAAAAATTCTTGAAATATGTCTCACATATTTATATAGGCACTCCTTAAGAACATGGATGCACTGTCCTTATTCCTTCCTTGTGAATATTTACAGTGTACTAACCACAGGGATTACATTTTGAATAAGATAGATATGGTCTTTGCCATCAAAGAGGTGAAAAAATGATGGAAGGATTAAGAAGGGACCAAATATTTCAGGAGTTTCAAGTCTTGTAACTGTTTTACCAACTGCAGAAAATTTTGGAACATTATTTATTGATAAGTTGTCAAAACAGAATCAGTTGTGCTTATATTTATTGAAATTGGAAAGTGATTATGTCCAACAAGCTTGACAATTTATTTGGACAAACCTTTGGAGAGAAGTTAGTCTTTAAAATAATATGCTCAGGTAGGTTGCATCTAGTTCTCTTCCATTTAATTAAATATCAATAAATATATTTTAGCATATGCCATTTCTCTGGCTGCCTTCTCTCCACTGGACAAGTGTTCATTAAGCAAAAGCCTTTGTGTGTGTGTGAGAGAGAGAGAGAGAGGGGAGGGGGAGATAAAGGGAATTAAATTATTTTCAATAATTTCTTTATCTTCCTGAAAGGTTTTGGCACAGGGAAACTATTCAGTGTGTGTGATGAGTTGGAAGGGACATTAGTCCCTGTAGAAGTTACACAAAGTAATATGCCAAATTACATACTGCTACTGCTGCTGCTTCTAATTCACTTCAGTCGTGTCCAACTCTATGTGATCCCACAGACCAGCCACCAGGCTCCCCTGTCCTTGGGATTCTCCAGGCAAGAACACTGGAGTGGGTTGCCATTTCCTTCTCCACTGCAGGAAAGAGAAAAGTGAAAGTGAAGTCATTCAGTCGTGTCCGACTCTTCTCGACCCCTTGGACTGCAGCCTACCAGGCTCCTCCATCCATGGGGTTTTCCAGGCAAAGTACTGGAGTGGGGTGCCATTGCCTTCTGCGAATTACATACTAGAAGTGGGAATATAATGCAGACTTGAGAACGAAAATGTTGCACGTCCATTGCCCTGTCATGTTAAAGAATCTACCACTCCCTGTAGAGTTTAAATTTCAATGATGGCAGGTTATACAACCAGTGCCCACTACATTCAATCTAGTCTGCTTATATAAGATCTAAAACTAGTCCATTCATAACTTTAGTTCAGTTCAAGCAAAGTTCCAGCTATCTCTTGACCTTTTAATCCCAACAGGTGGTTGGCTGCATTGTTTATTTCATTGCAGTCATACCCATGGCTCTCTCTCCTTCTTACCCCCATTTGAAAGTGAAAGTGAAGTCACTTGGTCATATCTGACTCTTTGCGACTGCATAGGTATAGCCCACCAGGCTCCTCCATCTATGGACTTTTCCAGGCAAGAGTACTGGAGTGGGTTGCCATTTCCTTCATCAGGGGATCTTCCTGACCCAGGGATTGAACCCGGGTCTCCCACATTGCAGGTAGATGCTTTTACCGTCCGAGCCACCAGGGAAGCCCTACCTCTATTTGGTTACTGTTAAATTCATTTGTTCTAGTTTTAGTCCTTGGAGAAAATAAAGTTGACATAGAGTTACCTTCTTACTCATCTGTCATTTTATTTATATTTCTGTCTTGAATATAGAGAATAGAGAAAAGAAAAAAAGAGAGAACTGGATCAAATACTTTGTAAATTGTATCAGATCTCTTTGTAAATTCAGCAACTAATGTCCATAGTCACAGGACAATGCCTTTTCAAATATTCACTGGCTTTTATCTGTCAATAGAAAACCAACATTGCTCCAATATTGCTCAATAGAGCAACTGCTAAATACTCAACACTGCTCAATTCTAGAAAAGAGACGTAGCTTCAGTTTCATCCACTACAATTATAATATACAGAGCTTTGACTTTTCATTTCACCTTTCTGAACCTTTGAATTTTATATAATAAAATTGTGCATTTGTAGTACATAGTAGTGTGAAAATAAAAATAATGACCACAAATTCTCATACTATAGGTTTTGCATATTTAGATTTTAGTCTAAATATTTGCATATTTAGTCAATTTTAGATTTTAGAGTGGTAGTTACCCAATATGGAAATAAACATCAGTATTATGTTAGAAAGAAAAGTTCAATTTTGTCTTTCTTACCAAGTACAGCTCATCATTTTGTCCAGAAGTAAAGTGATTCTTTTAAGATTTATGGTCCTTTCATGCACTATACACATTCATATTATAGGTCTGCTATTAACCACAAGAAATCTTAAAATTAAAATAGATTCAGAATGAAATATTTTAAAAATAAACATTTTAATAAACTGTTCTATTCTTTCATTTATTGTCTCAATTAGAGAGTTGATATTTATCAATAGAAAAGATCCCAGTTGACTCCATGTTAATCTGATAGTTTTTAAAAACTTTCTCTTTTCTCAGCTAATCGAATTACAATTCTTTTGTCACACCTTGAATTATATGACCAAGTGTTTCATTATTCTTTGATAGTACTTTACTGTTTACTTTCTGGGATATAAATTTAACTGACCCAAGATCTTCAAAAATACAACCTTGAATATAAATTGTGTGAGTACTGAGAAATAAAGAATGGTTAGAGACTTCTAAAATTTCACATTAAAATAGTGTAGTGATGACTCTGAAAGAATATACATCCTAACAAAGCTAACATCAGAATGCTCTTCTAATTATGCCTGTGATAAGGTATGTGTTGACTTGTGACAATCAACTTTGAAAGTCAGTATAAGTAAATCTCCATGGAATTCCATTGGACATCACATGGATCAACATCTCAGGTTCCTTGAGTTGACTAGTCTCTGATTTTGCTTTATGATACCACGATACCCTATAGTGAAAATAGATGGGGTTTAACGAGTAGTTGAGAGGTAGAGGGCTTTGCAGATAATCCCCAAACATTAAAATTCCACTTCCAGTAGCCCTCACACTTTTATGCTTTTAGAAGCATAACTGTATGTGTGGGGTTTCCCAGGTAGCTCAGTGCTAAAGGATCTGCCTGCCAATGAAGGTGCAGGTTTGACAGAGGAGCCTGGTGGGCTATAGTCCATGGGGTGGTAAAAGAGGCGGACATGACTTGGTGACTAAGCAACAATAATATGTCTTTATGTACAAGTAATGCCAAAGACAGACGAGTAGATAAGAAAGTTGTGGTACATATACACAATGGAATATTACTCAGCTATTAAAAAGAAGGCATTCGAATCAGTTCTAATGAGGTGAATGAAACTGGAGCCTATTATACAGAGTGAAGTAAGTCAGAAAGAAAAACACCAATACAGTATATTAACACATATGTGGAATTTAGAAAGATGGTAACAATGAGCCTATATGTGAGACAGCAAAAGAGACACAGATGTAAAGAACAGACTTTTGGACTCTGTGGGAGAAGGTGAGGGTGGGATGATTTGAGAGAATAGCATTGAAACATGTATATTATCATATGTGAAATAGATCGCCAGTACAGGTTCATAATTTTCAAAATTCTCCAAGAGAGGCTTCACCAGGATATGAACCAAGAACTTCCAGATGTTCAAGCTGGGTTTAGAAAAGGCAGAGGAACCAGAGATCAAATTGCCAACATCTATTGGATCATCAAAAAAGCAAGAGAGTTTCAGAAAGAAATCTACTTCTGCTTTATTGACTATGCCAAAGTCTTGACTATGTGGATCACAAAAAACTGTGGAAAATTCTGAAAGAGATGGGAATACCAGATCACCTTACCTGCCTCCTGAGAGATCTGCATGCAGGTCAAGAAGCAACATTTAGAACCAGACATGGAACAACGGACTGGTTCCAAATTGGGAAAGTAGTATGTCAAGGCTGTATAGTCACCCTGCTTATTTAGCTTATGTGCAGAGAACATCATGCGAAATGCTGGACTGGATGGGGCACAGGCTGGAATCAAGTTTGCTGGGAGAAATATCAATAATCTCAGATATACAGATAATACTGCCCTTATGGCAGAAAGTGAAGAGGAACTAAAGAGCCTCTGATGAAAGGGAAAGAGGAGAGTGAAAAAGGTGGCTTAAAACTCAACATTCAAGAAACTAAGATCATGGCATCTGGTCACATCACTTCATGCAAATAGGTGGGGAAATAATGGAAACTGACAGACTTTATTTTTTGGGGCTCCAAAATCACTGCAGATGGTGACTGCAGCCATGAAATTAAGACGCTTGCTCCTTGGAAGAAAAGCTATGACCAACTTAGACAGCATGTTGAAAAGCAAAGACATCACTTTGCTGAGAAAGGTCCATATAGTCAAAGTTATGATTTTTCCAGTAGTCATGTATGGATGTGAGAGTTGGACCATAAAGAAAGCTGAGTGCTGAAGAATTGATGCTTTTGAACTGTGGTGTTGGAGAAGACTCTCGAGAGTCCCTTGGACTGCAAAGAGATCAAATCAGTCAATCCTAAAGAAAATCAGTCTGACTATTCATTGGAAGTACTGGTGCTAAAGCTGAAGCGCTAATCCTTTGGCCACCTGATGCAAATAACTGACTCATTTGAAAAGACCCTAATGCTGGGAAAGATAGAAGGCAGGAGAAGAAGGGGACGGCAGAGGGTGAGATGGTTGGATGGCATCACCGGCTCGATTAAGAAGAGTTTGAGCAAGCTCCAGGAGTTGGTGATGGACGGGGTAGCCTGGTGTGCTGCAGTCCGTGGGGTCAGAGAGAGTTGGACACAACTGAGCAACTGAACTGATCTGAACTGAATCATGCAGCAAACTTATTAAAGTCCAAGTAGAGTAAGAAAGGGAAAAACTCCTAGTAGTTATTTAAGAGACTTGATATTATCCCAGAGAAATGGAAAAACTTAGGAATTCAATAAAGGTAAACAATGCAAGAAAATAATAAAGGCCAATAGAAATATCAAGATAAATAAGAGGCAGTTCAAGAAAGAAAATATAACCAGAGAATACTTCTTGGCTCTGCCATGAAAAATATTTACACAGTAATAATAATATAAACCCCATTTATTATTGTCCAAATCTCAAGACTTAAATTTCATTTCAGAGCACACTTCAAATATTAGTAACTTTTCCATGTAAAAGGGAGAAAAAGAAAAGAAAAGAGGGATCTGTATCTGTTTTTCAAGAGCTTCTGTTTTGTGCCTGCTAAGGATATTTTAGCCAGGTGGTTCTGAAGGGAACAGGATGAATATACATATTTGGCATGCAGATGCCCAAAAATCTTATGGAATGAGATTAAGAGTAGAATTAAAGTTTGAAGGACCTTTTTCTATCTAAGGAATTAATCTTCTCCATCTGGATGCTCCATCATGTAGCATACAGATGCTATAGGCTGCCTTGGACACCATACAAGCTATACACCATAAAGAGGGGCCTGGAAAGCAGTGGTAAGGATACCAGTGGGACTCAGAGGATCTCTGATGTGGAACCACTGTGAACCCACCCAAAGCTGTGTGTCCATCAGTCTTAAGATTGGTACCCAGAAGTAACTACAGGCTACAAAGGAGGGACAGCAAAGATGTTATGTACTTGGGCTAAGAATACAGATCCTCTCTTGGTTCTCTGTTATGTGCTTTTAGGATTCTGAAATAATCTCATGGTGTGGGGAAGACAGACACCATGATATTTAAGCATTAGTTTCTCACTAGTTAGGTGGGGAGGGGACAACAAACTGATTAAGTGTGATATGAAGAAATAAATGTGATAACTTGTGCACCTTCCTGTCATGCACTAAAATGTATGTCCCCTCCATCAGGTTTTCATTGGTTCAACATAAGTGGCTGCTCCAGACTTTGAACATCTTCAGTGAAACCTTGTGAGAAGGTTTAACCTTTCTCTGGTCAAATATCAAAACTCCAAGTGAATTGGTGGAACACTTAGAACATAACTATTCTGACAGGCGGCACTATTTCAAGGTATAAAAATGAGTTTTGCATGTAGTTTTGCATTATTGCTCTAGGACATATTAAATTCATAACACTGGACTTAAAAAAAAAAATCTGTAACTCTCAAACTTCTTCATAGAATGAGAAGTACAAATCATCTCTTCAAGGCTGTTGTGTTGTTTAATCAGATAGCATCTGGAGATTCCTTGTTGTTTTGTTTTTAACATGTTAAAATGATATTCTAGTAACAGTTAAAAGGTATTTAACTAGTTTTGGCAACAGCTAATCTATGACTAATGTTTGGCCTTCCCGAGTGGGAAGAATCTGCCTACCAATGCAGGAGATGCGGGTTTGATTCCTGAGTCAGAAAGATCCCCTGGACGATGAAATGGCAATCCACTCCAGTATTTTTGCCTAGTGAATCCCATGGACAGAGGAGCCTGGTGGGCTACAATCCACAGAGTTGCAAAGAGTCGGACAAGACCAGACGCACACATACACACCTGTCTGATGTTATCTATATAATAGTATATATGACCCTATGTGCATGATGGAAACTAACATTTTATCAGAAACCTATTGTATCTTGGGCACTTTGTGAGATGTGAGTGGAATACAAAATAAATAAGATTCATTATCTTTTCTCAAGTTACTTAAACTTTAGTTGAAAATACAAGATATAAACAAGTAAAATTGAATAGTACAATATTTAAATATCAATATGAGACACCATAAAAGAGTGACTTAGGCTCTATGGAGACATACATGCTGTAGACAGTCACTGGTGTTATCAATAGCATTAATAGTAACTGACTCTTAAGGAAAAAGGGGCTTCCTTGGTGGCTCAATGGCAAAGAATCTGCCTGCCAATGCAGAAGACACAGGTTCGATTGCTGGGTCAGGAAGATTTCTTGGAGAAGGATATGAAAACCCACTCCAGTAATCTTGCCTGGGGAACCCCATGGGCTAAGGGCCTGGCAGGCTATAGTCAATGGGTTCACAAAGAGCTGGACACGACTTAGTGACTAAGCAACAACAGCAACAAACAAAGGGGAAAAGCTGGCCCCAAAGTGGACTCTGAGGGTATTGAAGACAATTCCATTTAAACAGTTTGAATTACTGTATCTTCCAAATAGTTATTTAAGCCAAGGAAATAACTTATTTTAAGCCATTGATTCTTACACAGTAAAAGCTTAATTAGTCCAAATGATTAAGCAGCAAGATGCTAATTGGATTATCTGGTCCACAGAGGGTTAAGTTAAATAATCATTTCCACTTCAGCTCTTGCTTAAATTCTTTTTAAAAAGATCACGTTCATTTTCCTGCCTTAAACAATAGAACATTGTTAAAAATAGTGAACTCAGATGGCAGGATGTTATAGGACATCATGCAGTTGCAAAAAGGGTAGTCTATTGAGATAGACAATCAATGATCCCCAAAACCTTCTGAGGGGCTGCTAGCTGCACACATAAGACTTTTGGGGTTTTTCATTTGCTTTTTGTCTTGGGATTTTTTGGTGATTATTCTTTCTCTGAAGCAGAGTAACAAGCACAATATTCCAGGGCGCTGAGAACCATGGTTACCTGAATTCCTGTAAATCAGGACTTTCCTCCATCTGTTAGGTAAGATATCTATGGAAAAATCTTCTGCTGTATTTGACACCAAACTGCCAGCTTGGATTTAGAGATACAAGTTTAAAAAATGCAGCATACCAGCTCCAGCTTTCAGTGCCAACTGTAGAGATCAGTATCATTTGTACACAGCAGCAGGAGCATTTGTTAAGGAATTATTCTGCCTCTGACTCCCAGGGAGAGAATAAAGCTTCACACTCTGTGTTTATATGGCTGTTCTCGCCACTGATAGTAATGAACCTGGGTGAAGTCCAAGTGAACTTTGCTCTGTATGTGTGCTGTGTTTGTAACTGTGGAGTGTGTGGCTGGTTCCTACCCCCTTTTTGAATTTATTGATATTGAATGATTCACTTTGGTGCTAAGGAGCCTTTTGGAAAAGTAGTCATTGAAGAGGGTCGACAACTGGAATGCAGACCCATGTAGGCATGACTCTGACTGAAGAACTCCCTAAGGAAGCCTAATTTCCATGGTGAGCTGCCGGGCCAGTGGGAAAGAATCAACCCTGAATGAAATTAAGCTATACGTAAGCCACAGGGCCTGAGGGCTGGAGGAAGATAGTGGTCCTGGGGAAAACATGTGACTATAAAACAGCCATCTGCAAACTTTTGGTGGAGTAAGTTGTATATGTTGAATAACAAATGAGTGCTCCTAATTTATCCTCCTTATCACTCCCTGAGAATGATAGTGTTTGCTTATTCAGCTTTTTTCTGCTGTTACTAAACTTGTTTTTTTTTTTTTGAAATTGCTTTGTTTTTATTTTTTTAATTTATTTTTTATTGAAGTATAGTTGACTTACAGTGTTTCAGGTGTATAGCAAAGTGATTAATTTGTGTGTGTGTATATATACATATATATATAACTTTTGTTATAGATGTGTGTATATACATTACTTTTAATTTGAGTGTATATATATATTTATTTGTATATATATATTCATTTGTGTGTGTATATATATACACATATATATAACTTTTTCAGATTCTTTTCCATTGCAGGTTATTATGAAATATTGAGTATAGTGTTCTGTGCTATACAGTAGGTCTTTGTTTATCTATTTTATATATGGTAGTGTGTATATGTTAATCCCAAACTACTAACTTGTCCCTCCCCCTCCTTTTCTCCTTTGGTAACTATAAATTTGTTGCCTATGCATCAATTTCTGTTTTTGAAATAAGTTCATTTGTATCATCTTTTTTTTTTTTTTAGTTTCAACATATAAGTGATATCATATGATATTTGTCTTTCACTGTCTGACTTACTTCACTTAGTATGATAATCTCTAGATCCACCTATGTTGCTACAAATGACATTAGTTCATGCTGTTTATGGCTGAGTAATATTCCACTATATATTTGTCCCACATCTTCCTTATTCATTTATCTGTCAATGAACATTTAGGTTGCTTCCATCAGACTTGTTTTTCAGATTTGTGATTTAGAATCTTGAGAATAGATAGAAATGCATGCTTGTCTACACAGGGAGACTGTTGTAGTATTTAAGATGGGCAGCTTTAGATATGAAAGAACTTTAGGATAAGGGGGATGGGAAGGTGATGGTAAAGCCAAGAGGGGGTCTAGATTATGTTGGGCTGGGATCATCTTTGAGAGAAAGATTTTAAAATTAGTAAAACAAAATTAGGTGTGAAATCGAAGGTACATTTGGAAAGAGAAAATAAGTCACAATACATTGCAAATATTAAAGAGCTGTCATATATCACAATATCACTAAGTACATAATAATTTAATTATTGTACACACATTTGATATGTTTATGTCCTCCCAAAATTCATATGTTGAAACCTTAACACTCCCAGTGTGATGGCATTTGGAGATGGAACTTTTGGGAGGTTAGTTAGTTCAGTCGCTCAGTCGTGTCTGACTCTGTGATCCTATGAATCACAGCACGCCAGGCCTCCCTGTCTATCACCAACTCCCAGAGTTCACTCAGACTCACGTCCATTGAGTCGGTGATGCCATCTAGCCATCTCATCCTCTGTCGTCCCCTTCTCATCCTGCCCCCAATCCCTCCCAGCATCAGAGTCTTTTCCAATGAGTCAACTCTTTGCATGAAGGGGCCAAAGTACTGAAGGTGATTAGGGTTAAATGAGGTGATCAGGCTGGAGTCCTCATAGTGGGATTGATGCCTTTTATGGTGGACAGACGTCAGAGAGTTGATGATTTCTCTCCAGCATGTGCACAAAGAATGGATCATGTGAACACACCATGTGAGGGTGCACACCTACAAGACAAGAGAAAAATGATTCAGAATGAAACTTACCTTGCCAGAACCTTCATCTTGGAATTCCCAGACTCCAGAACTGTGAGAACTAAATTTCTGCTGGTTAGGCCTATGGTGTTTTGTTGTGGTGATGAGCAGGCTAAGACATAGTATGATTTTTATGTATACTTTTTGACTGCATACATTGAGCACTTCTTCAGTGAAAACATGATTATGCAATACTTTGTCTTAAGATGGTTTGAAATTTGTATTTTATTATTAATCGTAGTGATGGTTATATATGATTTACCTCACAGATACACTCACCAATTATAGATCTGTGCTCTAAAAGTGAAGGAATTCAGATAAATTCTATTTTCCATACTTCCCACCAAAAAGGAAAAAAATAAAGTATGGTACTTTTATAATTGCAAACGCCACATTATTAAATATTTCTCTGAAAGAAGAGAATGTCCCTTTTTCCTCTGCTCACAGCTTGCATTTTTTATGACTTGAAGAATTTTCCACAGACTAGATTTTTCTGGTTTCCCTTGTTCAAACTTGGTTTCTCATTGACTATCTACATAGTTCAGGTGCCAGGGGCTGCAGGACAGACTCACTTTTAAGTGTCACCCCTGTCCCTTTTGGGTTTTGGTCCTGGGTGAATTCCTACAGTGGGTGGTGGGTTTATTCCTGATAGCCATTCCAACCTGGGAAAGCTAGTGATAGCTGAAAGCCACATACATATGACCCACTCACACTAAACATCGTCTAAATTGAACTCCTCCTTAGATTTCCAATATGTGGTTACTCCATTGTCACCCAAAATAGGAGCAAGTGTGACAGAAAGAAGTCAGGGAGAGAGGAATAAATAAAAAAGAAGACGACCAAGCCCCCGGCAAAACAAGGAGCACAGATTCCTCTGCTCCCACCCTCCCAGATGAGCCTCCAAAAGAGCAAAGAGATGAGATCTTAAATTATTTGTATACTTAAAATATTATATACTTCTAAATTTTACAAATGCATTTGATCACATAAGCACATTGCCTGAGTTCCCCTTTTCCTTGTTGATCTTTTGTCTATTGTCCTCTCATTATTTAGAGTGACATTTTGAACTCTCCAGCTACGTTTGTTGAATTGTCTGCTTGTCTCCTCAGTTCTATCAGCTTTTGCTTTATGCATTTTGTGTCTCTGCTGTTAGGCACATATGTGTGTTGTGTTTTCCTGGTGGAATTGCTCTTTTATGACTATAACATTTCTCCTTATCTTTAATAATTTTTCGCTTTAGAATCTGTCTTGTCTGATATTAGTGTAGCCACTCCAGCTCAAATACTTTTCAGAGAAAGTGACAGTTGTTGGTTTCATATGGCATTTTATACAATGTCATTTTTACTTATATATCAAAAATTTATCATGGTGGGAGGAGGCATAAATGACAACTTAAAGAAATAAACATTGTATCATTAGAATGACTAATCTCCATTCTTGATTCTTATTGCATTTTGTTGAGGATATGATATTTAGGTAGCTATGTGACAGATCAGTTGTGATGAAATACAAAAAGCTCATGAGTTGTACTTTGGAATTTGGCTTTCAGTTTTGGGCTGATGGAGGAGGCAATATAGTTTGGGTTTTTCATTATCTGGAGTTCAACTACATTCACATTATGAGGATTCTTTTGTAGATAATAATAACTTGTCTGAAGTTTCGTCACCATCAAGCAAATTACCCCAGCTAGACATCTTGGAGTTGCCCACAATTCTTGTTCTTCTACCCCACTCCAGTACTCTTGCCTGGAAAATTCCATGGATGGAGGAGCCTGGTAGGCTGCAGTCCATGGGGTCCCTAGGAGTCAGACACGACTGAGCGACTTCACTTTCACTTTTCACTTTCATGCATTGGAGAAGGAAATAGCAACCCACTCCAGTGTTCTTGCCTGGAGAATCCCAGGGACAGGTGAGCCTGGTCGGCTGCCATCTATGGGGTCGCACAGAGTTGGACACGACTGAAGCAACTTAGCATGGCATAGCATATGTTCCACATCAGTGTGGATATGTCATCGCTCTGAAGTTTTGCCTCATTTATCACTGTTTCCCCTATACACCTTATCCTGCTGTAGCCTCTGTATTCTCTTCTGTGTCCTTGGAACAGTTTTTATACTATTAGAAAAGAAGTATACAAACTTTGTACTGTGGTTCTCCCCTTGTATATCTGTCTCCTCAGGTCCAGTAGATGGTGAACTCTGACAATAAGGACTCTATAGCATTTATCTTTGTGTCTTCTGTGCCTGGTATATGCCACATGGTGCATGCTTAACAGATGTCTAGACCTCTGGAAAACTTGAACATGAACATCCAATATCCTTAGCCAGCCAGTGCTAAAGAATTTGCTTTGAGAGTAAAACAGTGAAAAATAGGAATACTTGCCAGATGTTCATTATTATGCATGTCACCTTACATCTGAGGAGAAGATGGATTGGTTATATAAAATATTAATTATTTATATATTTATTATTTAATGATTAAAATAATCTATATTCATTAAAACTGTAATTGGCATATGTTCCCCTCAACTTTTATGTTCTGCTTGATGAAATTAGAGGTATTTAACATACCGTCAGGTTTTATTTTAAATGGCTTTGCACCAAATATAGTTGTAAACACACCTACATTCATGCAAACAACAGCATAAGAGCCATTTCATAACTGCAGGTTTTGAGAAGCTATTTTGTTGAAAGTGGCTTACATTTAATACAGCAGAGATAAAGAATCCCTCCAAACTAGGATCTTTTCTATCCCCAGAGTTACTATATTTGCCAAGTGTCCAGTAAAGTTGATAGGTCAAAACTGCTGATTTGTTTAAAAGTTTTGTTATTTATATCAAACTTCTAAGATTATTCTCATACTTGAAATAGATACAGAACCATAGAATCTTAAATTTGAAAGAATCTTCCAAATCAACACAGCCTAACTTCTATATTTAATAGATGAAGAAATTGAAGTCCTAGGGATGGAAATGATTCTCAAATGGTGAGAACTTACATTTTTAAAATTCCAGCCCACTGCTCTTTTCCCTATATCATTCAGCTTCTTACAAAGCACTTGCAAAACAACTTCATCACAATACTGACCAAAATCCTGTCTATTTTACCGACACTGACAAACTGACCCTAAGATAGATAAGGAAATGGAAAGGACCCAAATATCCAAAACTGTCTTGAAAAAGAACAAAGAGGGCTCACACTTCTTAATCTCAAAACTTACTGCAAAGCTAAATAACTAAGACAGCATGGCACTGGCATAAGGATGGATTAAGGTGTCAGTGGAATAGAGTCAAGGATCTGGAAATTTACTCTTACATTTATGGTCAATTAATTTTCAGGAGTGCAAGCACAACTCAGTGGGGAAATAATAGTCTTCCTAACAATTTGTGCTAAGACAGCTGTATAACCAAAGGATCTGGATTCCTACCTCATACCATATATAAAAATTAACTAAAAATGTATAATAGGCCTAAATATAAGACTAAATATATTAAACTCTTAGAAGAAAACATAGGTGTAAATCTTTGTGACCTTGGGTTAAGCAATGGTTTTTCAAATGATACCAAATTCACATGCAAAAAAAGAAAAGATAAATAAAACAGACATTATTAAAATAAAAGCATTGTGTTTCAAAGCTCAATATCAGAAAAGCAGAAAATACAATCCTCAGAGTGGGAGAAAATATTTGCAAGTTGTATATCTGGTATGGGACTTGTATTCAGAGTATATAAAGTATCTTACATTTCAGCCATTAAAAAACAAATAACCTAATTAAAAATGAGCAAAGAGTTCAAATAGACATTTCTCCAAAGAATATATACAAGTGACTAAAAAGCACATGTAGAGATTCTCGACATCTTTAATCATTAGAGAAATACAAATGAAAATCATATACCCCAGAAATTCCACTTGCTAATGAGCACTCAGTTCAGTTCCATTTAGTCGCTCAGTCATGTCTGACTTTTTGCGACCCCATGGACTGCAGCATGCCAGGCTTCCCTGTTCATCACCAACTTCTGAAGCCTACTCAAACTCATGTCCATCAAGCCGGTGATGCCATCCAACCATCTCATCCTCTGTTGCCTCCTTCTCCCACTTTCAATCTTTCTCAGCATCAGGGTCTTTTCAAATGAGTCAGTTCTTCACATCAGGTGGCCAAAGTATTGGAGTACTCAGAGAAATAATGTATGTCTACACAAACACTTGTACCAAAATGTTCATTGTAGCATTATTCACAATATCTAAGATGTATAAACAACTTAAATGTCCACCAACTAATGAATGAATGAAAAATATAACATGGGGTTGGCCAAAAAGTTCATTCAGGTTCTCCTGCATGATGTTATGGAAAACCCCAAATGAACTTTTTTGGTCAACCAATATATCCATACAATGGAGTATTGTTTGACAATAAAAAGAAATGAAGTATTGCTCCGTGCTGCAACATAGATGGACTTTGAGAACATTATGCTAAGTGAAGGGAATCATTCAAAAAGGACTATTGTATGACTCTACTTAGATGAGATATCCAGAATAGACAAATCCATACAGACAAAAATTATATGACTAGTCGACAGGGTGAGGGGAGTAAGCAAAGTGATTGTGAGTAGATATGAGATTTGCTTGTGGTGTGATAAAGTGGGCTAAAATTAGATAGTGGTGATAAATGCACAATCTGTGAATATGTTAGAAAGCACTGAATTTTACACTTTAATAGAGTGAGTTTTATAGTATGTGACTAACCACTCAATAAACGTGTTATAAAAGAAACTTCTATTAGGCAAGGGCAGGTGGCTCAGCAGTAAAGAATTTGCTGCCAGGCAGGAGAAACCTGTTTGATCCCTCAGTTGAAAAGATCCCCTGGAGGAGGCAATGGAACCAGTACTCCAGGATTCGTGCCTGGGAAATTCCATGGACAGAGCAGCCTGGTGATCAATAGTCCTCTAGGATTGCGAAAAGTTGGACATGACTGAACACACATGCACATTAGTAACTCCATTTTTTATATTAGACAATATAGGCATTTTCCTAATTTTTGCACTTGCCCAAAAGTCAAATTGATAATGAGTGGTGAGGCCAAGATTTGAGGTAATCTGTCTGCAGGTCCTTCATCTTAAAACTGGCTTTATTCCTATTTTACTGGCAAATAAGGGATATATTGATAGTCACTCAGTTGTGTTTGACTCTTTGCAACCCCATGGACTGTAGTTTTCCAGGCTACTCTGTCCATGGGATTTCCCAAGCAAGAATACTGGAGTGGATTGCCTTGAACTCCTCCAGGGGATCTTCCCAACCCGGGGATCAAACTAGGGCCTCCTGCATTGGCAGGCAGGTTCTTTACCATTTGAACCACTTGAGAAACCCCAGTGTGGCTCCCAAGATGCAGCAGTGGCCACAGGACTGGAAAAGGTCAATCCTCATCCCAATTCTCAAGAAAGGTAGTACCAAAGAATGTGCTAACCCTCGGACAACTGCATTCATCTCCCATGCTAGTAAGCTCGTGCTTAAAACCTTGCATACTAGACTTCAGAATTATGCAAACTCAGAAATTCCAGATGTCCAAGCTGGGTTTAGAAAAGGAAGAGGAACCAGAGATCAAATTGCCAACTTTCGCTGGATTATAGAGAAAACAAGGGAATTTCAGAAGAACATCCACTTCTGTTTCATCAATTATGCTAAAGCCTTTGACTCTGTGGATCATGATAAACTGTAGAAAGCTCTTAGAGAGATGGGAATACCAGCTCATCTTACCTGTCTCCTGAGAAACAGGTATGCAGGTCAAGAAGCAATAGTTAGAACTCTATATGGAACAGCTGAGTGGTTCAAGATTGAGAAAGGGTACTACAGGGCTGTCTGCTGTCACCCTGTTTGTTTAGCCTGTATACTGAGTACACCATGAGAAATGCCAGGCTGGATGAA
Source organism: Tragelaphus eurycerus (assembly GCA_935064755.1). Classification (NCBI taxonomy): domain Eukaryota; kingdom Metazoa; phylum Chordata; class Mammalia; order Artiodactyla; family Bovidae; genus Tragelaphus; species Tragelaphus eurycerus. Next base: position 1,273,905 of record CAKXYN010000209.1, on the reverse strand, counting down.
TTACAGTCCAGGATCAAGATAGGTTCAAGAAATATAAACAACCTCAGATATGTGAATGATATCACTCTAATGGCAGAAAGTAAAGAGGAACTAAAGAGCCTCTTGATGGGGGTTAAGGGAAAGAGTGAAAGAGCCTGCTTAAGACTAAATATTAAAAAAGCTAAGATCATGGCATTTGGCCCCATTACTGTGTGACAAATAGAAGGGGAAAAATGGAAGCAGTGACAGATTTCCTCTTCTTGGGCTCCAAAATCACTGCTGATGGTGACTGCAGCCATGTAAACTGAAGATGATTGCTTCTTGGCAGGAAAGCAATGAGAAACCTAGACAGTGTATTGAAAAGCAGAGACATTACTCTGCCGAGAAAGATTCACATAGCCTAGGCTATGGTCTTCCCAGTGGTCATGTACGGTTGTGAGAACTGGACCATAAAGAAGACAGAGTGCCAAAGCACTGATGCTTTCAAACTGTGGTGCTGAAGAAGACTCCTGAAAGTCACTTGGGCAGCAAGGAGATCAAACCAGCCAATTAAGGGAGATCAACCCTGAATATTCACTGGAAGAACTGATGCTGAAACTGAAGCTCCAGTATTCTGGTCATCTGATGCACACAAATGACTCATTGGAAAAGTCCCTGATGCATGGAAAGATTGAGGGCAGAAGGAGAAGAGGGCACCAGATGTTGAGATGGCTGGATGACATCACTGATGCAATGAACATGAACTGGGCAAACTCTGGGAGAAGGAGAGGGACAGGGAGGCCTGGCAAGCTGCAGTCAATGAGGCTGCAGAAGTCAGACATGACTGGGCAACTGAACAGTAACAACAAGGGATATATTAATACTTTAATGAAGTCATGGTTCTTTGTACCACTATGATACATATGGTGAGTGATACTCAACCATGCAAAATAGACTGACTTATCTAACATGGCCTGAATTACTTGATTCCTCTTCACTCCTGTGGTTAAATCAGGTTAGGAAGAAGTGCATCAAGTTCACATGAGTCATAACTTTTTAGGTGATACCATTTTTGTCTTCAGGCTGGCACATGTGTATATACACAGCCTGAAAAGTGTTTTAACACATTAAAAACATCTGTATGATAAAGTATACAGAACCAGATAGAATGAATTTTTTGTGCTTTATAGTTGAAGAATGGATATTACTGATCCTCAAATGATTTAATATCATTGGCTCATGACATAATAGAATTGGCCATTTGTCTAAATTTGCACTCCACACAGATTAGCTAGAGGGAGATATTTCTTTGTACCACTTCTATTCTTTGGCATTGCCTTTCTTAGAGATTGGAATGAAAACTGACCTTTTCCAGTCCTGTGGCCACTGCTGAGTTTCCCAAATTTGCTGGCATGTTGAGTGCAGCACTTTCACAGAATCATCTTCCAGGATTTGAAATAGCTCCACTGGAATTCCATCACCTCCACTAGCTTTGTTCCTAGTGATGCTTCCTAAGGCCCACTTGACTTCACATTCCAGGATGTCTGGCTCTAGGTGAGTGATCACACCATCATGATTGTCTGGGTCGTGAAGATCTTTTTTCGTATAATTCTTGTGTGTATTCTTGCCACCTCTTCTTAATATCTTCTGCTTCTGTTAGGTCCATACCATTTCTGTCCTTTATTGTGCCCATCTTTGCATGAAAAGTTCCCTTGGTATTGGTAATTTTCTTGAAGAGATCTCTAGTCTTTCCCATTCTGTTGTTTTCCTCTATTTCTTTGCACTGATCACTAAGGAAGGCTTTCTTATCTCTTCTTGCTATTCTTTGGAACTCTGTATTCAAATGGGTATATCTTTCCTTTTCTCCTTTGCCTTTCACTTCTCTTCTTTTCATAGCTGTTTGTAAGGCCTCCTCAGACAACCATTTTCCCTTTTAGCATTTCTTTTTCTTGGGGATGGTCTTGATCATTACCTCCTGTACAATGTCACGAACCTGCATCCGTAGTTCTTCAGGCACTCTGTCTATCAGATCTAATCCCTTGAATCTATTTGTCACTTTCACTGTACAGTTGTAAGAGTTGTGATTTAGGTCATACCTGAATGGTCTAGTGGTTTTCCCTACTTTCTTCAATTTAAGTCTGAATTTGGCAATAAGGAGTTCATGATCTGAGCCAGAGTCAGCTCCTGGTCTCTGGTTTTTGCTAACTGTATAGAGCTTCTCCATCTTTGGCTATAAAGAATATAATCAATCTCACATGCTAGCAAAGCAATGCTCAAAATTCTCCAAGCCAGGCTTCAACAGTATCTGAACCAAAAACGTCCAGATGTTCAAATTGGATTTAGAAAAGGCAGAGGAATCAGAGATCAAATTGCCAACATCCGTTGGATCATTAAAAAGGCAAGAGAGTTCCAGAAAAACATCTATTTCTGCTTTATTGACTATGCGAGAACCTTTGACTGTGTGGATCACAACAAACTGTGGAAAATTCGTCAAGAGACTGGGAGGCCACCTGACCTGCCTCCATAGAAATCTATATGCAGGTAAAGAAGCAACAGTTATAACTGGACATAGGACAACAGACTGGTTCCAAATAAGGAAAGGAATATATCAGGGCCGTATATTGTCACCCTGCTTATTTAACTTATATGAAAAGTACATCATGAGAAACACTGGGCTGGAAGAAGCACAAGCTGGAATCAAGATTGCTGGGAGAAATATCAATAACCTCAGATACGCAGATGACACCACCCTTATGGCAGAAAGTGAAGAGGAAAATCATCAAAGTGAAATCTTTCACTTTCTTGATGAAAGTGAAAGAGGAGAATTAAAAATTTGGCTTAAAACTCAACATTTAGAAAACTAAGATCATGGCATCAGGTCCCATTACTTCATGGCAAGTAGATAGGGAAACAGTGACAGACTTTATTTTTTTGGGCTACAAAATCACAGCAGGGTGACTGCAGCCATGAAATTAAAAGACACTTGTTCCTTGGAAGAAAAGTTATGACCAACCTAGACAGCTTATTAAAAAGCAGAGACATTACTTTGCCAATAAAGATCCATCTAGTCAAAGCTATGGTTTTTCCAGTGGTCATGTATAGATGTGAGAGTTGGACTGTAAAGAAAGCTGAACACCAAAGATTTGATGTTTTTGAACTATAGTGTTGGAGAAGACTCTTGAGAGTCCCTTGGACAGCAAGGAGATCCAACCAGCCAATCCTAAAGGAAATGTCCTGAATATTCATTGGAAGGACTGATGCTGAAGCTGAAACTCCAATACTTTGTCCACCTGATGCAAACAACTGACTCATTTGAAGAGATCCTGATGCTGAGAAAGATCGAAGGCAGGAGGAGAAGGGGATGACAGAGGATGAGATGGTTGGATGTCATCACCGACTCAATGGACATGAGTTTGAGTAAGCTCTGGGAGTTGGTGATGGATAGGGAGGCCTGATGTGCTACAGTCCATGGGGTCACAAAGAGTTAGACAGGACTGAGAGACTGAACTGAACTGAACTGAATCACTTCTATTAGTTTTCTATTTCTTACACTCTTTCTCAAAGAATCATTTCATACATCCTTCTTGCTCTTTGATATTGCAAAGGAAATATTTTTTATAAGCTGGGAATGTGGCACTCTCAGCTGTCCAGAGTACAGATGGGACCAGAAACGAAGTAAAATAATGTCTTCAAGTGTTAGTGAACTGATATTCTTGAAAAGGACTAAAAGCCCATTCTAGAGCCTTACACTTATGTATTGATAGTAACTTTTTTATCTGATATTCTGTTCACATAAAATCAGAATCATCAAATTAGAAGTTTTGGGAAACTGGAAGGGGGACCATTGTTGATCAGCAGAAAGATACAGGCTAATGGAGTAGAAATTCTGGTAGAGGCTGCATAACCTGCCAATATGTCATAGCTGATAAGTGCCTGCATATCCTAAGGCAAGTGCAAGACCACCTAGCAGGCCTTGCTAGTCATTGTGAAACAAGTTCACTCAGCAGCAGTCCAGTATCCTTATGGAGAGCATCTAAGATTAGAATAGGGTCAGACTTGGAGACAGAAGGTTTCTTGGGAGAGGAATATCACTGCCTTTTGCTTTTCCCTGCCCAGTGGAGGAAGAAAGGGAGAGACTTTTCTTTCACCTTCAGCCAAATAATAAAAGCTCCAGAGCTTGCTATTTGTCTCTTGAAGTAGAGACTTTAATATCTATTATGATGGAAATATTCCTCTGTCATTATGGTGATCACTATGCAAATGTGCCTGCTGAACACTTGAAATATGGCTAGAGTAAGTGAAGAACAGAATTTTAAATTGTATTTAGGTTTTTTAAAATCTGTATACTAAATTCAAATAGGCACATATGGCTATGACATACTTTATTGGACTGTACAGTATTAATACTGGCAAACTGTATTACTACTGTAATAACAATAACAACTAATGCTTATTGATAATTTTCTAGGTACTAAATACTGCACTAAGCACTTTCCTCCTAGAATCTTTAAGATCCTCCCAATAGCCACTTGATGTTTTCAATTATTTATTTTTTGGGTGTGTCAGGTCTTAGGTTGTCCCTAGTTGTGGTGTGGGCTTATTTGTCCCGTGGTAGATGGGATTTTATTTCCCTACCAGGATTAAACCTGTGTTCCCAGCATTGGATGGTGGATTCTTAATCACAGGACCACCAGGGAAGTCCCGATAACCACTTGATGTTATCCATCTTGATTTTATTCATGAGAAAAGCCAAAGCACAGAGAGGTAATGTAAAGGATAGATTTAGTATAGAACCTAGAGAATTTGATTCTAGAACCTTTGCTTTTAATCATTGGGCTCTTTGTTTGTAGACATGCCTCTTTAACTTTACCCCCATCTTATTCAAACTTTTATTCATGAAAAACAGTAGCAAAAATAATCTCTGGAGACTTCATTTATACCTCTGTACCATATCTTCTTTCAGTTACACAAGCTTTTAATCTTTCTTAACTACTTTTGTATATATACATGTATACTTTTTATACAGCACCTCTGAGGCAGAATAATTCCATTTGTCTTATTTTGTAATCATCTTTGTTGAATAGTAAGTGGATTCTTTGAAGATGAAAAGATTTTTATCCTTGAAATATATGTTTGGGAGGTCCCTAAGTGCCCTCATATATTTAATATTCAGAAAACAGAGAACACATTATTACCTCTACTTTGGAGAAACCTCATTTGGTCCATAATGAGAGTGAAGCTTGGCTTTTTGACATAGTTTCCTATGTAGGAGGTGTTTTCCTCTTTGATTCATGAGTGAGTTGTGGAGTTCCATTTGTACTTTTTGTTTTCCAAATGGGATAATTATATAAGAAAAAACATTTGTGCTTTAATATTTGTATTTTAGGTCCATTGGAAGCCTCTATTGATTCTGTATAAACAAGACTATCCAGTGTCTGGAAAAGAGAATTCATGGGCATTCTTGTTGAAATATCATATCATGTTAGCTATTCATCAGCAAAAATGAGTATGCACCCTACGCCAGGCTCTGTATGCACTTTATCTTTTTAATACTCTCTACTTAAATGTCATTAGCCCACTTACAGGTGAGAAAACTGAGGTGCAGAAAAGTGAAATCATTTATCCAGGGTCATCCTGGATGCATGTAGAGTCATAGCTAAACCTGGCCTAATTTGTTTCCAAAACTGGCTCCAAGAGAAGCAGTATGTTTAAGCAGTGGATTTCATCTTTGGCTGATTACTGGCACATCTGCAGGGAACTTTAAAAATCCCAATTCCAGACCATTTAAATCGGAATCTTCTGGGGGTAGGATCTAGGTAGGCATCATTATGTTGTAAAGTTTTTCATGTGACTCCAGTGTGCATCTGAGTAGGTGAGCCATGCTAAAAGCCAAGCAACTAATTCCTAAATACTTCCTGTCAACCAGGGTTGCGATGCCCTTTAGAAGTCAATGATGTTTGGATAGATAGACCTGCTTAATTTTCGTAAGGTGTTTGTGAATTATTTGGAAGAAGTAATTCGACTATTTGTTGTAACTGAATCTAATTTCTGTTTCGATCCCCCGCCCCATTCACCTTGGCATCAGGAAGTAATTGAATCACTTCTAGTAGTCTAGTCATATCAGTCAAACCAGGATTTAAATTTGGTCAATTTAAGACTTGAAATCAGTCATTTAAGTGTTTTTGCTCACCCCTTCTTTCTCTCCCAGATTCTGGCAGGCTGGCCCAGCCTTTGGGCACGAGAGAAGCAGGAAGTATCTGGCCTGTGGTCATCCTCTGCCCTCCATCAATGCCAGCTTGGGTTTAGCAAACTGCTCTCTAGTGTTGACCTCTGATCCTGTGCCTGGTCCCCATCTTTGGGGCTCCATACTGTACTTGCTCATGTTCTCTCTCATCATGACTGTAGGATTCCATCAGTCTGCCAGTCCCTCCCATCCTCTTCTGGATTCTCTGAGACATGGGAAATTCCAAATGTTCTCTCATGCAGGTGGTGTGCTGGAGTCTCTCTGTATCCAACTCACAAGGGCTGGTTGTATGAATCTTTTCCCATCCTGCGTTCAGTGACTTCACCTAGGTAGCTCGAAATTAGCCCTGGGAAGTCTTTACACCTTCTGAAAACTCCATGTATTAGTTTCCTATTGATTCTGCAACAAAATACCCCAAATGCAGTGTTATACTTGGCTTCTCAGTCCAACTTGTGTTGTGTCCAGCTGTTTCCAACCCCAAGGACTGTAGCCCACAAGGCTGCTCTGTCCATGGAATTTTCCAGGCAAGAATACTGGAGTGGATTGCCGTTTCCAACTCCAGGGGATCTTCCTGACCCAAAAAGTGAACCCATACTCTTCTGTATTGGAAGACTGGATTCTTTACCACTGTGCCACCTCTGAAGCCCTATGCCATGACATAAAACAACACAAATTTATTATTTTCTTGGACATTCTCTCCCTCTCCTGGATAATCCAGGATCCTCATCTCTAGGTCTCTGAATTAATCCCATCTGTGAAGGTCCTTTTATCATGTAAGGTAACACCTTCACAGGTTCTGGAGATCAGGACTTCATTTTTGTGGTAGTCATTCTGTCTACCACACCCCAAAATCAGAGACCTAGTTTTTAACTGTTTGCCAGCATGCACACTCCCTCTGGGAGGCTTATGGGGAAAGACCCTGATCCTTCTCATGGTAGACATGCTGCACTGCCATGTTGATGTTAATGCTTCCATACCTTCTGCTGTTTAGGGACATTTGTAAGGTTTCTGCCTCAGGAAAGTGGGTCTTAACTATGATATCATCCCCAAGCTTCTCTGGGTATTCTATCAAGACCCAGCCTGGAGGCTGCTGGACGTGATAATGCCACCCTCTTGTTTAAGCTGTCACTTCTCTTTAGTTTTTCCTCCTCCTTCAGCCATCGCAATTTACTTTGTTTTGGAAGGGAAAACCTACTTTTATGTCATTATACATTCATCTTAAAGCCATACTTATCAAATAAACTTTTTATATTTCTTAGGTCTTAGTTCTTAATAGCTGAAGGCAAGCTTTTATAATTTAACAAAACTTTTCTCTCTCAAAAGACCAGTTTCTCGCAAATCAAAAACACCTTTCTTTTAAGATTCCATTTCTTTCTAAGTGTCAAAGCACTATTTTAAACCTCAAAGCCAATAAAATCTGTTTTGCCATCCCTCTAAAGCAATGACAGCTACTGAATAATGAATGGGTGGAGGGTCTCCGGGCAACTAGAATATAATACAGCTTTTTTTTTTTTTTTTTTCCTTTTGACATAGATAAAAGCATGGTAGGACATGTATCAAAATGCCAAGCAGGAGGTACAGATAATACATGCTGTCGAAGTTTCGAGGATGGCAAGGGATGCAGGGTCAGAGGCAACTTCATGGTGCTGGAAGGACTGAGCTGACCAGGGTGGATGGTTTGAGTTCAAGCAGGAACAAATTGGAAGGTCAGGAAGGGGCAGGAAGGCACACAGGATCAAGTGTCCTTCAGGGAGGACAAAGGAGGACTGCCTGCTGGAGTACTTTATGTGGGAGAGCCCCAGGGAAACTCAATAGCTGAGGATTTGAGTGGCAGGCTGAAGAATTAGGACCACATTTCTAGTCCCAGGGAAGTGGCTCTGTGGATATGCTGTGAGCGTATCCTGAGTTGGTCACCTGAGTGGAGGAGTGTGGCTGCAATGTAGTCTTCTGAACACAAAGCTTATTTGAGCTCTACATCAGCACATACCATCTTGGTAGAGCACCCTTGACATGTCACCAAGCCTTTGGCCAGACATCCCAGACACTTCCCAAAGCAACCTGATGAAGCATCTATGTTGCTTCCTCCACCACATAGGGGAAGAAATAGACCTCAGTATGTAATTCTCTTACAAGTAAGAGAATTACAAACACTTTAGGGGTTTGCTACGCAGTTATGGGCTCAGTTTGGGGAAAGATAGAGAATGTATACATGTGTGTGTGGTAGGTGCATGTGTGAGATGTTGTGAGATGTATGTGTGTGGTATGCATGTATACATAAGGCATGGCATGTGCATGGTGTGTGTGTATATGTGATGTGTGGTATGCTTGTGTGATACATATATGTGGGGGGATGTATGTGTGTGTCGTATAGTGTGTTCATACTGTAATTGCACACAATGCATGGAGTGTGTGGAGTATGTGCATGTGTTTCGGAGTGTGTGTATGGTGACATGTGGTTAAGTGTGTGGTGTGTGAGATTTGCAGGGTATGTGTGATGGTGAGTGGGATGGATGTGGTGTGGTATGTGAATGCAGGGTGAGATATATATGTGTTGGGTGCGGTCTGTGCCTAGTACAAACATGTATGACATATGGTATGTATGTGTGTGGTGTGTGTGTGTGTGTGCATGTGTATATATATGTGTCTGTGTATATATGTATATAGGTATATTTGTGTGTCTGTGTGTGCATGTGCCCATGGGAACCTGTGTTGTAGTATTAAGGAGCCCAGCTCCTGAATAGCCAGAGTGCTTGGATTGATGGCTGGCTCCACTAATGAGCAAACTGCTTAAATTTTGGGGCTTTCCCTTCCTTATCTCTAAAAGAGGGTAATAAGAAGGCCTATCTCCAAGTGGTATTGTGAGTTACTGCACAGTGCCAAGCACAGAGATGAACCTCAATAAATATTAGCTGTTGTTTGGTCCTATTGTAGCTCCTGAGGTTTTCAGGCACTGTTTAGAGGTCTCTTTGCCTTTTCTGCTAGTTGATGGCCCCTTGGAAGCAGCAAGCAGTTTGTTATAAAACTGTTAGATCCAAGCTAATAGAGAAGATTTTTCTTCTTCACGTCCTCACTGATCTTCAGCATCACTACTCATCTTTGAATTCACTGTAGATTCTGACAACACACAAAATCCTGAGCTGCTTGGTTTTTCTGAAACCTGTATGGGCTGATGAAGAATAGAGACAGCCCTCCACCACGCTCCACTGGGAAGAAAACAAAAACAAATATTTCACAAGGTCACTAGGTGGGTGGCTCTCAGATATTAACCACAACACCCTCCTCCCACCCAGCTCGTTAATAGGAGTGTATGTTCAGTAAGATGCAATGTTTTGCTGCTTATGGAATCTTTTATTTTGAAGAGAAATATGCCCCTGAAAATGAAAATAGTGAAAACTCCTCTAGAATGAATGGAGATGCCTTTGGTGGTTCAAAAACTGACATTCTATTTGAGCAGCAAGGAGCCAGGAGGTCAGGGAAATTAATTTTCCCTGATTTTTACCCAATCCAGATTGGTTTTTAGGGCATGGTCAAAGAGAGTCCACCTGGAAGGCATTTTATAAATATCAGGACCATCTTGTTCAGATTATCAATCATAATTTGATTAAAAAAATAAATGCATCAAATTTGCATTACTAGACAAATGTAAAAAGAAGTATATATAAAATATGTGTGTATAGTACCATAAAAATTATCCTTCAATTAAAAATAAGTAAATATAATTATAAAAATATGTGTATATCTCCTAATTATCATAGTCACCTCCTATCCTTCTCTATCCCCTAACACCACATTTCTTAATTTTCTTCCTTCCCGCCCCAGACTATAAGGTTGACAGGGACAGAAATTTCATTTCTCTTGCTCATGACTGTAGCTCTTGTTTCTGAAACTATCCAGGCTCATTGCAGGTGATATATATATATATATATATATATATAGGTGTTGAGCAAATAAATGAATAAATGGAAAATAAAGAAAGAAAGCCACTTACATTTCCAGTGAGAGGGTTTGGTAAATTTAATAAAACACCTCTATAAAGCAGAAAACAATGTAACCATTGAAAGTGATTCAGATCAGATCAGTCGCTCAGTCGTGTCTGACTCTTTGCGACCCCATGAACTGCACCACGCCAGGCCTCCCTGTCCATCACTAACTCCCGGACGTCACTCAGACTCACATCCATCGAGTCAGTGATGCCATCCAGCCATCTCATCCTCTGTCGTCCCCTTCTCCTCCTGCCCCCAATCCCTCCCAGCATCAGAGTCTCCTCCAATGAGTCAACTCTTCGCATGAGATGGCCAAAGTACTGGAGTTTCAGCTTTAGCATCATTCCTTCCAAAGAAATCCCAGGGCTGATCTCCTTCAGAATGGACTGGTTGGATCTCCTTGCAGTCCAAGGGACTCTCAAGAGTCTTCTCCAACACCACAGTTCAAAAGCATCAATTCTTCGGCGCTCAGCCTTCTTCACAGTCCAGCTCTCACATCCATACATGACCACAGGAAAGCCCATAGCCTTGACTAGGCGAACCTTTGTTGGCAAAGTAATGTCTCTGCTTTTGAATATGCTATTTAGGTTGGTCATAACTTTCCTTCCAAGGAGTAAGAGTCTTTTAATTTCATGGCTGCAGTCACCATCTGCAGTGATTTTGGAGCCCAGAAAAATAAAGTCTGACACTGTTTCCACTGTTTCCCCATCTATTTCCCATGAAGTGATGGGACCAGATGCCATGATCTTCGTTTTCTGAATGTTGAGCCTTTAGCCAACCTTTTCACTCTCCACTTTCACTTTCATCAAGAGGCTTTTGAGTTGCTCTTCACTTTCTGCCATAAGGGTGGTGTCATCTGCATATGTGAGGTTATTGATATTTCTCCCAGCAATCTTGATTTCAGCTTGTGTTTCTTCCAGTCCAGCGTTTCTCATGATGTACTCTGCATATAAGTTAAATAAACAGGGTGACAATATACAGCCTTGAAGTACTCCTTTCCCTGTTTGGAACCAGTCTGTTGTTCCATGTCCATTTCTAACTGTTGCTTCCTGACCTGCATACAGGTTTCTCAAGAGGCAGGTCAGGTGGTCTGGTATGCCCATCTCTTTCAGAATTTTCCACAGTTTATTGTGATCTACACAGTCAAAGGCTTTGGCATAGTCAATAAAGCAGAAATAGATGTTTTTCTGGAACTCTCTTGCTTTTTCCATGATGCAGCGGATGTTGGCAATTTGATCTCTGGTTCCTCTGCCTTTTCTAAAACCACCTTGAACATCAGGAAGTTCACGGTTCACATATTGCTGAAGCCTGGCTTGGAGAATTCTGAGCATTACTTTACTAGCGTGTGAGATGAGTGCAATTGTGCGATAGTTTGAGCATTCTTTGACATTGCCTTTCTTTGGGATTGGGATGAAAACTGACCTTTTCCAGTCCTGTGGCCACTGCTGAGTTTTCCAAATTTGCTGGCATATTGACTGCAGCACTTTTACAGCATCATCTTTCAGGATTTGGAATAGCTCCACTGGAATTCCATCACCTCCACTAGCTTTGTTTGTGGTGATGCTTTCTAAGGCCGACTTGACTTCACATTCCAGGATGTCTGGCTCTAGGTCAGTGATCATGCCATCATGATTATCTGGGTCGTGAAGATCTTTTTTGTACAGTTCTTCTGTGTATTCTTGCCACCTCTTTTTAATATCTTCTCTTTCTGTTGGATCCATACCATTTCTGTCCTTTATCGAGCCCATCTTTGCATGAAATGTTCCTTTGGTATCTCTGATTTTCTTGAAGAGATCCCTAATCTTTCCCATTCTGTTGTTTTCCTCTATTTCTTTGATTGATCGCTGAAGAAGGCTTTCTTATCTCTTCTAGCTATTCTTTGGAACTCTGCATTCAGATGTTTATATCTTTCCTTTTCTCCTTTGCTTTTCACTTCTCTTCTTTTCACAGCTATTTGTAAGGCCTCCCCAGACAGCCATTTTGCTTTTTTGCATTTCTTTTCCATGGGGATGGTCTTGATCCCTGTCTCCTGTACAATGTCACGAACCTCATTCCATAGTTCATCAGGCACTCTATCTATCAGATCTAGGCCCTTAAATCTATTTCTCATTTCCTTAAATCCTTATTTATTAACTGGGAAAGCCATATATTTTCTATTTAGTGAAAATAATCAGGTTGCAGAGAAGTTTATATGTTTGTGTCTTTTCTGTGTATGCGTTTATGCTAAGTCGCTTCAGTCGTGGCCGACTCTGTGTGACCCAATAGACGGCAGCCCACCAGGCTCCCCCATCCCTGGGATTCTCCAGGCAAGAATACTGGAGTGGGTTGCCATTTCCTTCTCCAATGCATGAAAGTGAAAAGAGAAAGTGAAGTCGCTCAGTCATGTCCGACTCTTAGCGACCCCATGGACTGCAGCCTACCAGGCTCCTCCGTCCATGGAATTTTCCAGGCAAGAGTACTGGAGTGGGGTGCCATTGCCTTCTCCGGTATGTGTTTATAGTTCTGTGTATATATGTATTGTTATAGGGATATATTTACTTAGAAAAATATATAGAACATGTATCAGTGATAATCTCTAGGTGGGATGTTGGGAGATTTTTATCTTACTTTTGCCTTTTTGTATTGTCTGAAAGATATAGAAGCACAAATAACTTTAAAATCAGAAAAGTAAAGATAATTTTCTTTAAAAAACCTTTTTTTTTTTTTCCTTTGAACTTTCAAAACCTTCAAAGCCCGTGTTCCAGCTCTAATTTGTTCTAGCTGCTGAGGACAACAGAAACTTGGCACTAGAGATTTTGAGAAAAATCTGGATAATTTATTCTGCTTGATTAGTATAGGGTTGAGCTTTTTGTAGACTTCCCTGGTGGCTCAGATGGTAAAGCATCTATCTACAATGCGGGAGACCTAGGTTTTATCCCTGGGTTGGGAAGAGTCCCTGGAGAAGGAAATGGCAACCCACTCCAGTACTCTTGCCTAGAAAATCCCATGGACAGAGGAGCTTGGTGCAGGCTACTGTCCATGGGGTCACAAAGAGTTGGGCACGACTGAGCTTTTTGTAGCTTCAGAAGGAAAAGAAGAAAAATTCCAGGTTCTGATGAAAAGTGGACCCTGAACACATACTTGTTGTGTGGAATGACTAAATTTGGAAACTTATATGTGGCTTGTTCTCTGCTGAAGTAGTACTTGTCTCCAGGTCAAGGAATTTGATCTTTGGTTCTTTGGAGAATCATGAAAATTCCCCCAAGTCCGTGGATGAGAGAGCCTGGTGGGCTGCCGTCTATGGGGTCGCACAGAGTCGGACACGACTGAAGCGACTTAGCAGCAGCAGCAGCAGCAGCAAGGTCTTATGTATCTCATGAAATGTGTGCTCAAAGTCCCATGCTTCTAGGCTGGGTACAAATTAATGAGAATGACCTGGTCAGCAAAATTTATTATAGGGGACCGCATGTGATATCTTTCAAGGTGAATTGGTTTGGGATCATTTCAGAAAGGTTTGGGGGAAATTTTGGAGGTTTTTGTTAACAGCAGGGGTTACCTAACAATAAGATTACATCAGACCTGTTTTGTTGTGTTACCAATGTTGTCGTGCATCCAAATTTAGCTTGTCCAAGTTTAAACCTGTACCTCTTTTTAGGCAGGACTGTGAAATACAGAACCTCATCTGAGGGTTGTGGGGAATTCTGGTTTTAATTATCCAACAAATGAGAAAATATTAGGCTCAGTTGGAAGAATATCATCTTTGTTGAACTGATATAACTGTGAACAGGTTCATTTTATTTCACTTAATTTACTTTATATTTAAGAGAAAAATGGGTTTATAGTTATGAACATATCTCATTACCTGGAATCTTATACAGCTTCATAAAGTCATTATTATTTAGGACAGCACGTGGTAAGTTGTTTGCATTAGCCTGTGCATATAATGATGCTGAAATAGAACAATTAATTTTCCAACATAAAATATCTGGGAGTGAACACAGGCACCCAAATATAACGGATTAATCATTTAAGTATTGAAAAAGGGACACGGAGAGCAGTTAATTGCAAGGATCTGAAAGTCAGCAGTCTAATCCGATTAAATATGTAAATGGAGCAATGGTGTTCATTTTCAGTGTCCTTTTGGGCTAATAATTAAATGACGGATTTAGAAATTAATTGCTGGGTAGTGAACTGCTTGTCCAGAAAACATGGCCTGCCTTCACCAGCTGTGCCCAGCATTTGGAAATTCCACGATCTTACTCGTTTTTGACTTGGCCATGGAGGAAGTGAGAAGAAATTTATACTATTAACAACAAATAGCTTTCTTTCTCTGCCTTCTTTCTGGCATGGACAGTCAAACTGAGAGAATATTTTTCCTTGAGTATAGTACTAGATTGGCATTTGACTTGTAATAAGCATTAGAAAGACTAGCATTGAGGAAAATGAAAACTAAACCTCATCAGTCCTGGTCCTGTTATACAGGCAGTTGTCTGGGGTACCTGAGGATCTGATTCATTGTGGAAACCTTCTCTGCTGCGTCAGCCTGCAACTGCTTCCACCTCCTGCAGCTCGCAGAAGGAACATTGTTGTCATGGTCCACCTAAGATCCCTCTTCCTTTGTCACCTTGACTTATCACATTTCTAAGCGGGTTTCCCCCTAGATGATGGTGTGAGAGCTGGAATGCTGTGCTTTGTGTGTTCTGCTAATATTCTGGCTGTGTGACTCTCTGTAGTTGTATGTTGATATGTGTGTGTGTGTTGGGGTAGGGCAGGGAAAATGGCCTGATCTCATTCTAACTAGATTGGCTTCCTGCCTTTTATTGACCTCTACCTTCCTAGCACCTGTTTGTAAATCTGTTATTTATTTGAATTAACCTTGAATATTACTACCTGCCTAATATAGGGGTCCTGACACAAGCTGCCCAGAAAGGTCTTCAGAATACAGCATTAAGTGAATAAATGCACAAGGGGAATATGAAGTTCTGTCTTCTTCGCAAGTACCAGATAAGGTAAATCAGAAAGATTTTGTGTTGAAATCGGTAATATCAATTTAGAGACGTTCAGATTAAATTCAGATTCAGATTCAGTTAACTAGTTTTTTTAACTAGTTTTTCACTCTTTTAATTTTTTTCAAAAGTAGACCTTGCATGTAACAATCATTCAAATAATGAGAGTAAATATGTTTCATGCTCACGTGTTTGGGGTCCTAATTCATGGGGGTATTCTCCTAACCACTTGTCAGTACTGCTTTTTTAAGTGTAACTTACTTAAACATGGTTTGTATATAGGTTTAAACAGTATAAATACGGATTCCCCCCACTCACTGGCTGGCAGCTCGACATTGGGGGGTATTGTAGAAGAAAGTCTCATGTATTTTTCAGTTTTGGCAAGTTGAGCACAATCACTTGTATATAATAGGTGTTTAATGTTTGTTAGTTGAACAGAACAGATAAACACAGGGGACCCAAAGTGTTTGGAGCTTCATCTATTATTTCAAGGTGAGATTTTGCAAGTTAAAAGAGATGTTAAGAACTGACATATTCCGTGTGTCAAGTGAATTAATGATAGTGGAATTTCAGGCATGAGTAATGGAGAGGTTTCAGGCTGAGTGGAATCCTTTATCATGCTAGTGAAGCAGGATTTTCTTGTGCTTACAGTAAAGGCTGCCTCTGATTTCTGTTAAAGCCTACTGTGTGTGTTTCTTCTTGTATAGAAAGGCACACTTGGTGTAGGAGTAGGGAGTGTAAGTTTTTAAATCAAACACCTGGGTTTAATCTCCACTTCCAGTGGCTTGTTTCTCACTGCTGGGCAGCCTTTTTAAGCACCTAGAGTCACCACGTTACAAGATTGAAGCGTATGTTTCTAGTGCAGATTAGAGATAATGTGACTTACATGGGATATTGGAGTCACTCCATGGCTATTGCTATTTCAATAATTGTTTTCATTTTAGGGAGCCATGTGCCCCTGCAATACTTCTTAATGTTTGTGGGTATCTAAGGAGATCAGTCCATTCTGAAGGAGATCAGCCCTGGGATTTCTTTGGAGGGAATGATGCTAAAGCTGAAACTCCAGTACTTTGGCCACCTCATGCGAAGAGTTGACTCATTGGAAAAGACTCTGATGCTGGGAGGGATTGGGGGCAGGAGGAGAAGGGGGACGACAGAGGATGAGATGGCTGGATGGCATCACTGACTCTATGGATGTGAGTCTGGGTGAACTCCGGGAGTTGGTGATGGACAGGGAGGCCTGGCGTGCTGCAATTCATGGGGTTGCAAAGAGTCGGACACGACTGAGCGACTGAACTGAACTGAACTGATGGAGATAAGAGGGTTGGAAATGAAATGATAATATTTAGATGGAGGATGACTACACAGAATATGTTAAGATATAGTTACATGACTAGATAGAAAATGGCCACAGAACATGGAAATCCACACTCCCCTATGTCTAGCATTTCTGGGTGCTGTGAAGATTATCCAGTTATGAGCCCCTGCCTTGATAATCTCAAAAATTACCATTAAGTGACCTAGCTTTGAGATCTAGCCTCTATCCCTTATCAGGTGCATGACCTTGAGCAAGTCACAAACCTCACCAAGATTCAGTTTTCTCATTTCTAATAATGTAGTTTAAGGGTCAAAGTTCATTACACATGGTAGGAACTCAATTAAGGTTTATGACTTTGAAAATGAACCTGTTTACCTCTTCATTACCGAAGTGCAAGTGGCAGATATATTTCATGAATATATGAGCCCAAATCGACATGCTGGACTTCAATTATGAAAAGGTAAGATTACTTTATAAAAGTAAGTTCAGTTTAGTTCAGTTCAGTCACTTAGTCGTGTATGACTCTTTGTGACCCTGTGAATTGCAGCACGCCAGGCCTCCCTGTCCATCACCAACTCCCGGAGTTCACTCAAACTCACGTCCATCAAGTCAGTGATGCCATCCAGCCATCTCATCCTCTGTCGTCCCTTTCTCCTCCTGCCCCCAATCCCTCCCAGCATCAGAGTCTTCTCCAATGAGTCAACTCTTCGCACGAGGTGGCCAAAGTACTGGAGTTTCAGCTTTAGCATCATTCCTTCCAAAGAAATCCCAGGGCTGATCTCCTTCAGAATGGACTGGTTGGATCTCCTTGCAGTCCGAGGGACTCTCAAGAGTCTTCTCCAACACCACAGTTCAAAAGCATCAATTCTTCAGCGCTCAGCCTTCTTCACAGTCCAACTCTCACATTCATACATGACCACAGGAAAAACCATAGCCTTGACTATATGGCCGATAAAGTAAGTAAAAGTTATTTTAATAACCCAGGGTCTCAATCTTATCTGAAACCTTTGGAGCAAGATGCATTTAGGGACTTGGAAATTTTCCGTTGTTACAAAGAAAATACAGAACAGATACTGCATGTGCCACCCTCCAATGGGATTTAATTAATAATTAAATAATTATTAACAAATTAAATAATTAGCAAATTAATAATTCTATAGTGAAGTATGTGAATATTTATATTAAGCAGGATGTACAGAGGCAGTTGGAGAAGACTCTTGAGAGTCCCTTGGACTGCAAGAAGATCCAACCAGTCCATTCTGAAGGAGATCAATCCTGGAATTTCTTTGGAAGGAATGATGCTAAAGCTGAAACTCCAGTATTTTGGCCACCTCATGCGAAGAGTTGACTCATTGGAGAAGACTCTGATGCTGGGAGGGATTGAGGGCAGGAGGAGAAGGGGACGACAGAGGATGAGATGGCTGGATGGCATCACTGACTCGATGGATGCGAGTCTGAGTGACCTCCGGGAGCTGGTGATGGACAGGGAGGCCTGGCGTGCTGCGGTTCATGGGGTCGCAAAGAGTCGGACACGACTGAGCGACTGATCTGATCTGATCTGACAGAGGCAGTAAATAGTTCAGGTCAGGTTTTGCCACAAAAAGATGTTCTGTAGGTTAGGTTTTGCTGCCAAATGAGTTATGAAAAATAAAGTTTGATTTTTTGAAACTTTTCTACAAAAGTTTTAGAATTTCAGATAAGGGACTGAGGATCTGTGTTATTAAAATAACTTTTGATATTACTTTTATGAAGTAATATTGACTTTTCAGAGTTGAAGGTGAAGGTGAAGTTGCTCAGTCGTGTCTGACTCTTTGTGACCCTGTGGACTGTAGCCTACCAGGCTTCTCTGTCCATGGGATTCTCCAGGCAAGAATACCGGAGTGGGTTACCATTTCCTTCTCCAGGGGGTCTTCCCAACCCAGGGATCAAACCCGGGTCTCCTGCATTGGAGGCAGATGCTTTAACCTCTGAGCCACCAGGGAAGCCCATTTTCAGAGTTGAAGTCTTTGCCATATAACTTGGCCATAGGCACTAGATTATGAAAATAAAATTCGAATGCTGACTTCCCAGTAAGAAATGCAAATCTCAGGCCCTTCAAACACCCAGGCAATCATGGTTTCATGGACTCCTTACTGTCAAATGATGAATATATCCAGGCAGAATGCTATAATGAATACACAGGGAGCATACATTGCCAGGCCTATGATCTTATCATGGGTAATTCACCACTCTTTGGGTGACAGATCTCAGAACATACCTGCCTTTGGATAATGCACCTAGCAGAGAAAAATAGTTTGAAAATTAATTACTTGGCTTTCATTTCCTCTTTAAGAAATCGCACCCAGGTTATCACAAAGGACTACATTTGACCCAGAGTCCTGTGCAAATGAGAAAACATGCTGTTTGCCTACTCTTTTCAAGATAAAACATTTGATAAGGTGACCTCCACTGTAAAAGCAGACCAAGCAGTATGTATCTGTGATACTCACAGAGAGCCTGAGACCCTTTGATTTTTCCTCTGAGCCCTTTCCTGTATCATAAATTTCCCTGGGTGACCTTCATCTGTAGTTATTAAATTTACCTGTGCATCACAATCACCAGGAAAAATAAAAGGCAGAGTTTCACTGTATCATCCGAGGAGATTCAGCAGGGCTGGGATCCTGAAAATCCCTTTGTTTGTTTATTTTTTCTCACCTGGAGTTAAGTTTTGTGACTAGAGTTTGACTTTCAGATTGTATTGACCTTTTAGGTCATAGCATCAGAAATCTTGTTTGGGAGGAAAAAGTTTTCCAGGTGGCTCAGTGGTAAAGAATCTGCCTGCCAATGCAGGAGATGCAAGTTTGATCCCTGAGTTGGGAATGTTCTCTGGAGAAGGAAAAGCAACCCACTCCAGTATTCTTGCCTGGGAAGTCCCATGGACAGAGGAACCTGGAGGGCTACTTTCCATGGGTTTGCAAAGAGTCAGACACAACTTAGTGACTAAGCAACAACAACACAGAGTAATTAACTGTACATTACCTAGAAGCAATGCATTAACACTTTTTAATGTAATTTTGACAATTGGACACAGAAGGTTTATGGGATCCAAAGACCCCCTTTTATCCATGTTACAAAATATTCTCCCCATCCATTAAGTTAGGAGCCCAGTGGGAAGAAGACATCCATGGAGAATTAGCTGTTGAACTTCATTTCTATCGTTTGCTCTGGCCTCATAGAGCTAACTTCATTTAAGAGGTTCTTTAGGGAAATATGCAAGAGAGCCACACCGCATATACTTCCAGATTAGTATACAGCAGGGACCACAAACTTATAGGCTTATAGGTGCTAAGGAGGCAACTCAAATGTATGAATTGGTAAGTCAGATAGGGAATCTGCCAAATTCTTCCAAGTTTGGGCAAAACCCCACTTAACCTCCAGCCAATTATTGCTGGCTGGAACTAAGGACTCAGAATGCTGGATTTTTATTTTTTAACTTTAAAGAGATAGTTTGGATTGCTATGTGAAATCTTTCAATGGTTAAAATCAAAACATTTCAACAACTGTCTAAATTAGGTACCGTTATTATCTCCAGCTTTCAGGTATGGAAATTCAGGGAGTGCAATAATTTAAATTATGCAGCAAATATTTAGTCTCCACCTTCCAGTTAGAGACAGCATACATTTCCCTGACCCACTGATATTGGTCTTGGCCATTTGATTTAATGTGGCCCAAGAATATTAGCGAAAGTGATTATATGCCTGTTGTGAGCCAAGGCCAAAGGAATGTCTGGCGTATGTATATTTCTGCCATTACTATAAGAGCAGGCTCCTACTAGCTGCTGGTATACAGAACATGAGAGTTACATGGAGACAATGTGATTCCCACTTGCAGCTGATGCTGAGACTGGACTCACCAGGTCCAGATCACCTAGTACCTAAGTAACTGGTATAGACACGAGCAAGAATAAATGGCAGTTGTTTACACATTAGCATATTGACTACAGGTAACTGATACAGGGAGTTTATAACTTGCCTAAGCTTACAAAACAATCATTGATTTAGTGAGGATTTGAACCTGGGTCTTGCAAATCTAAAGCACATAGTTACTGGTATTCTTCATTTACTGATACCTTGTCTTGCTGATGATATACTATTTAACAGTGCTTGTTCAGGTTCATGATCTTAAGATGATAAATTGCCTTGAAATGAAATTGTCCTTGGGAACATTTCACTGTTCTTCCCTTTTATTTCGCTTTGGATTCTTTGAAACTGGTGATTACCATATGGTTATGTTGTTGTTATTGTTGAGCCACTAAGTCATGTCCCACTATTTGCGATCCCATGAACTGAAGCATGCCAGGCTTCCCTGTCCTTCACCATCTCCCGAAGTTTGTTCAAACTCATGTCCATTGTGTCGATGATGTTATTCAACCATCTCATCCTCTGCTGTCCCCTTCTTCTCCTGACTTTGATCTTCCCAGCATTAGGATCTTTTCCAATGAGTCAGCTCTTCTCATCAGATGGCCAAAGTATTGGAGCTTCAGCTTCAGCATCAGTTCTTCCAATGAATATTCAAGGTCGATTTTCTTTAGGATTAACTGGTTTGATCTTCTTGCTGTCCAAGGGACTCTCAAGAGTCTTCTCCAGCACCACAATTCAAAAGCATCAGTTCTTTGGCACTCAACCCTCTTTATGGTCCAGCTCTCACATACATACATGACTACTGGAAAAACCATAGCTTTGATAAGATGGATCTTTGTCAGCAAAGTACTGTCTCTGCTTTTTAATATGCTGTCTAGGTTGGTCATTGCTTTTCTTCCAAGGAGCAAGTGTCTTTTAGTTTTGTGGCTGTAGTCACTGTCTGAGGTAATTTTGAAGCCCAAGAAAATAAAATCTTCCACTTTTTCCCCATCTATTTGCCATGAAGTGATGGGACTGGATGCTATGATCTTAGTTGTTTGAATGCTCTTTCATCTCCTTTTTCACCTTCATCAAGAGGCTGTTTTGTTCCTCTTCACTTTCTGCCATTAAAGTGGTAACATCTGCATATCTGAGGTTGTTGATATTTCTCCTGGCAATCTTGGTTCCAGCTTGTGATTCATTCAGCCCAGCATTTTGCATGATGTACTCTGCATATAACTTAAATAAATAGGATGACAATATACAGCCTTGA
Organism: Tragelaphus eurycerus; assembly: GCA_935064755.1. Lineage (NCBI taxonomy): Eukaryota > Metazoa > Chordata > Mammalia > Artiodactyla > Bovidae > Tragelaphus > Tragelaphus eurycerus. The sequence continues at coordinate 1,252,266 of CAKXYN010000209.1, read as the reverse complement.
TGTACTCCTTTCCCAATTTGGAACTTTTCTGTTGTTCCATGTCTGGTTCTAACCATTGCTTCTTATCTTGCATACAGGTTTCTCAGGAGACAGGTAAGATGGTCTAGTATTCCCATCTCTTTAAGATTTTTCCATAGTTTTTTGTGATCCACACAGCCACAGTCTTTAGTGTAGTCAATGGAGCAGAAGTAGATATTTTTCTGGAATTCTTTTACTTTTTCTATGATCCCACAGATGTTAGCAATTTGATCTCTGGTTCCTCTGCCTTTTTTAAATCCAACTTTTACATCTGGAAGTTCTTGGTACACATACTGTTGAAATCTAGCCTGAAGGATTTTGAGCATTACCTTGCTGCTAGCATTCGAAATGAGCGTAATTGTATGGTAGTCTGAGCATTCTTTGGCATTATCTTTCTTTAGGATTGGAATGAAAACTGACCTTTTCCAGTCCTGTCGCCACTGATGAGTTTTCCAAACTTGCTCGTACATTGAGTGCAGCATTTTAACAGCATCATCTTTTATGGTTTTAAATAGTTATATATGGTTATGTAGAGAACTTTGATTGTTTGAAAATACTTTGGACTCATTATGATGGGTTTTGATCTTCCTTCTTAAAATGATACACACACATATTATATCAGATCAGATCAGTCGCTCAGTCGTGTCCGACTCTTTGCGACCCCATGAACTGCGGCACGCCAGGCCTCCCTATCCATCACCAGCTCTCGGAGGTCACTCAGACCCACATTCATCGAGTCAGTGATGTCATCCAGCCATCTCATCCTCTGTCGTCCCCTTCTCCTCCTGCCCCCAATCCCTCCCAGCATCAGAGTCTTCTCCAATGAGTCAACTCTTCGCATGAGGTGGCCAAAATACTGGAGTTTCAGCTTTAGCATCATTCCTTCCAAAGAAATCCCAGGGCTGATCGCCTTCAGAATGGACTGGTTGGATCTCCTTGCAGTCCAAGGGATTCTCAAGAGTCTTCTCCAACACCACAGTTCAAAAGCATCAATTCTTCGGTGCTCAGCCTTCTTCACAGTCCAGCTCTCACATCCATACATGACCACAGGAAAGACCATAGCCTTGACTAGGCGAACCTTTGTTGGCAAAGTGATGTCTCTGCTTTTGAATATGCTATTTAGGTTGGTCATAACTTTCCTTCCAAGGAGTAAGCGTCTTTTAATTTCATGGCTGCAGTCACCATCTGCAGTGATTTTGGAGCCCAGAAAAATAAAGTCTGACACTGTTTCCACTGTTTCTCCATCTATTTCCCATGGAGTGATGGGACCAGATGCCATGATCTTCGTTTTCTGAATGTTGAGCTTTAAGCCAACCTTTTCACTCTCCACTTTCACTTTCATCAAGAGGCTTTTGAGTTCCTCTTCACTTTCTGTCATAAGGGTGGTATCATCTGCATATCTGAGGTTATTGATATTTCTCCCGACAACATATTATATATGTACATACATATCCACATACCCACAAACATACATGCTCACAGACACAGGTATATATGATACTTTCTGACTTCTTCCCAGTCTAGGGTGAGCATAGAGTATTGCTCCAGTGGGATATTCTCCTCCTATACCTTTCATCTGGACCAGGACATTTAGGGTCACTTCATCTTACCCCAGGGCTTTCCAGGTAGCTCAGCAGTAAAGAATCTGCCTGCCAATGCAGGAGACATGGGTTCAATCCCTGGGTTGCAAAGATCCCCTGGAGAAGGAAATGGCAACCCACTCCAGTATTCTTGCCTGGGAAATCTCACGGGCAGAGGAGCCTGGATGGCTAGAGTATTTGTGGTCGCAGAGCTAGACATTATTTAATGACTAAACAACATCTTATTCAAGTATATTATTATCTTAGGGCTGTAAGAGCAAAGAAGTACCACAAACCAAGTGACTTAAAACAACAGAAATTACTGTCTCACAATTCAGGAAGCTGAAAGTCAAAATGAAGGTGTAGGCATGGCCATATAAGAAAAAATCCTCCCTTCCCGTCCTCTAGTTTCTGGTGGTTTGCTGGCAGTCTTGGGTGTTCCTTGGCTTGCAGCTGTGTAGCTTCAGTCTTACATGATGTTCACCCTGTGTGTCTCTGTGTCTTCACATTGCCTTCTTATAAGAACTTCCCTGATGGCTCAGAGAGTAAAGAATCTTCCGGCAATTCAAGAGACCCGAGTTCGATCCCTTGGTCAGGAAGATCCACTGGAGAAGGGAATGGCCACTACCCACTCCACTATTCCTGCCTGGAGAATCCCCAAGGACTGAAGAGCCTGGGTGTCTACATTCCATAGGATCACAAAAAGTTGGACATGACTGAGTGACAAACACACACACACACATGTGCTGGCTTAGGGACTCCTGGGACCCAGTATGACATCATGTTAACTAATTACATCTGCAATGATCTTCTTTCCGAGTATGGTCATGTTCTTAGGCAGAGGGAGTTAGGACTCCAACATAGATATTTTCTGGGAGGAGGAAGGTCACAATTCAACCCATAACACCCAGCCTGGGCCAGGATATAGGAGGAGACCTGCCAGGCTTGGAGATTCTGCTCGCTTAGTTCTAAGATGGCCATGCCTAAATCTTCTAGGGCCTCCAGGCCCACAGCTCCTCTGGGGCTTTATCCTCTGAGCTTTGTGTAATTCCAGGAAAGAAATTGTCTTCAGTAGTAGGTACTTTTTCAGGGAGCTCTCAATTCATTTTTCTCTGAGCAATATTTTTTGCTGCTCACTGAGTGAATATCTTTGCCCCAGGTGGCCAGGCTTTTTCATTACTTGGAAAATCCTTCAAACTCCAAATCAAAAAGAACCACAAGTTAACCATATTTCTATCTATTTTTTTCCACATAAGCACACAGACAAAGAAGCGTTAGGGAATAAAGCTGAATGTCATGTTGGACTGACAGTTTTCTGCACTGATTGATTTCAATGCTCACTGATGCTGGAAGACAGTCAGACTGGACACTGGGTACCAGAAACCTGGTTTCATCTCCTCTGGTTTCTTCTTGCTGTGCTGCCGAACTTGGTCTTCCTGCCCTGTGTTTGGCTGATTCAAGCATCTGGTATCAAATGTGTGTTAGCTGCTCAGTCCAGTCCAATTCTTTGTCAGCCCATGCACAGTAGCCCAGCTGGCTCCTTTGTCCATAGAATTCTCCAGGCAAGAAGACTGGAGTGGATTGCTGTTTCTTTCTCCAGGGGATCTTCCTGACCTAGGGATCAAATCCAGGTCTCCCGCATTGTGGGCAGATTCTTTGTCGTCTGAACCACCAGGGAAGCCTGGTTTCAAGTGCCCTTCTCTGAATATGAAAGAAGGGTCCTGGGGAGCTGTGACTACAACCATCCCTTGTCATCCTTGGGGAATTGGTTCCAGGAGCTCCCACAGATTCCAAAATATGAGGATACTCAAGTCCCTTATATAAAGGGGTGGAGAACAGTAGAGCCTGCATATCCATGAATTCCTCACCCAGGATCTATCCATGGTTGATTGACTTCCCAGATATGGAGACCCTGGAATCAAGATATCAACTATACTTGGAAAGGGAGTGGTATTATTGGCTCCCCGTTCACATGACAAGTAGTTCTGGACACAGCAGAGACTGCTAAGAAATAGGACTTGGAAGGGTCAGGCATGGTATATAATATTTGATAGCACTTTCAACCACTTTAAAACCTGTTTCTAGATATCACCTCATATTCTGTACCTTCTGTCTGTCTGTCTGTCCACTGGTTTCTGCTGTGCCTAAGCTTCCTCCCATTTTGAGACCAGTTTTGTCTTTTCTCTGAGGAACCAGCTTCTACTCTCAGTCTCAGACTGTCTACTTTTCTTGACATTGTGTTTCACCCTTGACCTTTTGTGTCAGTCTTCTCTCCCTGGACTTTGAGACTATTGAATCTCACCGTGACACTCCTGTTTCGAGTGACAGGAAAGAGTGTTGGATTTTAGTGAGCATTAGTAGTGCCCAGCTTGGTCCATATCTAAGGAATTCTATATTTTTGGAAAAATTTGCTCACTTTCACAGAAGGGGCAAATTTTTCTGAAAATGAGGCACTGATTTATTTACAAGTGGTGTGGCACATATGAAGCTTCTGCAATAGTGTCCTGACTCCTTGGGGGCCCTGAACTAAGGATTGGGAGTCACAGGTGCAAAGACCCACGTGTTTCTTTCTTCAGATGGCCAGTCTGGCCTTCCCCTGCATCACTGTGACACCTGAAAAGCAGGGATAAAAAAGTTCATTTATTCACCTAGGCACTCATCCTTTGATCAAACTTTTAACAAGTAATTTACTGCATGTTGTTGAAATAAATGCTGGGGATATAAAGAGGATACGGTATAGTCCCTACTGCCAGGGTGCTGAGATTCTGGCCAGGGAAATGGATGTAAAAACCTTAAACTCATTTCAAATGTATATCAGTAATTATAATTGGAGTCAAATTTTGTGGCAGATCAAAAGAACATGTAACACACAGTAGTCCAGACATCCTCAGTTTGAATCATGGCTCCTCATTCAGCACTCCTGCTTGAGGCTGCTTCTGTAACTTCTCTGAGCCTCAGTTTCCAAATATGTAACGTTTGGATGTCAGTGGACTCAAGTGTTATGGAGCCTGCAAGCTGAGCAGCTTTGGAAATCATAATTAAGAAAAATAATACCAAATTATGAATATAAAATGAGGTGTAAGAGTGAATGTTTATTTAAAATGAGAGATCTTAACTTATACATTTGAAAAAGTTTAAAAAGCTGACAAATGCCATCAATACCATGAAAAATATGCAATCTTATTACTATTAATAATATACATCTGCCTAGGTATATCTCTGTAATAAATATTTTTGCATATATTTTAGCTGCATATTTTCAATCATTTCTTTATAGGACAATAATTTTATAATGTTTTCCAAAGTTAGAAAAAGATCACTTTTTTCTTACAGCGTGTTGGTTAAATTTAAAAAATAGGTATTTATTGATATTTTAGAAGTTCCTTTCTAGTTTCACAATTCGTTCTTGCTAATATAAAATGTCTGCATTTCTTTCTCACATGCAACTTGCTCTATGGCACTTTCTAGGGTAAATCCAACCCTTTGATTCTGCTAGTAGTGGTCTGGAAGGCAATGTCCAGCAGCTGGGGAAATTGGAGCAGAAACTGGTCTCCTTTGCCACCACTGATCCCTCCCTGCCTTAGTCTGTTAAGGCTGATGCAACAAAGAACCATAGACTGGGTGGCTTATAAGCTACAGAAATGTATTTCTCAAAGTTCTGAAGGTTGGAAGTCTGAGATCATGTGTCAGCATGGTTGGGTTCTGGGGAGGGCTTTCTTTGGGCCTATAGACTGCTGACTCCTCATTTCCACCTCTATCCTCGTATGGTGGAAAGAAAGCCGGCCAACTCTCTGGTCTCTTCTTAAAGGGCACTAACCCCATTCACAAGGGCTCCACCCCTGTTACCCAGTTACCTCTCAAAGGCCTTACTTCTAAATATCATCGCATTGAATGTTAGGATTTCAACATATACTTTTCAGGCGACACAAACTTTCAGTCCATTGCATTTTTGAAATTCATAGATCTTGGGATATGTTGCAGACTTGGCCATGGACTCTGGGTCCTAGTGGCTCTCAGCAGAAAAGTGAAAGTGAAAGTTGCCCAGTCATGTCTGACTCTTTGCAACCCCATGGACTATACAATCCATGGACTCCTCCAGGCCAGAATACTGGAGTGGGTGACCTTTCCCTTCTCCAGGGGATCTTCCCAACCCAGGGAGAGAACCTGGGTCTCCTGCATTGCAGGCAGATTCTTTACCAGTTGAGCCATAAGGGAAGCCCCAAAATACTGGAGTGTATAGCGTATCCCTTCTCCAGAGGATCTTCCTGACCCAAGAATTGAACCAGGGTCTCTTGCATTGCAGGTGGATTCTTTACTACTGAGCTATCAGGGAAGCCTTCTCAGCAGAAGCAGAGAAGCATTTGTTTTCAAAGGACAAAGGCAGTATCTACGTTATCTCAAAATAAGAGGTTTTAGCACAGATTGAATGAAGCTACCTCTAATTTTAAAATTTTCAGTTGAGGCATTAGTGGGATTTTTAAATATCAAGAAACAGAAACCCACTCAGATAAGTTAAATTAAAAGGAGGCATATTAAAAGTCAACAACAAATAGAGGTGAAAAAGCAGCTAGATGTGAAGGGTGATGCAGTTTCTGGAGATGACAGTGGGATAGGGTAGCTGCAAGAGCATAAGAAAGGCTGGCTGTAGACAAGGAAGGGAAGAAATCAAAAGCCCGTTGTTGAAGTCATTGAAGTGGTTTGTGGAGAAGGCAAGTGTAAGTAGAGAGATGACATCCGTGGCAGAAGGATGTCATCAGATCACTGAGGCAGGACTGAGGGAGAAGGGGGTCAGATAAGCAGACAGGATGCCTAGGAGGAGCAGGGGATCTTACAGGGTGGAAAGAGCACCAGGTGTAATGATCTGGAAGCAGCAGTAGGGATCAGGAAGACACACTGTCCCTCTTCTAACCCTCAGTAACAGGAGGAATAAAGAAAAGCCGAGAAGGATGCTTGGAAAGCAGTGTTCCCTGAGGACAGCTCAGTCCAACAAGAAGGTGAAGGGAGCAAACAGAGAACTAGTGAGTGTAAGGATCTTTGTTGATCACAGGTGGAATATCCCCCAGGGCACAGTGGAAGTGAGAGAGGAAAAGAGTGGGAGGTTGAGCCTAGCTAGAGAAAATACAGGGCAGTAAAGGGGAGGAGAGTCTGGTGACAGTGGATGATCAACCAGGATTGTGTTTCTAGGAGAGACTGAAGTAGGAGTGCAAGCCTCATGGATTGATCTGGATGCTCTCCTTGGGGAGGTTTGGTGCTGGGACCTAGCTCTGAGATCCAGGATTCTTTCTCCAATTGTGGTGGGTTCCTCGATGCAGCTTGTAAAGCTGTAGCTACTGACAAGGGGCAGGCCACTGGGGACGCAGACAAGTGAGGGCAGCAAAGCCAAACAGTTTTGTCCTAGAAGCTTCTGTGCGCTTCTTTATAGTTATTTATCCTCCTAAGAAGGTTTTTATTCCCGTTTTAAAGAAGCTGAAGCTACAACTCAGACAAGCTGAAAGACATAGCCAAGATGAGCCAGTAAGGATGGAGAGAACATTTTAAATCCTGGTCTTTGCAAAGTCCCAGCCTGAGTTCTTACCATATTCACACCATCATGGACACTGTCCCTACTGCAGTAGGAACAAGAGAGATGCAGTGGCTTCCTCTGAGTCTGGCTGGGAAATATTTGCTCATTTCTTGGCTGTCATTCTCATGAGACTTTGAGCTTCTCAATGGCAGAGACGGTCACCTTGTGTCTCTGGTTGCTGGCACAGTGCCTGAACACTTTGTAGGTGTTCAGTAATATTAATGAGGGAACAAATGAATGAATGACTTTATGTCAGTCCTTTCCTCTTCTTCCCCTCCTCTCTTTCTTCCCTTCCTTTCTTTCCTTTTTCAGTAGTGGGTCAGTTGACTCAAGGGCAGCATAATGGCCCACAGCTGTGACTTCTAAGACTTTGTCTTAAAGTTTCTGATCAAATTGCTTAATCTACCTGAGATACCCTCAACAATACAAGAAAAAAACATGTTTCTATTCTCTGCACTGTGGCATGGAATACTCAATTATTATTAATTATTATTAATAGAATATTCATTAATGAGCCTAAAAAGTGCTGTGTGTATGTGTATGTAAGTGTGCACAGGTTCATTTGTGTAAATTATGAATGCATGGCCTATATATATCACTTTATCCTATGGCTCCAGAATGGATGAATCCATCATTAACAGATGGGTTTCTGTAAGGATTATTAATATAAATATCCATCAGTCCTGTGTGCTTTCATGTTTGTACTCTTTAATGCCCCTCCCACATGCATTTTATTTGGGACAGTATCGAATACTCTTTCACACTTGTGTGCACAACCTCTTAAACCTCAAGGTGGCAGCAAAAATCAAATAGTATTTATAGAAAGTTAACTAAAGGTTGAGGAAGTGAGGGGAAAAGGAAAACGAATTCTTTCTGAAATGTTCTATAATCCTCCATTTTCTACTCATCTGAATTTTATTCATGGTGAGATTATTTATTATTAAGAGCTTATTACAGCCCAGACTGTGTATGTCAGTATATTAGGATGTGAAGGAAGATTAGTTTCTCTCAATGGGTGACTGGAAATAAGTTCCTTATCTGGTCATTAAAATCAGATGTTCATGTTTTTTTGTCGTAATTATTAATTCTGCCAGTGGCTTTTGCATGTCAATTACACTTCGGTGCCTGATCTACAACATTAGGATTCAATTATTCAACACCACTTTTATACTAACAAGGCAGTAGTGGGTATATATGGGTGTGATGGCTTCCAAAATTCTTGGCTTTGCAGTGCCCAATACTTACTTTAAAATAAATATTTAAAAATTCTAAGTAATTTATTTTTTAGATTTTCATTTTTAAATTGAAGTATAGTTGCTATACAACTATATGTTGTAGGCATATAATGTAGTGATTCACAATTTTGTTAATTTTTAAAAATTTTGTACTGCAGGATAGCTGATTAACAATGGCAGCAAAGGGACTCAGCCGTAGGTATACATATGTCCATTCTTCCCCCAACTGCACTCCTATCCAGACTGCCACATAACATTGAGCACAGTTCCCTGTGTTATACAGTAAGTCTTTGTTAGTAATTCATTTTAAATATAGCAGTGTGTACACATTGTTACCAGGGACTCCCTGGTGGCTCAGAGAGTAAAGATTCTGCCTGCAATGTGGGAGACATAGGTTTGACCCCTGGGTTGGAAAGATCCCCTAGAGAAGAAAATGGCAACCCACTCCAGTATTCTTGCTTGGAAAAATCACACTGATGAAGGAGTCTGGCAGGCTTCAGGTACATATAATACTATATGTTACAGATGTATAATATAGTGATTCAAAACTTTTATACCCCATTTATAAAGACTCTTGAGAGTCCCACGGAAAGCAAGGAGATCAGACCAGTCAATCTTTAAGAAAATCAACTCTGAACACTCTTTGGAAGATCTGATGCTGAAGCTCCAATACTTTGGCCACCTGATGTGAACAGCTGACTCACTGGAAAAGACCCTGATGCAGAAGGAAAGATTGAAGGCAGAAGGAGAAGAGGGCAACCTAGGAAGAGATGGTTGGATGGCATCACCAACTCAATGGACGTGAACTTGGACAAAGTCCAGGAGAGGGTAAAGGACAGGGTAGACTGGCATGCTGCCATCCACGGGGTCACGAAAAGTTGGACACCACTTGGTCACTGAACAAGAACAAGAACAACAACAACAACTCCATTTATAATTATTATAAAATATTGGCTATATTCTCTGTGATGTACAAAATGTACTTATAGCTCATTTTAGACCTTATAATTTGTGCCTCTTCATCTCCTTCCTCTATATTACCCCTCTGCCCCCACTGGAACCCGATTTGTTCTCTGTATTGTGAGCCTGCTTCCTTTTTGTTATATTCACTAGTTTGTTGTAATTTTTAGGTTCCACATTTAAGTGATTCACACATTATTTGTCTTTGATTTATTTCCGTTAGCATATAGATTTTTTTGTGTCTATTAATTCAAAATACATGTGAACACTATCTTTGCTGAGAACCCTATGTAGCTGGGAAATCTAATTTCTGAGTGTAATCATTCTAAACACCTTGAAAGAATAATCGTAATGACAAGGAATATTGCACTCTAAGGAGTTCTTCCTTCCTTTGTCAAGCATTCAAAGAATATTCTTCAAGAAAATATTGATAGCAGGTGAATTTAGTTACAAATCAGTGAGAGAAATAGTTTGTAGTCTTGTGAAGATGTCTATGTGCCAATTTGGAAAAGTGTCAAGGTATATTATTAAGCTAGAAAAAGGTGAAAATACTGTATTTAGTAGTCCCACCTGTAAGTAAAATAAATATACAAAATACATGCTGTTTTTATCATTTTTCTATTTCCTTTTCCTCGTTTTTAATAGAGGTCAAAAGAAAGTGTTAGTGTATGACTCTGGAGAATTGGACTAAGGATGTACAGGGCGAACTTTTGTTTTTATACTTTCTAGTTAGCTCTGTTTCACTTTTTTGCCATATGCACATTTTAAACAGAAGAGACAATTGGATTTGTAGCCTAAAGGATTGATCACACTGAGTGGTGCTGAGGAGGCAGGCCCGAGTGACTTAAAAGCCAACAGAAATCTAGTAGCTGTTTGAAGCAGTTTAGTTGTGGACTTTGGTTATATCACTGTGAAGCGGCATCTTCAGCTCTAAAAATTCTTATTTTGAGACTTTTTAGAAATAATATTATTGATAAATAAAATATGAGCAGATACTATTTATTGCCTACCATGTCCCTAATAGTCTTGAGCTACCTGTGTTTTACCTGTGTTGCCTGTTTTTATTTTAATTAATAAACTATTTTTAGGAGTAGTTTTAGGTTCACAGCAAAACTGAGCAGAAATTACAGACAGTTCCCACACACCCTCTCTACCCCCAGACACTAACAACTTCCCACATTTTTGACATTCCTCAGAGCAGTGGCACATTTGTTGCAATCCATGAACCTACACTGACCTGTCCTCATTACCCAAAGTGTGTAGTTTACATTAGGATTCGCTTTTGGCGTTGTATTAGTACATTCTCTTGTTGTTGTTGTTCAGCCACTAAATCGTGTCTGACTCTTTGCAACCCCATGGACTACAGCACGCCACGTCCCTCTGTCCTCCACTATCTTTTGGAATTTGCTCAAACTCATGTCCATTGAGTTGGTGATGCTATCTAACCATCTCATCCTCTGCTGCCCCCTTCTCCTTTGGCCTTCAATCTTTCCCAGCATTAGGATATTTTCCAATGAGTTGGCTCTTCACAGTGGCCAAAGTATTTGATTGTACATGCTATGGGCATGGACAAATGTTCTATAGTATGTATCTACCATTGTAATATCATACCGAATAGTTCTACTGCTCTAAAAACCCTCTAAGCTCTACACATACATCCTGTTCCCTGACTCCTGGCAATCACTGGTCTTTTAACTGCCTCCACAGTCTAAAAGATTGTGTGCACTTACTATATGCAAACATTTTATAAATAATAACTCACTTGTCTTAATAATAATCTTGTGAGGCAAGAATTACTATTACACCTATTTTACAAGTAAGAAAACTGAGCCCCAATGACACTGAATAACTTGTCCAAGGACATACAGGTCACAAATACTTTTTCCCTTTACTATCAAACTTATGCTGAAATCTTAAATGGTGATCACATTCTGGGCTTCCCAGTTGGCGCTAGTGGTAAAGAACCCACCTCCCAATGCAGGAGATATAAGAGAGGCATGTTCCATCCCTGGTCAGGAAGATCCCCTGGAGGAGGGCAAGACAACCCACTCCAGTATTCTTGTCTGGAGAGTCCCATGGACAGGGGAGCCTGGCAGGCTACAGTCCATAGGGTCACACGGAGTCAGACACAATTGAAGTAATAACACACATGCACGCATGCGTGACCATATTCTAGTTTCATGTAGACAACTGATTTTTTAATCAGCATTCCCAAGGCAGAGAAGCCTTCATGGACCTAAGCATCTGCTTCTGCTGCCCAAGCTCAGCATGGACCAATTAGCACCTTTTTCCCTCTGTGGCCTCAGAATATGTCCTGAGAACATGACCACCTTGTGTTGTCCGAGGTCCCATAGCTGAAGTGGAAATGCCACCAAATCCAAATCGTTAACAGCTTCTGCTGTCATGTCACTGAGGTGCTTTTCACAGCTGAAATTACACCGCATGCCTCTTATGCTCCTAAACTCACTAGGACTGCAGACCTTTCAGTGGTTTGCATACCCTACACAAACGTTATCTCATTGGCTCTCTCCAGACTCGGATATGGAAAATAACCAAAAAGATATTAAAAAGGAATGGCTCAGAGAAAGCACAGCTATATTTTGTAAAGAGCTATTCCAGCTGGCTTTGTGGCTCTTGTGTTTTTACTAAAGGACTTTAGTTGTATTGTGATACTTTTTTGCATTGCTCAGTTATAATTTTTCAACTTGACCTTCCTGCCATTTGGTACTTGGCTTTTCATATATAGTGAAGCCCTCTGTAGCTGAGGATTTAGTAACCCTTAGGTGTAGTCCATGGGGTTCCAGAGTCTGACACAACTGAGCACAGGTATAGAGACTAATTATTGGAGAAAGTAGATGGCAAACCATTTGAGAGCAAGCAGTTATGGTTGGTCCCAGTTTATTTTCCTCTCTGTATTTGCTCAGCCCCGTCTCTTGCCTGAGTCTTGGCTATTTGTCAAATAGAAGGCCCTGGCCACCACTGCTGTAGTTTCCTTATCTTCTAGCAGCACTGGATATCTTAGAGGTGAGAACCAGGCCCCAGCATAATCTCTGCCATGGCAGGGATCATGTCAACTTTGACATCTTAAACAAATGGACTGGGCCCGAGCAGATAGCAATGCCTTCCACCACTTCTGGTCTCAGATGAAACCCCAGTGTTGGAGCATGAGAACCAGCCTAGAGCTGTCCGTTTACACAACCTGACAATGTGGGGCAAGCTTCGACAGGAACAAGCTGGCAGACAGAGTCTGGACCCTGCACCCTCCTTGAGGTTGTTTCTACGTGCAGTGAGTCCACCCAGACTCTCCAGAATTTCCTGACATGTCTGAGAAGCTGGCTGGGGTTTCCTGGTGAAACCAGATTAGCCATGTGCCTCCTTGTCATTGGCCATTGATTTTCTCTGTTTCTGCCTCACTTGCCATTTCCCTCACACTTGCTGCTCTTAGATTGATCCTCCTGGTAAGGCATTCACACGTAGCTTTAGTCTATTGTTTTCTTATTTTGTAGAGAATTTGGCCCAGATTAGGCTGATAAGAGGGACTCTCTTCTCAGCTCATCATTTATAATGGTGGTAACTACTGAAGATATAGGAAATTAAAGAGGGTAGTTTAGGGTCAATAGGAGGGATACCACAAAGTGGATGAGGGAAAGGAGTTCCTTTTGAGAAAAATGGGGTAGGGTAGATTTACAGGAACAAAACTTTGTCACAGTTTTCCTAGGGGGGTAGGGAGGGGGAAGAAGATTATTCTAGACAGTGTAATTAATATAACAGAAAAATACAAAAATGTCATCACCTTAACAAAATGTAGATTTTTTTTTTTCATTCAAAGTTGTATATGGTTTTGTGGTCCTTATCCACCTTGTACGTATGCAGTCTAGAGTACTTGGCACTAAGATTTCTGGGGCTGGGGCAGAGCACTGGAGCTGGAGTTAGAGGTAAAACAAGATCAGGAGAACAAGATGGGAAGAGAGAGCTGAGAGAGAAACACATGGACTCTTAACTGGCTTAGCCCAGAAGTAACACATGTCCCTTCTCCTTATAGTTCATGGACCAGAACTAATCATATTGCCACAGCCTAACTGTCCGGGAGGCTGGTAAATGTAGGGGAACAAATAGATTTTTGTTGAGCACAGACTGTCCCATGTCAAGTTTTATCAAGAGAAATTAACAGAGAGAGGAGACCAGATGGGACAGAACAATGCAAGGAAGATCTTCAAAAAATGTCAAAGTGGGGATGAAGAGGTGGACTCCAAATGTCTATTTGGAAATAGAGGACACAATAGGGGAAGGAAAAGATTTCTAAAGGGGGATTAGGTAAATGCTTTAGATCAGAGCTGAGAGAAAGGACGTATATTTGGCACTAACTTCTGACAGTTTAAAGGATGAAGCCGCAGAGGAAGCAGTTCTGCCAGTTCCCAGTAGAAGGCATCAATCAGTGAAGCTGGCCAAAAAACCAGCTTTTTGGGACAAGATGTGTTACAATACTCCTTAAAAATAATGTTGAATGATTCACTCACTGATCACTTACTGTGGTCAGCATGAAACAGTGACCATGAGATGATACCCAGTTCCTCAAGGAAATCTAGCCCCCATTTCTATGAGCCTCTCAAGTTTAGCTCTGAATTTCAAAGGTAGTCCAGGCAGTTCCCATATACCCTTTACCAGCGTACTCTGATGTTAAACATGTACATAACCATGGTACATTCATCCAAACTGAGAAATGAACATTGGAATAATCCATCAACTAAGCTACAGATTTTATTCTGATGTCATCAGTTTTCCTACAGACGTGCTACTTCTAATCCAAGATCCTTTCTAGGACATTTAGTTCTTCTGTCTCCTTGGTTTCCTACCGTCTGTGTTGCTTTCTTGGTCCGTCCTTGTTTTTCATGAGCTTAACTCTATTGAAGAATACTGGTCGGGTATTCTGTAGAACATACCCTTGACAGCTTACAGTGAATGGTGTCAGATTCATGATATCCAAAAAAGAAGATTTAGCTTCGGGACCAGGGACCAGGCTTGATCACTCAAGAGCTTTTGTGTAGCAGTGTTTTATCCAAGTATGAAAATGGACAGAGGAAGCTTCTGACATAGACATCAGAAGAGGGGATGGAGGGCGCCCCCCTCCCTAGTCTCAGCAAGGGAATTATATACTTTTTAAATTGGTTATTACAATAAATCAAAAGAATGTCTCAAGGTTGTAAAGATCTTACCAGACCCACTCCCACAATATACATTTTAAGATGACAGGATTGGTCAGAAGGTTTTTAAGGAGAAACTATCCTCAAGCAGGATACACTGTTGTTATATAATCCTTAGTGTAGAGTTTAAACTGAGTTGCTGTGTAATCCTCAGTTCTGGGCTTAAAGAAAAAAAAATGTTTTATGTGACTTAGACCAAGGAATGTACAGAAAAAAAAAATGACTTTTGTCTTTTCCTCCTACTTGAGAGCTGCAGACCTCTCTCTCCTCCTCTGGGACCCTGGGCTTCTTGTCAACCTGCCTAGGAATTGACTCTCTCACCTTCAATGTGGTTTTGTCTGGTATTTTCTTCATGATTAGACTGGGGTTATGGGATCTGGCAACAATATCACAGGGACCATGTACCTTTTTCAACCCTTGACATCAGAGGATACACAATATCAACATGGCTCATGAAGTCCCTTGGTTAAAGTGTATGCCAGCTTTCTCTATTTTAAAGTTACCATTTTTTCCCTTCTCATACTCCATTCATTTCAAGGAATCACTAAGCGCACAGTAATTTCACACTCAGGGAATGGGAAATTAAGCTCTACATTATGGAAGGAAGATTATCAAATTGTGGACATATGTTAAACCACTGATAATAAATAAGTATTTAGGGAGAGGTACTTTCAAGCCATGGAAATATCCTATTTATCTTTAAAGTTTCTCATCCATTCAAAAATTTTGTGTGCAGCAGTTATCATTGTGGTGTTCTAATGGTGATTATCTATGTCTCTTTATATCTATAATTTAGAATGATACTGTTTAAAAGTTATCTATTCATATTGGTTCAATCAGCTAGTCTCATGTATTTAATTTATTTTATTGACAAAACTTATCAGATCAGATCAGATCAGTCGCTCAGTCGTGTCCAACTCTTTGCAACCCCATGAACCGCAGCACGCCAGGCCTCCCTGTCCATCACCAGCTCCCGGAGGTCACCCAGACTCACACCCATCAAGTCAGTGATGCCATCCAGCCATCTCATCCTCTGTCATCCCCTTCTCCTCCTGCCCCCAATCCCTCCCAGCATCAGAGTCTTCTCCAATGAGTCAACTCTTCGCATGAGGTGGCCAAAATACTGGAGTTTCAGCTTTAGCATCATTCCTTCTAAAGAAATTCCAGGATTGATCTCCTTCAGATTGGACTGGTTGGATCTCCTTGCAGTCCAAGGGACTCTCATGAGTCTTCTCCAAACTTATAGATGCTTTAATGAGGAGTAGTGTCTGCTAACTTAACAGTACATGCATTCAATTTTCTATTCTTTGGAATTGGGGTTGCTTAGGAAGGAATGTAACTTTAAAAATATACAGTTAATTTATTTTTATATTATCTTGAGTCTATTTATTGTTTAAAACTAGAATGAACAAAATAAATAACTTCTTAGTTCCAGACTATAGTTAATAAAACAACCTTATATTTCCAGTAGAATAAATACTAAGTTGGTGGTTTTAAATTAGTAAAAAGAATATGAAGTTCTTATCTAACACAAAGCATTAAGAATATTTCCATCAGCTACTATTAGTTTAATAATGTGTAGGTAATATATTGAAAAATTTAGCAAACAAGAAGTAAGAAAATCTTTGAAGTTCATATATCTGCCATTCAAAGATAATTCTTTTAGTATTTTGACAAATGTTCTTTCCTAATTTTGAAATATTTACATGTATGCATATATGAATTTATATTTATATAACAAAATTTTTAAAATTATGTCATGATTATTTTCCTTAATGTGTGGGGCTTTTTTTTGGAGCACTCTTAAAAGAGATTTAAAATAGTTTAATAGTAATTTATCATATGATTTGTAATTTGTTTAAATGTTCTCCTGTGATTGCCAATTTAACTTGTATCCAATGTTTTACTAGTATAAAAATTCTGTACTGAAAGTTTTTGGTATATGTCTTTATATACAATTTGATGGTTTTCTTAGCAAGGAAACAGTGGTGTGATGGTGAAGATCAGAGTCTTTAGAGCTAAATTATCTGTGTTTTGTCCATCTATGTCCCTTAACAACCGTATGACCTTTAGAAAATTCCTAAATTTCTCAGCCTCTAAGTAGTCTCACCTATAAATTGTGGATAATTACAATACCTACCTTACAGGATTGTTATGAAAATTTAATGAAGGCTGTATGAAAATGTGATATGAGAAGCACTCAGAAGAGTACCTTGAACTTGCTGAGCAATAAATGATAAATAAATAAAAGAAAAAATCAGTGTTATATGTTTTATGAATAATAGAATTGCTCTGTAAAGCCATCAGGATACAACATTTTTAAATACTGACTTTATTTTTTAATGGTTATTAAAATATTTTTATGTTTTAAAAGTTACACTACATTTATAGTTATAACAGAATATTGACTATATTCCCCATGTTGCACAATACATCCTTGAGCCAATCTTAAACCCAAAAGTTTGTACTTCCCATCACATTGCTGGATCATGTTAGTTCTATTATAAATTTTAAGGAATCTTTATACTGTTTTCCATACCAGTTACACTATATTGCATTCTCACCAACCATGTACAAGGATCCTAATTTCTCCACATCTTCACCAATATCTCTCTCTTTTTTAATAACAGCCATCTGTGTAGTGTAAACAGGTATCTTGTCATTTTGATTTGCACTTCCCATATGGTAAGTTATGTTCATTATCTTTTCTATCTTATTGGCCATTTGTATATCTTCCTTGGAGAAATATCTGTTGAAGTCCTCTTTAATACATCCAATTCTTCCATCAATATTCTTTCCAAGAAAATCTGCTATGTCATATGACAAAATTGGACTGCTGTTGTTGGATTATGGTTATGGTGGGAGGGATGAGGGAAGAGCTGTTTGCTTTTATCACTGGGGCTCTCAGATAAAATATCTTGCAAGATGCAAAAGATATCTTGAGACACAATAATCACTTGGATTAAATTACTAAGGATTTTACAAAACAAAGGATAAACTATCATGTTATAGTTACTGATTCTTTTGATCTTCCTTTGACTTCACTGATGGGCCTACTATGATTTCTTATGGTGAAACTAACTTAGATTCATTTTGTTTTGGGGTCTGTCTATAAGACAACGAGCCAAGTAAGTTATATGTCAGGAAAATTTGAACTGTAGTTACTGGCCTTGGTTCTCCTACCCATGCCTCTCAAATGTACTCAATTAATGGGATACATGGATGTTCTTTTTCTTTCCTTTCTGGTTTTTCTGTCATACTGTAACTTAATGTTTAGCATTTGTAGCATGGGTCACAATTTTCCAACCATTTCTTAACTGTTCTTTCATGTATAACTTGTGAAAACTGAAGTTGGTATAGAAATCATTCTAAGATCTGAATAAGAAAACTAACAAAAATTTCTTCCCTCCCCAAGTTTTGATGCTCCAAAGTAGTGGTTCTCAATTGATATAGTGGGTTATCCTGGCATTCTATGACTTGGTCTATCCTTTGTCCTTCAGTGTTTTTATACTCATAATTTTCTTAAGCCTTTGGTATCTTCTAATATACCAAAGTCAATGACAAAATGCTAGTCATACCTGGGGCTGCTGCTACTAAGTCGTTTAAGTTGGTCTGACTCTGTGAGACCCCATAGACAGCTGTCCACCAGGCTCCCCCGTCCCTGGGATTCTCCAGGCAAGAACACTGGAGTGGGCTGCCATTTCCTTCTCCAATGCATGAAAGTGAAAAGTGAAAGTGAAGTCGCTCAGTCGTGTCTGACTCTTCGTGACCCCATGGACTGTGGCCTACCAGGCTCCTCCATCCATGGGATTTTCCAGGCAAGAGTACTGGAGTGGGGGCATTGCCTTCTCCAAGTCATACCTAGTCAATGACAGAATGCTTCTTAAGAGGCAAAACACCAATGAGAAAAATGGAAACATATAAGAACAACCTATTATCCTTATTTCTAAATCTTGATTTTGGCTATTTTTTAATATAGTATACTCATAATTATAAATTGATATTTTTGCCCTGATAAAATTATCCCTACCTGTGTGATATAAGCACATTTATATACTAGTGTTTTGAGTTTTCCCCAGCCTTTGTATATATATGGATTTTATAGGAATAATAGTCTGAAATTCACTGACTCAAGTCCACAGCTGCTCACAGGGCACTTCCGACTCAAGCCATGGTTTACATGGTGCTCACATCAGTCTGGCAACTCTAGTCTCCAGGTGACATAAGATACTTCCTTATTCTCTTGTTCTGATACCCAAATTTGATACACTATCTCTGGGAGTCACTTGATCATGACCACGACTGCCCTTGCACATGGTATATTTATGAAAACACCAATATCTCTCAAAAGGATTCTCTGTGCTGGTGCTACATATGCCATCAAATGTCATTGTTTATTTTCTGCCTCTAACTGGAGAAATATCTTCTCTGCTATTTCTTCTTTTGCTTTCAAAAAGAATAACTTATCTCTGAAGTCACAGAGAATCCCTCAAGAGGATGTACCTTCAGTTTTTGCTTAGGCTCAGAAATGAGTCTAGAGACTTGAGTGGCAGCAGAAGAAATGCTTTCTTCTGTTTTTTTCATTATATGAACACCTCTTTCACATGGGTCTTTCTTCCGTTAAAATCCCCTTCTGAGTGGGAAGGTACTATTCCTAGTGGTTAGGGCTGTGAGTGTTGCTGCTGGACTTGCTGGTTTCACATTTCTTCTTTATCACCTACAAGTTTTGTGACTTTAGGCAACTTTCTAGATCCCTCTATACTTCAATTTCCCCTCTAACACAGGGATTAGACTTCCTAGTTTTGTTGAGAGGACCAAATGCGTTAGTCATTCAAAGTATTTTGAATTAGGCTTGGCATTGTAAGTGTTGGTCACCGAATTTGTGTCTGATTCTTTGTGACCCCATGGACTATAGCCCACCAGGCTCCTCTGTCCATGGGATTCTTTAGGCAAGAATATGGGAGTGGGTAGCCATTCCTTTCTCCAGGGGAAGTTCCCAACCCAGGTATCGAACCTGGGTCTCCTGAGTTACAGGCAGCTTCTTTACTATCTGACTCACCAGGGAAACTCTTGGCATTGTAAAGTCCTTGATAAGTATTAGTTGTTATTATATACCTATACCAATCCAGCATCTTTGATGGCTAGGCTTAGGTTGCATCTATGAATTTATGTATTAACATAGCCTCTATGTGCATATAATATAAATATTTTTTCCCAGGTTAAATGTTTTACAGGACTAAGAGACATAGTCTTAGTACATTAGAAAAAGTTACCAGATGACCAAAATGTAGGTGTGAAACATTTCACCAGGATGTATTTTGATACTGATAACACCTGACTTTTATCTGCGCAATTTCCAATCCATAGACTCAGATTTCAGAATTTGTTTCAGACAACTCAGAGGTGTGGCTATTTCTCATTGCCAGGCTGACCAAAAGCTAGAAAAGACATCAAGAAGGAAAAGGGATTTAAAACTTAAAAGACAGGATGTAAGACACACATCTGACTGATAAGAACAGAAACAAAAGAGTGTTTAAAGATAGAATGAAATGTTGAGAGTTTTGGGCTCCAGACACATGGAGTTATGGAGTTTTAATCCTTGACGGGCAGCCTGACAAGGGAATAAATGAAACTCCAGCAATCTGGGCTTTCTGCTGAAGAGATTTAGAGCTGAAGCTTTCTGTTCAGGGCCATATTCCTGGGGAGGAGGAACCCTGAGGCCTTTGTGTTTACTTCTAGGGACCAAAACAAAGAGGTGAGAAAGATGGGACTGCTGAAGCCCACATGAGATAGAGAAAATGCTTCTGATCTTAGCCAGCTCTCAGTTTAATGCTTTTCCACAGAGATATTGGTGAAGATTCCTAAGCTCTTTAAGCCTCAGTTTACTGATCAACAGAATAGACATGTTAATTTTGGTAATAAAGGTGAGATATGTAAAAGAGAGACAAAGTATCTATTAGATATTACAAGTAGAGAGTCTACAACCTACACAATATAAGGGCTTTTTAAGATGACTGTGTTGTTTAGTTGCTCTGCTGCTGCTGCTGCTGCTAAGTCGCTTCAATTGTGTCTGACTCTGTGCAACCCCATAGACGGCAGCCCACCAGGCTCCGCCATCCCTGGGATTCTCCAGGCAAGAACACTGGAGGTGTTCTTGAAGGAAAAGGTTACCATTTCCTTCTCCAATGCATGGGAGTGAAAAGTGAAAGTGAAGTCGCTCAGTCGTGTCCAACTGGCAGCGACCCCATGGACTGCAGCCCACCAGGCTCCTCCGTCCATGGGAATTTCCAGGCAAGAGTACTGGAGTGGGGTGCCATTGCCTTCTCCTGGTTTAGTTGCTCAGTCCTGTCCAATTCTTGAGACTCTGTGGACTATAGCCCACCAGGCTCCTTTGTCCAAGATGGAGCTATAAGATGACTGAGATATAAAATATTCTTTCCCTTTAAATTACACATTGAAAAACTAATTGAAATTGAGAATGATTTTAAGGCCACAGTTGTAAAACTGTCAATCTTTTAAATGCCACAAAATAAGATAACGTGGAATTTGGGTGCATTTTCGTAAATGTATAATAATGTGACACCATGTGGCGTATTTGATATTAACAGACTTAGGAAGCGCTCTGTGTAATAACGGGGTGTTTGGAACATGTTGTTGTTGTTTAGCTGCTCAGTCGTGTTCGACTCTTGTGACCCATGGACTGTAACCCGCCAGGCTCCTCTGTCCATGGGATTTCCCAGGCGAGATTACTGGAGTGGGTTGCCATTTCCTTCTCTGGAAGATCTTCTTGACCCAGGGATCAAACCTGGGTTTCCTGCATAGTTAGGCAGATTCTTTACCACTGAGCCACCGGGCGGGGAAGGCAATGGCACCCTACCCCAGTACTTTTGCCTGGAGAATCCCATGGACGGAGGATCCTGGTAGGCTCTAGTCCATGGGGTCGCTGAGAGTCGGACATGACTGAGCGACTTCACTTTCACTTTTCACTTTCCTGCATTGGAGAAGGAAATGGCAACCCACTCCAGTGTTCTTGCCTGGAGAATCCCAGGGACAGTGGAGCCTGGTGGGCTGCCGTCTCTGGGGTCGCACAGAGTCAGACATGACTGAAGCGACTTAGCAGCAGCAGCAGCAGAGCCACCGGGGAAGCCCTGGAACATGTTAGGTATTGAAATAGTATGAATGTTTTTCTTCTCTTATATTTTTCCTTAAAAGTCTTTTCAAATATGGGAGGAGGTGTAAGGTTACATAATTTAAGTCAAGCATTATCCAGGTAGTCAATATGATATTGGGCATGAAGTTGTTACATAATAATTTATTTTTATTTTTACTGTAGTTTCTATTTTACTCTATGCATATGGTGTGCCAAATGCTCTTCTGAGTCACATATATTAACACGTTCAATTCTCATACTAATTCAATGAAATAGATATGGCTATTATCCCAATTTTATGGAAGAAATGATGAAAAAATAGCAATGCTAGGCAATTTGCCAAAGCCACATAGTGATGGAATCAGAATTTGAACACAAAGATTTTTGACATTGGAGCTCAACTTATAACCACTAAGTGGTGCTTGGGGTACATAGGATGGATATGTACTAGTAGAGTGTCTTGGGGCATTTGATTTTTAGTTTTGAATTCAAGGAGAAAAATATTTAGATCAAACAAGTTTTAAAAATTTCTCCCGGACTGCCACAACATGCAAGATGCTGGAGACAAGGTGAGATGTGACATCTTGAGAGCATGGAACACAGGGCTGAGTTAGAACAGCAGTTTCTTGATTTCAAATATGAAGATATTCATTTAAACTTCTCAAACTTCATATAATTTCCTGGCATAATGATACTATTAGTAAATGATGCTCTGAGAAGATAGGTATCAGAATGGCACCAAATACGTATCAGTACGGCACCTGTGTGTTATTGATTCAGCCTGTCATGTCAGTGCAGGAAGCACATGTAAATTCTTGGACCCTTCATCACTCTGCGCCCTCTGAGAATGGAGTTACAGAGAAATAATGAGCTACAATGTCACAGAGCTATTTCCTTGAATTAGGTAGGGTGGCATCAAGGCTTCTTCAGAGTGTATGGGAAAGAAGCAAAACCTACGTGCTGTTGTTGTTGTTGCTTTCTGAATGTACTCCAAAAAGTTTCTGGAGTGTAAATGAAACCAATACATAAGCAAAAACTGCATGCTTAAAGAAAACAAGATTTCTGAAAGAAGATACCTGTTCAAAAAGGATATGAGCTATTTGGAAAATGAAGAAAGCGCACCAAACATACTGGAGACTCTTAGACATTACAACTTGTCTCCTGTTTTTTTTAATGAGGCAGAAACTACCGACTGATCTTGGAACTGGCCGTGTGGTTTCTAAATTTTAACATATTCAACTGAAAAAGATTCCCATTTCAAATTGTGAATTCAGCAATTCACAGCTAATTTCTTTGCTGACTCATACAGTATAGAATTAATGAACTTAAATATGACTTTTTGTTTATTTACCCTGAAAGATGTTTATACAACCTTCTAAAACCCTACATTTTTGACTTTATCTTTAGAAAATAATCAGAGTTATGTGTAAACATACTTGTGTAAGTATTTGAAAACAGCATCATTTATATATTATCTAAACAGTATTTAGAAAGACCTGAATGCTTATCAATGGAAGATTAATTACTAAGTCATAATATCCTTATGATACTATATTATCCCAGTGCTTTGCCTGGGGTCCATAGAAGAGAGATCATAAGAACAGGTTCAAGTGCTATTCCTGATTAGAAGGTGTACTCCCCAGGGCAGCAAGGCTGAGGCAAAAAGAAGCAAGGCAAAGGATAAAAAGCAAATGCAAGGAATTCCCTGGCAATCTAGTGGTTAAGATCTCCTCTTGCGATGCGGGAGGTATGGGTTTGATGCCTGTTTGGGGAGCCAAGATCCCACATGCTTTGCAGACAAAAAACCAAAACATAAAAACAGAAGCAATATTGTAACAAATTCAGTAAAGACTTTAAAGATGGTTGGCTCAAAAGGGAGAGTTATATGTATAATTATGACTGATATGAGTTGTTTTACGGCAAAACCAACACAACATTGTCTTTTATTTATTTATTTATTTTCATTTTACCATACGATTTTCTTTCTTTCTTTCTTTTTTGTTTTTTTGAGCCTATTATACAGAGTGAAGTAAGCCAGAAAGAAAAACACAAATACAGTATACTAACACATATATATGGAATTTAGAAAGATGGTAACAATAACCCTGTATACGAGCCAACACAACATTGTAAAGCAATTATTTTCCAATTTAAAAATAAAATAAAAAAATGATCTACATCAAAAAAGAAATCTTAAAAAAAAAAAAAGGTACAAATGCAAAATGACATTACTTCACATGGCTTGCCTTCAGACTTGAGCAAGAATTTCTCTCTTGATCCCAATCTGTTTTTTTACTGCTGGTCAAAGTTCATTGCTCAGGGAGTTAACATTCCCAGACGTATGAGTGTGTCCTTGGCTCTTTCTTCTGCCAGTAAGGAAGCCAGACTCCATGCACTGGTTGCTTTATCCAAATTAGAGACTCTAGGCATGTGGCTGCTGGGTCCCCTAGAGTCATGTACCTGTGCAGTGGCTGAAACTGAACAGGGAATTAAGTGTCAGGGGATAGTTGGGGCTGAGAGAATTTGAGGGCACATGAGACATGAACATTTAAACAGACAAAAACCAAATGGAAAACAGATGAGCACATTCAAAATATAATGGTTAAAAAAGAGAAGTTATCGCATATGCAATTCAATATGGTTTTTATAACGCTACACATGCATGTATGGAGAGAGAAAGAAGAGAAGATACTAAAAAGATATACAACAAATCCTCATTATACAATTATCTTTAGAAGATGGGGTCACAATAATACTTTGGGGATTTTCTTCTTCCATTGGGATTTTCTGTGCTTTTCATGGCTTCTATGTTGAACATGAATTGCTTTATGTTATGAAAATAAATCATAGATGTAAGCAGAAATTTATCTGCAGGGCAGTTCAATGTGCAATGTTAGCTATAATAATAAAAAATAACATTAGTTAAAATAAAAAAGCCTGAAGATTCAACAAAGTCTTTTATATCAGTGAGAATGTATCCTGATATTTTAATATCTTGAAGCCTGTGTAATTGTTTAAAAATATTCACTGATATGAGAAGTATTTATAATATGTTGTTTAATGAAAAAAAGCAAGTTACAAAACAACATGTTTGGTGTAATCAATATTTAGAAAATATATTTGACTCTACACAAAAATGAATTTGGGGGAACCATTCCCAGATAAGAAAATAAAATTGCATAAAATTGTAAATAATTGTCAAATTACACATTGTTGATGTGATTTCATTCAGAATCTCACTTTTTTTCAAACTGGAAAGCATCATTTAAAATTCATATGAAGAATAAATGTATAAAATATAATATGTTAAATTTTTGCATAATTTCCTACAATAAAAATAGTATAATGTCTGGGTAAGAAAAGAACAGATCATTTGAACAGAGAAGGGAATCTGGGAACAGTTCTAAGTAGGATGAGGCCTTAATATATAACAGGAATACCTTTTAAAATCAGTCCAAAATGATAGTTTACATAATAAGTGATACTGGCATAATTGGCTATTTATCTGGACAAACAATCTTGGATTTCTACCTTATAGCTTATTTTAAACACAATCCAAGTTGATTAAAGAACCAAGTGTAAAAAGTAAAACAATAAAAACATACAACACTTTAGGAAAATGTTTTTATAACTTAGGATCCAAGAGGTATTCTGACTGAGTTGGGAAACTCAGAATTATACAGAAAAGAATTGAAAGATTTGGCTACATTCATTAATAATAAAAATTTTTGTATTAGAAAGTGACATAGTAAAGAATTGAGACCGTTTATATATAGGACAAAATATTTGCAATATTTACATTAGTAACAGATAAGGAGTTAATGTTTCTAATGTCTGGGTAATTCCTACAAATATCTAAGAAAAAAGTAAAGCAAATAATATGAACAAACAATTCATGGAAAAGAAAATGAAAACTGGTAAGTGAACATATGAAAAGATGATTAGACATGTAAACCAGAACCATACAGTGAGAAGCTACTTTTAAACTGGGGCTTCCTTGGTGGATCAGATGGAAAAGAAATTAAAAGATGAAAGATGAAATTAAAAGACACTTGCTCCTTGGAAGGAAAACTATGGAAAACCTAGATAGCATAATAAAAAGCAAAGATATCACTTTGTCAACAAAGGTCCATATATTCAAAGCTATGGTTTTTCCAGTAGTCATGTGTGGATGTGAGAACTGGGGGCCATAAAGAAGTCTTGAGCACTGAAGAATTGATGCTTTCTAACTGTGGTGCTGGATATTTTTTTTCTTTTTGGACTACACTGATATTTATAGAGCATTCCATCCAAAATCAGCAGACTGCACATCCTTCAAGTACATATGAAAGACTCTCCATGATTGATGACATGCTGGTCCACAAGGCAAGCCTTAGCAAGTTCATGAAAATGGAAATATCAAGCATCCTTTCTATTTACAATACTATGAGGCTAGAATAAACCACTATAAATTATAAAAAACACAAAAGCATTGAGGACAAACAATATGTTACTAAACAACCAATGGATCGCTAAAGAAATCAAAGAACAAAAAACAAAAAACTAGAGACAAATGAAAATGAAACCACAACAATTCAAAACCTTTAAGATACCCCAGTAGAGCCAGTTCCAAGAGAGAAGTTCATAGCAATACAGTCCTACCTCAGGAAACAAGGAAACTCTAGGCCACCTAACCTTATATCAAGTTGGTGCAAAAGTAATTGTGTTTTTGGATCATGAATTTAAAATTATAACTAGGCTCAAACACACCTTTATTAATCAAGATAGGAACCATTGCAATCAACACATTTTTGCCAATGAGAAATAAGTTTGTTTATTCCTGTAGCATAAAAATCCATGCTTTGGGATTTGACAAACTCTTGAAAAAAATTTTCTGCATCCTGCTGGTTGTAGAATAATTTTGCAAGCTGTTAAGATGCCTGAAGAAGTGGCAGTCAGTTGTCTAGAGGTCAAGTGAATATAGCAGATGAGGCAAAACTTCGTAGCCCAATTTGTTCAACTTTTGAAGCATTGGTTGTATGACATGTGGTAAGGTATTGTCATGGAGAAGAATTGAGCCCATTCTGTTGACCACTGCTGGCTGCAAGCTTTGCAGTGTTTTGTGCATCTCAACAATTTCAATTTACTGAGTGTACTTCTCAGATGTAATGGTTTTGCTGGATTCAGAAGGCTATAGTGGATCAGACCAGCAGCAGATCAAACAGTGACCATGACCTCTTTTTTGGTGCAAGTTTGGCTTTGGAGAAAGAAGAAGCTTCAAACTGCTTCCCAACCACTAAGCTGATGACCATTGCAGGTTGTCATATAAAATCCACTTTCATCACACATTACAATCTGATTGAGAAATGGTTCATTGTTGTTGTGTATAATAAGAGAAGACACATCAAAATGTTTTTTTTTTTTTTTTTTTGATTTGCAGTCAGCTCATGAGGCATTTGGAGAAGGCAATGGCACCCTACTCCAGTACTCTTGCTTGGAAAATCCCATGGATGGAAGAGCCTGGTAGGTTGCAGTCCTGGTAGGTTGCAGTCCATACGGTTGCTAGGAGTTGGACACGACTGAGCGATTTCATTTTCACTTTTCACTTTCATGCCTTGGAGAAGGAAATGGCAACCCACTCCAGTGTTCTCTCCTGGAGAATCCCAGGGACGGGGGAGCCTGGTGGGCTGCCATCTCTGGGGTCACACAGAGTCAGACATGACTGAAATGACTTAGCAGCAGCAGCATGAGGCATTGGTTGCATTTATTGAACTTTTGCACCTTTCCAATTAGCTTCAAGAGCCGAACGACCAAAGGATGGTTGATGTTGAGTTCTTTGGCAGCGTCTCATGGGGTCGCAAAGAGTCGGACACGACTGAGCAACTTCACATTCATTCATTCATTCATGCTGTTGGAAGAGGATCAGCTTTGATGATGGCTCTCAATTGTTGTTGTCACCTTCCTATGGCCAGCCACTACGCTTCTCATCTTCAAGGCTCTAGTCTCCTTTGCAAAACTTCTTGAACCACTGCTGCACTGTAGGTGGTTAGCAGTTCCTGGGCCAAGTGTATTGTTAATATTGTGAGTTTTCTCCACTGCTTTACGTTCTGAACTCAAATAAGAAAATCACTCAAAGTTGCTTTTTGTCTAACATCATGTTCATGGTCTGATAAAAAGTTCTTTCCATCCAGGTTGGAGACAGTCCCTTAAATTATGTCTTTCTCCAGTCTTTGCTGCAGGCTGTGAGATATCTGATCTTCATCCAAACATAGATTACTGAGATAAGCTTCAGAAACAAACTTAGAGTGTTGCAAATTTGTCCGCCCTCCCTGAGGAGGCAGATGGGCACAAGGGACCTCTGCTGATACCAATGCTATGCTACCTTGTGGATTTCAGGCAAAAGAAGGAAGTCCATTCTGGGTTGCTTCATTGGTCATGATAATTGTTGACTAAAATAGATGCACAGCTCGAGAGTGGTGAGTTAAATTTTATTTGGGGAAAAATGAGGCCTGCAGTCTAGGAGGCAGCACCTCAGATAGCTCTGACAGACTGCTTCCTGGAGAAGACTCTTGAGAGTCCCTTGGATTGCAAGGATTTCAAACCAGTCAATCTTAAAGGAAATCAACACTGAATATTCACTGGAAGGACTGATGCTGAAGCTCCAACACTGTGGCCACCTGATTGAAAAGAGTTGACTCATTGGAAGAGACCCTGATGCTGGAAATGATTGAAAGCAAAAGGAGAAGAGGGCAACAGAGGATGAGATGGTTAGATAGCATCATTGACTCAATGGACTTGAATTTGAGCAAACTCCGGGAGATAGTGAAGGACAGGGAAACCTGGCATGCTGCAGTCCACGGGGTTGCAAAGAGTCAGACACAACTTAATGACTAAACTATTTTTAAATGATAAAAATAGGTAAATGAAAAGGATATATAAAATAGAGGACTGGCAACGCAATAGGGCAACAGAGTATTATACATTGGTAGTGGTGTTTCACATTATGGGAGACATTTTGCTAGGAAAAACAGTAAGGTTAAGAAATACAACTAGGGCTTCCCTGGTAGCTCAGGGGTCAAGAATTCTCCTGCCAATGCAGGAGACGTAGGTTCAACCCCTGGGTTAGGAAAATTCCCTAGAGAAGGATATGGCAACCCACTCCAGTATTCCTGCCTGGGAAATCCCACAGACAGCGGAGCCTGGTGGGATACAGTTCATGGGGTTGCAAAGGTGTCAGATTAGTGACTAAACAACAAGAATAAACTACAAGGATTTTTATTGTAGTGTTATTTGAAGGGGCAGGAAAGCCAAACCAAACAAACACCAGACTAGCCCTATAGATAACCTGAAGTGTATTAGTAAGAGAATTTACAAGAGAGATTATAATATGGCACATCCATACTATAGAATATTATGAGGCTATTGCAAAGACAGGTCTGTTGCATAGCCATTGAGAAACAAGAAAAAGTATATGTTTCATAAGCTGCATACCTCTGTATATTATCTAACATCCAGAAAAATCTTTATAATCTGGCAACTTAAGACAGATGGTTACCTTGGAAAAGAGAACAATCTATAAAAAGATAAATGGTAATGATGTGAGCTGATAAAAGGAGATGTATTCTATAAGTAAGGATTGTAAAAATAAGTAATAATAAAATGGCAGAGTTAGAATTCACCCCAAGGCAGCAAACAGCAGAAGTGATGCTGTGGAAAACTGGGTTATTGACTAAGCTGGTAAAATTGAAAAGTGCTCCTACAATGTGGAAGTCAATGAAAGACAATATAATAGCTGTAGTAGATAGAGGACGAAGATGCTTTAATAACTAATTGGTGTTCCACATATACAGAAAAGAACAAATGAATAGAAAGATACTTAAAGATATAATAATCAACATCTTTTTAATTTGAAGAAAATACAACTGTGCCTGTGGATATAAAATGCCTCACTATCTTTCAGCCAAAATTGGGAAAAGAAATTGACCTTTAAATGCATGTTGCTAAAAATTTAAATCTATAATGATAAAGAATATTGCTATAAGCAGCCAACCAGAAAAAAAAAAAAGTTACCTGGAAAGGAACAATATGCAATATAGACTCTGTAGTGAAGACATAAGTACTCAAATAATTGCAACTAAAAGTATTATAATATTTTAACTGATGTATGATATTAATGTGCCAAACAGGAAGAAATTAACTAATTATTGAGCTCATGAAATGTATGTGAGGAAGGGATTATTGAGCTGAACTTGGAAATAAAGGAGGGACTCTCTAGGTAAAGGGGAAGCTGAAATAGCAAGTAAAAAGGCTCTGGGAGCCTTTCCCGGCATTCCAGTAGTTAGGACTCTGTGCTTCCACTGCAGGGAGCCCTGGTTTGATCCCTGGTCAAGGAATTAAGAAACTAAGATTCCACAAGCCACAAGGCTTGAAACAAACAAACAAAAAACTAAAGGCCCTGGACTGAAGGATTATCGTGAGGTCATAATGGAAAGGAGATAAAATAATGAGAAAGCACCTCTAAGCTTCATCATGGGCTACAAATGTAAATAGCCAGGAAATTAAAATTTTTTACAACTGATTTTATGTGTACACATACTTACTATATGTTAATAAATTTGCAAGTCTTTGTACATTTGATGACTTTCTGGGGTAATAAAATTTCTCAAACTTGATTCAAGGTAGGGTCTAAACTCTGAATAGATCAATAACCCTAAAAGAAAGAAGAGATTCAAAAAACCTCCTCCCCCAATGTTCATCACAGCACTGTTTATAATAGCCAGGACATGGAAGCAACCTAGATGTCCATCAGCAGATGAATGGATAAGAAAGCTGTGGTACATATACACAATGGAGTATTACTCAGCCATTAAAAAGAATACATTTGAATCAGTTCTAATGAGGTGGATGAAGCTCTATTATACAGAGTGAAGTAAGCCAGAAAGAAAAATACCAATACAGTATACTAACGCATATATATGGGATTTAGAAAGATGGTAACAATAACCCTGTATACGAGACAGCAAAAGAGACACTGATGTATAGAACAGTCTTTTGGACTCTGGGAGAAGGAGAGGGTGGGATGATATGGGAGAATGGCATTGAAATAAGTATAATATCATATATGAAACAAGTCGCCAGTCCAGGTTCGATGCCTGATACTGGATGCCTGGGGCTGGTGCACTGGGATGACCCAGAGGGATGGTATGGGGAGGGAGGAGGGAGGGAGGGTTCAGGATGGGGAACACATGTATACCTGTGGCAGATTCATTTTGATACATGGCAAAACCAATACAATATTGTAAAGTTAAATAAAATTAAAATTAAATTAAAAAAAAAATAAAAAACCTCCTCAAAGGTGACAATCTCACACAAATGCATAGACAAACTCATTGTTATTGAAGACAAACATTTAAACCATTCCAGAGCACAGAAAAGTGAGGAAAACTTCAAGCAACATATTCTATGAAAGAAACTTAGCACTTGAACTAGAAACTAACAAAAATAGCAAAGAGTAATCTCACTTCGGATACTACAACAAAAATTCTAAAGAAAAGATTCAGCACAATTTGTATCCACTTATATTTTAAAGAAATATATTTACTAAAATAAGAGTACCCAAGAGTGAAGTAAGTTACATCGGGGAATATTAGAAGGTTAGCTATCATGGAACTTATTAATACAATTAATTGCAAGTGTGAAAAAATATGTCCTTAATCTCTGAGCTATTTCCCCGTTTCACCCTCTTCTTATTCTCTTAGCTTTCTAGAAACATCTACATTCTTTAGTTCCAAAAAGATGCAGAATTTGTTCTTTTTACCTTTGATTTATTAAAGTGTGTTCTCCAATATTTCTCTTTACTTATTTACATCATGACGTATTACTTCCTTCTCTTCTTTTGAGTGCCACAAGTTATATTTGTGCAGGGGGAAAAAGTAGAGAAAAGAAGAGGGAAATGGACACTGGGAGACAGAAGTTTTTGTCACAGTCCTTTGATATGCCACATGATGCCAAGATGAGGATAGCACCCAAGCACAGTGGTGACACAAAAGAGGGATGGGCCAGGGTCTGCTAAGCCCGAGGGCGAGTGTGTAGTAGAAAAGCGAGGGGGTGCTTCAGCTGAAGCTTGAAAACGTGTGGCCATTGCTGGGAAAGACATTAGAGATGTGGGAAACGCGGGCAGGGACACCGAGGCATGAAATGGCACAGACACCTGGATGCAGAGAGAAATCACTGATGTGCGGCAGTGAAGAGAGATGGGAGGGAGAAGGGCAAAGAGTGTCAGTTACAGGACATGGCAAACATGCATCCTTATGTAGTCTGAGATGCAGGAAGGAGCAGAGAAGAAGCTGCTGATGCAACAGTGGGGACCTGGGATAACATGGGCGGGTCTGGGATGCGTTTGTGCCCTGGGAATTAAGAATGCTGCTTCTGCTGCCAGATGCACTAGGTTGAGGTCAATGACAGAAAGGCTGAGGAAATGCCCACCAGGACTTTATTTTCTTTTTAAACCTGATAAAATCCTGGGTACCTTTTAAATTTTAAAAAGTAGTCAAATCTTGTAGCAATTCTGGGTTGTGGGCCATGAGCATCACTTATCATGTCTGGTTAAGAGATTGCTAGACAATGGAGCATTTGGGTTGCCCCAGTACACTATGTTTTTCTTTTCTCATGATTATACTTTAATAAAATTACTTTGCATGCATACTAGCTTCTGATGGGTCATTATGTGAATGTGCCTGTTATTTAAAGTACCCAGTATATCAGGTACATAAAAAAGTGATCAGCAACAAATATTCATTTGGAGGCCGTTAAGCAGTGCAGCCCACAAACTCAGTTTTAAAGATAGAAAACATGAATAGCGTCATTGCTACTTCTTCTTCTTTCCAGTACTTCTTGAACTTTTCTACCCTGAGGAGGAGGAGAAGGCTTATTTTTTAAAATAAGGGGAACAGGGCTACTGCAATACTAGTTTCGATAACCCAGGCATGTGAAGCTGGCAATTGAATTATCTCCAAATAATTCTCCTAACACTAATCAACCTTGGATAGACAGGGCACCAAACAATTTAATGCTTGAGGGGTAAACATGAGGATTTGTATCCAACTACAGCACTTTAGTTCTGTTCATACTTTATCCAGAAATAGTTCTTAGCAACTCCTATCTCCTCTCTCTGCCCCTTACCTCCTGGCTCTAGTTCTATTCAAAAAGCATCAGCAAGAGGTAAGCTATATATAAAGACCTAAAACCCTATGCTACAATGTTGTACTAACTTGTGCCCCATGAATTGAGAAGGATTAGTGAGTAAGAACATACTGCATGTATAATAAGAATTTTTTTAAGAAGGAGCTGATAATCTGCTACTAACTTATTTTTAGGGACCATCATATAATTCATTGCATTACAGTTCCAAAGAATAGCAAGAAGAGATAAGAAAGCCTTCTTCAGCGATCAATGCAAAGAAATAGAGGAAAACAACAGAATGGGAAAGACTAGGGATCTCTTCAAGAAAATCAGAGATACCAAAGGAACATTTCATGCAAAGATGGGCTCGATAAAGGACAGAAATGGTGTGGACCTAACGGAAGCAGAAGATATTAAGAAGAGGTGGCAAGAATACACAGAAGAACTGTACAAAAAAGAGCTTCACGACCCAGATAATCATGATGGTGTGATCACTGACCTAGAGCCAGACATCCTGGAATGTGAAGTCAAGTGGGCCTTAGAAAGCATCACTAGGAACAAAGCTAGTGGAGGTGATGGAATTCCAGTGGAGCTATTCCAAGTCCTGAAAGATGATGCTGTGAAAGTGCTGCACTCAATATGCCAGCAAATTTGGAAACTCAGCAGTGGCCACAAGATTGGAAAAGGTCAGTTTTCATCCCAGTCCCAAAGAAAGGCGATGCCAAAGAATGCTCAAACTGCCGAACAATTGCACTCATCTCACACGCTAGTAAAGTAATGCTCAAAATTCTCCAAGCCAGGCTTCAGCAATATGTGAACCGTGAACTTCCTGATGTTCAAGCTGGTTTTAGAAACGGCAGAGGAACCAGAGATAAAATTGCCAACATCCGCTGGATCATGGAAAAAGCAAGAGAGTTCCAGAAAAACATCTATTTCTGCTTTATTGACTATGCCAAAGCCTTTGACTGTGTAGATCACAATAAACTCTGGAAAATTCTGAGAGAGATGGGAATACCAGACCACCTGATCTGCCTCTTGAGAAATCTATATGCAGGTCAGGAAGCAACAGTTAGAACTGGTCATGGAACAACAGACTGGTTCCAAATAGGAAAAGGAGTACGTCAAGGCTGTATATTGTCACCATGTTTATTTAACTTATATGCAGAGTACATCATGAGAAATGCTGGACTGGAGGAAACACAAGCTGGAATCAAGATTGCTGGGAGAAATATCAATAACCTCAGATATGCAGATGACACGACTCTTATGGCAGAAAGTGAAGAGGGGCTGAAAAGCCTCTTGATGCAAGTGAAAGTGGAGAGTGAAAAGGTTGGCTTAAAGCTCAACATTCAGAAAACGAAGATCATGGCATCTGGTCCCATCACTCCATGGGAAATAGATGGAGAAACAGTGGAAACAGTGTCAGATTTTATTTTTCTGGGCTCCAAAATCACTGCAGATGGTGACTGCAGCCATGAAATTAAAAGACGCTTACTCCTTGGAAGGAAGGTTATGGCCAACCTAGATAGCATATTCAAAAGCAGAGACATCACTTTGCCAACAAAGGTTTGCCTAGTCAAGGCTATGGTCTTTCCTGTGGTCATGTATGGATGTGAGAGCTGGACTGTGAAGAAGGCTGAGCACCGAAGAATTGATGCTTTTGAACTGTGGTGTTGGAGAAGACTCTTGAGAATCCCTTGGACTGCAAGGAGATCCAACCGGTCCATTCTGAAGGAGATCAGCCCTGGGATTTCTTTGGAAGGAATGATGCTAAAGCTGAAACTCCAGTATTTTGGCCACCTCATGCGAAGAGTTGACTCATTGGAGAAGACTCTGATGCTGGGAGGGATTGAGGGCAGGAGGAGAAGGGGACGACAGAGGATGAGATGGCTGGATGGCATCACTGACTCGATGAATGTGAGTCTGAGTGACCTCCGAGAGCTGGTGATGGATAGGGAAGCCTGGCGTGCTGCAGTTCATGCGGTCGCAAAGAGTCGGACACGACTGAGCGACTGATCTGATCTGACAGTGTAAAGAATAGCTGTACATCAGCTACACACAGAAACTAAGGAGAGGGAACAAGAGGAATCTTTCAGTTTTTGTCCCTATTTGTTGTTTAGTCGCTAAGTTATGTCTGACTCTCTGTGACCCCATGGACTGTAGTCTGCCAGGCTTTTCTGCCCATGGGATTTCTCAGGCAAGAATACTGGAGTGGGTTGCCATTTCTTTCTATAGGAGATCTTCCCGACCCAGGGATTGAGCCCATGTCTCTTACATTGGCAGGTGCATTCTCTACTGCTGAGCCATCAGGGAAGCCCTTTTGTCCTGATTTGTTGTTCAGTTGCCCAGTTGTGTCTGACTCTGTGATCCCATGGACTGAAGCATGCCAGCTTTTTAAATACAGTTCATGAGGATCTCACGGTAAGTATACAGGAGTGGTTTGACATTCCCTTCTCCAGTGGATCACATTTTGTCAGAACTCTCCACTATGACCCGTCCATCTTGGGTGGCCCTACATGGCATGGCTCATAGTTTCATTGAGTTATCCATGCCCCTTCACCACAAGACAGTGTCCAAAAACAGCAGTTATATTTGAATTATACAAGGCAGATAAGACCGGTTTGCTAAAAAAGGTGAAAATAAATATGGTTGGAATTATAAAACTAGCCAAGATCTCAGTTTGTAGACAAACTGGACAGAGGTGTCAACCATGTTGCTTTGGTTGTCACTGAGTCCATAAGTTGGATCCAACTCTTTGTGACCCCATGGACTGCAGCACACTAGGCTTCTCTGTCCTCCACTATCTCCCAGAATTTGCTCAAATTCTTGTCCATTGAGTCGGTGAAGCTATCTAACCACCTCCTCCTCCACTGCCCCCTTCTCCTTTTGCCTTCAATCTTTTCCAGCATCAGGGGCTTTTCCAATGTGTCAGCTCTTTGCATCAGATGGCCAAAGTATTGGAAATTCAGCTTCAGAAACGAGCATGAAAAGGTGAAAGTTGCTCAGTCATGTCCAGCTGTTTGCAACCCTATGAACTGTAGCCCACCCCGCTCCTCTGTCCATGGGATTCTTTCTCCAGGAAAGAATAATGGAGTGGGTAGCTATTCCCTTCTCCAGGGGATTTTCCCAACCCAGAGATCAAAGCTGGGTGTCCTACATTGCATGCAGATTCTTTACAGTCTGAGCCACCAAGCATATGGAGCCACCAAGCAAATTGCCTGCCATTTCTTTGAAGTGGTGATGTTTTGCAATGAGCAAACAGCTATGGTGTTTAGCACTGACTGAGGGAATTGCTGTTTTAGGGCGGTAATGAATTATTGAGGCTGGAGAGGGTTCAGGTATGTGAGTCCCATCTGCTGTGGGATGAACTGTATTAGCCTGGCTTACAGGCTTCCTGCTTTTTGAGAGTATTTCAGAAAAAGGCATTTGGCCAGGGATACTTTTTTTTTTTTTACCTTGTCACTGGCACTTGTTCATATCAAGTAGGGGGAGAAGGTATCCACTGACAAGTGCGATTTCTGGGAGGGAAGCTGAGGAATTCCCCTCATCCATTGGAAAATAAAGTAATAAATTTGTCTGCCATCAGATTGTGGCCTTGGCTTGGGACATTGTTCATGAGTTAAAAGGAAATCTTCAAGAGAGGGTATCAGTCTTTTAAACATCATTGTGACAGTGTTCATTGAGTTATATGCCCAAATTAGATGTTGCTGTCTATGGGGTTGCACAGAGTAGGACATGACTGAAGCAACTTCGCAGCAGCAGCAGCTGGTGGCTCAGACAGTAAAGAATCTGCCTGTAATTCGGGAGACTTGGGATCAATATCTGGGTTGGGAAGATTCCCTGGAGGAGGGCATGGCAACCCACACCAGTATTCTTGCCTGGAGAATCCCCATGGACAAAGATGCCTGGCGGGCTACAGTTACAAAGTGTTGGACACAACTGAATGACTAAGTAGAGCACAGCACAGGAAGAAATAATAGAAAAAATGGGAGAAACTGAGTTGGCTGGGGCAAAGGAAAATTTATAGGAAAGGAAGACAAGGTGAAAAAACCATAATAATAACTTCTACTTATTATTTCCCAGGCATTGTTCTGGTTGCTTTCTACATGTTACTTTTTTCAGTTCAGTTCAGTCACTCAGTTGTGTCCGACTCTTTGCAACCCGATGAATCGCAGCACGCCAGGCCTCCCTGTCCATCACCAACACCCGGAGTTCACTCAGACTCACATCCATGGAGTCGGTGATGCCATCCAGCCATCTCATCCTCTGTCGTCCCCTTCTCCTCCTGCCCCCAATCCCTCCCAGCATCAGAGTCTTTTCCAATGAGTCAACTCTTCCCATGAGATGTCCAAAATACTGGAGTTTCAGCTTTAGCATCATTCCTTCCAAAGAACACCCATGACTGATCTCCTTTAGAATGGACTGGTTGGATCTCCTTGCAGTCCAAGGGACTCTCAAGAGTCTTCTCCAACACCACAGTTCAAAAACATCAGTTCTTCAGTGCTCAGCTTTCTTCACAGTCCAACTCTCACATCCATACATGACCACAGGAAAAACCATAGCCTTGAGTAGACGGACCTTTGTTGGCAAAGTAATGTCTCTGTATAGCATATTGAAAGGCAGAGACATTACTTTGCCAACAAAGGTCCGTCTAGTCAAGGCTATGGTTTTTCCTGTGGTCATGTCTGGATGTGAGAGTTGGACTGTGAAGAAAGCTGAGCACTGAAGAACTGATGTTTTTGAACTGTGGTGTTGGAGAAGACTCTTGAGAGTCCCATGGACTGCAAGGAGATCCAACCAGTCCATTCTAAAGGAGATCAGTCATGGGTCTAGTCAAGGCTGTGGTCTTTCCTGTGGTCATGTATGGATGGGAGAGCTGGACTGTGAAGAAAGCTGAGCGCCGAAGAATAGATGCTTTTGAACTATGGTGTTGGAGAAGACTCTTGAGAGTCCCTTGGACTGCAAGGAGATCCAACCGGTCCATTCTGAAGGAGATCAGACCTGGGATTTCTTTGGAGGGAATGATGCTCAAGCTGAAACTCCAGTATTTTGGCCACCTCATGCGAAGAGTTGACTCATTGGAGAAGACTCTGATGCTGGGAGGGATTGAGGGCAGGAGGAGAAGGGGACGACAGAGGATGAGATGGCTGGATGGCATCACTGACTCGATGAATGTGAGTCTGAGTGATCTCCGAGAACTGGTGATGGATAGGGAGGCCTGGCGTGCTGCAGTTCATGGGGTCGCAAAGAGTCGGACACGACTGAGCGACTGATCTGATCTGATCTGATATAGATTGGTCATAACTTTCCTTCCAAGGAGTAAGCATATTTTAATTTCATGGCTGCAATTAACATCTGCAGTGATTTTGGAGCCCCCCCCCCCAAAAAAAAAAATAAAGTCTGACACTGTTTCCCCTGTTTCCCCATCTATTTCCCATAAAGTAATGGGACCAGATGCTATGATCTTCGTTTTCTGAATGTTGAGCTTTAAGCCAACTTTTTCACTCTCCTCTTTCACTCTCATCAAGAGGCTTTTTAGTTCCTTTTCACTTTCTGGGGGTGGTGTCATCTGCATATCTGAGGTTATTGATATTTCTCCCGGCAATCTTGATTCCAGCTTGTGCTTCTTCCAGCCCAGCATTTCTCATGATTTACTCTGCATAGAAGTTAAATAAGCAGGGTGACAATATACAGCCTTGATGTACTTATAAATGGGTAAATAATACCATCATTTAATGCTAAATTTTCTCCAGTTCCTCTGTTCTTTTGTAATAATAGTGATTATTATTAATGATGATAAATGCTATCCCACTGAACATGTATATATAAGCATTGTGTTAAACATTTTGCATACCTTATCGCATCTTTGCAAGGATTCTGTAAATACTATTGTACTGTTGTAAAAATGAGAATAGAGACTCAAAAAGTTGGATATATATAGATGTATTTTTCAAAGAGTTTCTATTGCAGTTTGGCTTCTGTAACTAATTACGGGTCTAAAGAAGCACATCATTGAACTAAAATTTGTTGTTGTCAAGTGAAAAGATATTATATGTCATTTGAGATTACATTTGGCTTTAGCTAGTAGTAAACTCATGGGAAATAGATGGGGAAACAGTGGAAACAGTGTCAGACTTTGTTTTTCTGGGCTCCAAAATCACTGCAGATGGTGACTGCAGTCATGAAATTAAAAGACGCTTGCTCCTTGGAAGGAAAGTTATGACCAACCTAGATAGCATATTCAAAAGCAGAGACATTACTTTACCAACAAAGGTTCGCCTAGTCAAGGCTATGGTCTTTCCTGTGGTCATGTATGGATGTGAGAGCTGGACTGTGAAGAAGGCTGTGCGACGAAGAATTGATGCTTTTGAACTGTGGTGTTGGAGAAGACTCTTGAGAGTCCCTTGGACTGCAAGAAGATCCGACCAGTCCATTCTGAAGGAGATCAATCCTGGAATTTCTTTAGAAGGAATGATGCTAAAGCTGAAACTCCAGTATTTTGGCCACCTCATGCGAAGAGTTGACTCACTGGAGAAGACTCTGATGCTGGGAGGGATTGAGGGCAGGAGGAGAAGGGGACGACAGAGGATGAGATGGCTGGATGGCATCACTGACTCGATGGATGCGAGTCTGAGTGACCTCCGGGAGCTGGTGATGGACAGGGAGGCCTGGCGTGCTGCAGTTCATGGGGTCGCAAAGAGTTGGACACGACTGAGCGACTGATCTGATCTGATCTGAAACTCAACTTGGAGTGAATTAACCAAATAAACACTGTATGAGCCTAGTGCGCCTGAATCCCAGAAACCCCAGAAACTTCATGGAAATGCCAACCCTACCCCTAATCAGTATATTTGTTATATTCAAGGAGAAAATGCTCAGAAAACTTGAATCAGGGATTTCCTCTTCATTTAGGATTTTACGTTTGGAAGCTTATCAGATCAGGCTGAATTCTTACAAAAGTACCTTCCTGAGATAGCAGTTTTCACCTCCATCTTTTTACTTTGCCAGTGCTTTGCTGGTGCTTTTTAGGAATCACTTATGGGTCATCTTCTGAGGGAAGTCATCTAGAACCCTATTTAGGCTCTGATCTATTTTCTCAAATGCAATTTTATAATCACCTCAATACAGAAAAAACATCAAGACGGAGCTGTGTTTCCATAGATGGATAGATGTGGAGTTACTTAGCTACATCCACTCAGACTTCCTTTCCCTCTTCCTCTAGTCCTTACTATCTTAGCAGAACCCAGGGCTTCTTGGGAAAGTTGGAAAACCTTTAGGATAAGTGTTTTCTTTTGCTTTTAAAAATTACATTGACTCCCTGATTTCTTCTGCCAAACATTGTGTGTTAATGCACATTCAGCACATGTAGTAGCAGTACATTTATTTATTCTCTCAGTGAATATAGTATTTCCAAGAATCCCTCTCTGAGGCAACCAGCTCAATTCCCCAAATGTAGTTATAGCTTGTTACCATTCCATATGCTCTTCATTCCATAACTAGTTCAACTGTATATTAATGAGAGTCAATTCTGTTCACCTTGAATCCTTGAATTAAGAGATTGTATAAATCCTAGCTGAAGTCAATGCTGACTGAACTTTTTTTTCCTAGAGTGTGACTTTTCATATAATAAACTTATTTAATGGACACATATAACAGTAACTTATCTGGGAGTGTGGCAGGCAAATTTTGTGGGGGAAAAAAATCAATTTCTTTCCTTCAATATTTCTTTTAACAAGGTTGAAAAATCATATATCTTAACACAGAATGTTCCTGAGCTCTGTGATTAACATGCACGGCTGTTTCTTAACAGCTCTCTCTCATTTTTAAAATGACATTGAGAGCTTAGAGGCCCTTGTTCTTAATTTTTAAACTCACTTTCATTGTGTCTGACACAAAGCTGAACATCTTTGCCGTAATTACTGTATAACAGTTATTTTTCGCAAAGTTGTAATTTTCCTAAAATTAGCTGGACTGCCTCAATTATGTAAATTGAATCCTGAGACTTTAATGAGTATATTTGCAGGAGCACACTAGACTTTTACAGGGAAATATAAGAGCAGAAGGGAACACCTCCAAATGAGACCAGGAAAATGTGATTCACTACTGGTAGTAGCAGTCTTTTATGGACACTTGGTTGGAGGTTGGGTCCTCTCTCTGCATTCTGGAATTAAAGAAGATCTATGCAAACCATCTCAGCCTACAATCCTGCAAAGGGTAGAAAGAAGATCCAAGAGTTAAGAGTTCCAGATGGCCTTGATGATGCATTTTGGCAAGGCTAGTCTGCATCTTCAGTCTTTATTTTCTCTTGATACCGTGTTTGTTCTCTCCCTACAAGTTGCCTTGTTCTGTTTATCTATTGATGTGTACCAAACTACCCTAAAATTTAGTAGTTTTGACAATAACATTATTTCTCATGGTTCTGTGGGTTGAATAGACTAAGCTGGACAGTTCTTGCTCATCACCTCTCGTGGGATCATGGTCAGAGGACAGCTGGGGCAGGAATCAAGTGCAGACTGATAGGGCTAGACAACCAAGATAGCTTCTTCACTCACATTTCAGGCTCCTCAGGGCCCCTGTACAACACCTGTGTTTCCAGAAGACCAGCCTGGAATTCCTTCATGGTGCCTCAGAGGGAAACAGAGGAGGCTGCCAAATCTTTCAAAGCATAGTCCTGCAGGCCAGGGCTTCACAGGTAGCGCTAGTGGTAAAGAAGCTGCCTGCTAATGCAGGAGACATAAGAGTTGCAGATTAAATCCCTGGGTCAGGAAGATCCCCTGGAGGAGGGCATGACAACCCACTCCAGTATTCTTGCCTGGAGAGTCTCCATGAACAGAGGAGCCTGGAGGGCTGTAGTCTATAAGGTTGCAAAGAGCTCGACACGATTGAGCAACTGAACTGAACTGAATTTGCCACAGCTTTCACTGAGTTTGGTTTCTGATGGGTTTTGCTTCCTTCTTCCTCCCCCCACATCCTTTGTCTTTCCCTCCCCTCTTTCCCTTCTTCCTTGCCCCTTCCTTCCCGTCCTTCCTTCCTTCTTCTCCATTGCTTATTTTCTTTTCCTCTTTGCTTGAGACCAAATTCATTAAGTTGCCTTACTTTGCTACTTGTATTTTATATAATCCTTTAAGAAGAAGTTTTCAAAAATTGAACTCCTCCCACCTGTTCACACATATCTCTTTCCTAACTATACTCACTTTTCATTAACTGGATTCTCCTCCATTCTACAAACTCTTATCTCATCTTTCTGCTTCACTGTTTCCCTATGAGCAAGGTCTGCTGCTGCTCAGTCGCTTCAGTCGTGTCCGACTCTGTGCGACCCCAGAGATGGCAGGCCACCAGGCTCCCCCGTCCCTGGGATTCTCCAGGCAAGAACACTGGAGTGGATTGCCATTAAATTCAGTCATCCAGTCCTGTCTGACTCTTTGCGACCCCATGGACCACAGCACCCCAAGTCTCCCTGTCCATCACCAATTCTAAGAGCTTACTCAAACTCATGTTCATCAAGTCAGTGATGCCATCCAACCATCTAACCCTCTGCCATTCCCTTCTCCTCCTGCCTTCAATCTTTCCCAGCATCAGGGTCTTTTCAAATGAATCAGTTCTTCACATCAGGTGGCCAAAGTATTGGAGTTTTAGCTTCAGCATCAGTCCTTCCAATGAATATTCATTACTGGTTTCCTTTAGGCTAGACTGATTGGATCTCCTTGCAGCCCAAGGGGTTCTCAAGAGTCTTCTCTAACACCACAGTTCAGAAGCATCAGTTCTTCGGCTCTCAGCTTTCCTTGTGGTCCAACTCTCACATCTATACATGACTACTGGAAAAATCATAGCTTTGACTAGATGGACCTTCGTTGGCAAAGTAGTGTCTCTGCTTTTTAATATGCTGCCTAGGTTGGTCATAACTTTTCTTCCAAGGAGCAAGGATCTTTTAATTGCATGGCTGTAGTCACTATTTGCAGTGATTTTGTAGCCCCCCAAAATAAAGTCAGCCACTGTTTCCACTGTTTCCCCATCTGTTTCCCATGAAGTGATGGGACCAGATGCCATGATCTTAGATTTCTGGATGTTGAGTTTTAAGCCAACTGTTTCACCCTCCTCTCTCACTTTCATCAAGAGGTTCTTTAGTTCTTCAGTTTCCGGCAAAAGGGTGATGTCATCTGCATATCTGAGGTTATTGATATTTTCTTGCAGTCTTGATTCCAGCTTGTGTTTCATCCAGCCCAGTATTTCTTATGATGTACTCTGCATATAAGTTAAATAAGCAGGTTGACAATATACAGCCTTGACGTACTCCTTTCCCCATTTAGAATCAGTCTGTTGTTCCATGTCCTGTTCTAACTGTTGCTTCTTGACCTGCATACAGATTTCTTAGGAGGCAGGTCAGGTGGTCTGGTATTCCTGTCTTTTTAAGTTAGTGGCTTCCCTAGTGGCTCAGAGGTTAAAGTGTCTTCCTGCAATGTGGGAGACCTGAGTTCAATCCCTGGGTAGAGAAGGTTCCGCTGGAGAAGGAAATGGCAACCCACCCCAGTATTTTTGCCTGGAGAACCCCATGGTTGGAGGAGCCTGGTGGCCTGTCTCTTTAAGAATTTTCCACGATTTGATGTGATTTGCACAAAG
This sequence comes from Tragelaphus eurycerus, assembly GCA_935064755.1. Lineage (NCBI taxonomy): Eukaryota > Metazoa > Chordata > Mammalia > Artiodactyla > Bovidae > Tragelaphus > Tragelaphus eurycerus. The sequence continues at coordinate 1,208,782 of CAKXYN010000209.1, read as the reverse complement.
ACTTTGGCGTAGTGTCTACTTATCTACACTCCAGTACAGTGACCTCTCTCCTTTTTTCCAGGTATAATCGTATGTTTCAAAAAGGTGTGTTTTTTACTCTAGCGCTCATGATATCTGGATTATACTATACCAACTAAACAGATGAATGTCAGTTTAGTCATATTAACAACAGCACCTTTAGTTAACACTTGCTGAGCACTTGTATATGTTAGAGTTGTTGCAATTTACTTTGTCTCATTTAAATCTTTAAAATCATCTTATGAGGTAGATGTTATTAAACCAATTTTGCAGATTAGAAAAAATGAAGCATGAAGTAAAAAACTAGCATATTTAAGTATATTGCTGCTGCTGCTGCTAAGTCGCTTCAGTCCTGTCCGACTCTGTGAGACCCCATAGTATAGTATATGACATAATGACAAATGATTTTCATGATGGTTGTATCAATTTGTAGTCCCACCAGGTATGTGAGAACACCCCAACTGGACTCACATTCTTCACAGCACTGGTATTGTTAGACTGCTTAATTTTTGCCCATCTAGAGAGTATAAAATTGCATTTTATTGTGGTTTTAATTTGTATTTTCCCAGTTGCTAATGAACTTACACGTTTCATACTATTTATTGGCCATGCTTATTTTGTCATCTAAAAAATAATTGTTTATATATTTTGCCTGTTTTCTCATTAAATTTTTTTCTTGACCTCTTGGAGTTTTTTAGATATTCATGATACTAATCTGTAAAATATACATCGCAATTTTTATATATGTGGCAAATATTTTAGAATGTGACTTGTCTTTTCACTCTACTTTTGGTGTTTCCTGATGAATGGAGGTTCTATATCTATGTGTGTATGTACACATTTCATCTGAAGATAATTCAGATTTGTTTCTTTCTTTCTGATCTTTGCATCTTATATTTCTTCATCTTTTCTAATTGCACTGGCTAATATCTTCCAGTTGAGCTATATCTAATCCTGGAAGATGATTCTATAAGTGTTGCACTCTTCCAGTTGGACTCGCATCGGGGTCAGTTTTCATTCCATCCCAGAGGCAATGCCAAGATGCTACTCCGCACATTCACTCTCTCACATGCTGTGTTGTTCAATTCTCCAGCCAGGCTCAGCATTTTCTGGCTTCTGTTCGCTGATTTTGGCAGGGACCAGAGGTCAATTCCACATCTCTGGATCATCGCGGTCGCATCTTTTCTCTTTTTGCTTGCCAGCCTTTGACAGTCTGTGGTTCTGGATGGGATCGACACCTGACCTGCCTCTGGCCTTATGCAGGTCGGGCACAGTAGAATTGGACATGGAACAACAAACTGGTTCCAAGGAACGAGTACTTCAGGGGTATACGTCACCTGCTTACTTAACTTCTATCAGAGTCATCACGGAAATGCTGGGCTGAAGAAGTACAAGCTGGAATCAGATTTCTGGGAGAAATATCAATAACCTCAGATATGCAGATGACACCACCCTTATGCAGAAAATGAAGAGGAACTAGCTCTTGATGAATTGAGAAGAGTGTAAAGTGGCCTAAGCTCAACATTCAGAAAATGAGATCATGACACTGTCCCATCACTTTATGGGAAATATGGACAGTGGAAACAGTGTCAGACTTTATTTCTGCTAAATCACTGCAGATGTTGACTGCAGCTGAAATGATGCTTACTCCTTGGAAGAAAAGTAAACAAACCTAGATAGCATATTCAAAAGCAGAGACATTCTTTGCCAACAAAGGTCCGTCTAGTCAAGGCTGTGGTTTTTCCAGTGGTCATGTATGGATGTGAGAGTTGGACTGTGAAGAAAGCTGAGCACTGAAGAATTGATGCTTTTGAATTGTGGTGTTGGAGAAGACTCTTGAGAGTCCCTTGCGACTGCAAGGAGATCCAACCAGTCCATTCTGAAGGAGATCAGTCCTGGGTGTTCTTTGGAAGGAATGATGCTAAAGCTGAAACTCCAGTACTTCGGCCACCTCATGCGAAGAGTTGACTCATTGGAAAAGACTGATGCTGGGAGGATTGGGGGAAGGAGGAGAAAGAGGACGACAGAGGATGAGATGGGATGGAAATCACTGACTCTATGGACATAAGTTTGACTGAACTCCGGGAGATGGTGATGGACAGGGAGGCCTAGCATGCTGTGATTCATGGGGTAGCAAAGAGTCGAACCCTACTGAGTGAGTGAACTGAACTGAACTGAATATCTTTATTACAAGAGTACCTATTAATAAAGGATGTAATACTGGATATCCTTGTCTTACAATAATCAGATCAGATCAGTCGCTCAGTCGTGTCCGACTCTTTGCGACCCCATGAATTGCAGCACGCCAGGCCTCCCTGTCCATCACTAACTTCCGGAGGTCACCCAGACTCACATCCATCGAGTCAGTGATGCCATCCAGCCATCTCATCCTCTGTCGTCCCCTTCTCCTCCTGCCCCCAATCCCTCCTAGCATCACAGTCTTTTCCAATGAGTCAACACTTCACATGAGGTGGCCAAAATACTGGAGTTTCAGCTTTAGCATCATTCCTTCTAAAGAAATCCCAGGGCTGATCTCCTTCAGAATGGACTGGTTGGATCTCCTCGCAGTCCAAGGGACTCTCAAAAGTCTTCTCCAACACCACAGTTCAAAAGCATCAATTCTTCGGCGCTCAGCCTTCTTCACAGTCCAGCTCTCACATCCATACATGACCACAGGAAAGACCATAGCCTTGACTAGGCGAACCTTTGTTGGCAAAGTGATGTCTCTGCTTTTGAATATGCTATCTAGGTTGGTCATAACTTTCCTTCCAAGGAGTAAGCGTCTTTTAATTTCATGGCTGCAGTCACCATCTGCAGTGATTTTGGAGCCCAGAAAAATAAAGTCTGACACTGTTTCCACTGTTTCCCCATCTATTTCCCATGCAGTGATGGGACCAGATGCCATGATCTTCGTTTTCTGAATGTTGAGCTTTAAGCCAACCTTTTCACTCTCCACTTTCACTTTCATCAAGAGGCTTTAGTTCTCTTACAATAATAGAGAATGCTTTATTACATTTTACCGCTATGTATATTGATTTTGTAGAACGACTTTCTAGCTCCTTAAGAAGTTTTTTCTTTAAGAATGAATAGATTTTTAATTTTTATCTAGTAATTTTTAATTAAGTGTATTTAGCAGACTACATGAATTTCCCCATCAATTGTTTCCTCTGGTAAAGCACCTGAAAGTATTCCCAGTATTGTATGAACCTTACATATTGGGGATAAAATCATGTTGTAATGTTTTATGTTTTTCTTACATCAATATGTTTAGCTTGCTAATATCTTAATATTTTCACATCCACGTTTATGAGTGAGATTGACCTAAATTTTTAATTTCTCCTAATGTATTATTAGCTTTAATGTAAGATCATATAAACTTTATGGAATAATTCAAGCATTGTTACTCCTTTTCTTTTCTGGAAGTCATGTAAAACTCTTTGAATATTTTGTAGAATTCCCTTATAAAGATCTCTAGCCCTGGTGTTACTTTGTGGAAAGAATTTTTTTTAAGTTATTAACTATGTTTCCTTCAACTGTGTAGGACTATTCAAATATTTTATTTCTTCTTGACTCAATTTTAGTACATTATTGTTTTCTAGGAATTCGTCATTTTGTATATGCTGTCAAGGGAGGCCTGGCGTGCTGCGATTCATGGGGTCGCAAAGAATCAGACATGACTGAGCGACTGATCTGATCTGATATGCTGTCAAGATTTTTACATAAAGATGTTTATAATATTGTTTTATCATCTCTTAATATCTGCTGGTGTGTAATTAGGGCCTCTGTTAATCTGCATGATTGCTTAGTTTTATAGTCTTTTTAAATCTGGATTTCCTTGCCAGTTCACTTTCTTCTATACTGTATATTTTTCTTTTTAAATTTCTCATTTTATTACTCTTTCTCCATTCTGCAGATTTTTCCTTTTTTTTCTTTTTGATATGATAATTTAACTTATGAATGGTTTGCTTTTCCTCTTTTCTAGAATGACTGTCCAAAGTTATAGATTTCCCTTTAAACTTGCCACATTATTTGCTTTTTAAAATTTGTAAGGTATTTTTGTTATCATTCAGTTCTATTTATTGTTTCCTTACTAATTTTTGAAAAATCTATGAGCTACTTGTAGGTGTATTTAAAAAAAAATACAAGTATATAATTCTCCAACTATTCTTTTTTGTTGTTGTTTTAGGTTTTTTTTTTCAGTAAAAGGAGATAAAGATTCAGAATATCACACAAACATATATCTAGCTTAATCAAGTACTATAAGGCAAACAGACTTGAAATCACAAACCAGTTCAATTCAGGGTACCTTGTCAGTCACCCCAGAAGTCCCTTCATGTGTCCTGTCCCAATCATAAACCTTTTATCCTTTCAAAATATTCTGATAATTCATTATCCTAAAACTTAAAGTAGCTATTTCCTTTCATTTAACCAATCAAAATTTCATTTATATATCCTAACCTTGCCCATTATTTTTATTTAATACACATTTTAATTCTCTTAATGTAAATCTTCCTCTTCTTCCTTTTCTTTTTCTCCCATTTTATCTGTTTTGGAACAAGTCTCATTTATCACAGTCAAGGTTTTGCTAATCCATCCTCCTGTTGCAGTGTGCCAGTTGCTCATTCATGTGGCTCTATTTTCTGTATTTCCTGAATATAGGATAAAACTGTGACCAAGTAAATTTTTTTTAACTTATTTATAGTGATAGTGTGTGTGTGCTTAGTTGCTCAGTCCTGTTCAACTCTTTGCTACCCCCTGAACTGTAGACCGCCAGGCTTCTCTGCTCATGGGATTTTCCAGGTAAGAATACTAAAGAGGGTAGCCATTCCCTTCTCCAGGCGATCTTCCTGATGCAGGGACGGAACCCATATCTCCTGCATTGCAGGCAGATTCTTTATTTTCTGAACCACCTGGGAAGCCCCTTCATTATTCTATATATTGCTAATTCTGCTTTTAAATGAAATAAACAGTGAAGTGTCACAACATTTTTATTTTTCTTGGTTCTTAGTTGGTATAGTTGGCGGTTCATGAATGTTAAAGTTCTTTTATGTAAAAAGCACATCCCTAATAAAAGTGGGAAAAAGACTGAGACCTTTGAATCCTAACATTTTTAGGTAGTAAAGAACTTGTGCAATGTCTCCCAGATGACTTTAGAGCTCCCAAACAGATCTTATGATTCCCCCTTGGAAAAATATTTCTTTCTACAGTTAAAAAGCTGACATTGAACAGAATCTTCCTCTAGTGACTATATAAACTTCACATGGCCAAGTTTTGTATTCCTGCACTTAATGAACTTAAAGAATAAGCATGCACATCTTTCCTCTTTCCCACAACAAAAGATATCTTTGAGATAATGACTCACCTTGAATCTCACAAATCTATTAAAAGAAGACCCAGTGGATCTTCAACTACTTACAACCTTTATAAACCTCACACATGCATCTCTAATTTTATGGCCAATGGTAGCGAGTGTTTTTTAATAACAAAATAGAAAAATAGTAGTAGTTTTAACTCAGAGCATCCCTCTATCCCACATTGGGAGGGAATGACCTACTCTTTCTAACTCTGTTTAATGTCTGGTGATTTATATATATATATATATATATATATATATATATATATATATATATATATATATATTTTATAATAATGCTAGATTTAGCTGAAGTTATAAGAAAGTAGGAGCTCAGAGAATCTTTTGATGACCTGGTTCAGCCTCTTCAATTTAGGTAATTGAACTGGCATCCTCAAGTTTAGGGTGTCATTTTTTCTTTCTCCTAATGGATTTTGGAAAGGACAGTAAATGAATGGAAAAATACTAAGCACTTGAGACACAACTTTTAAATCATTCTGGTTACAGTTCTGCTTAGGAACAATTTAGATGTGGGAAATCAGGTGATAAAGAGTTTAGGACAGAAATCAGTTTTATATTGATGTCTGATGAGACCCTGGAACATTTAATTCTTCTTGGTTCCAGAATTTATTCATGAATTAGTCAGTATCCATAAAGCTGAAGACTATTGGAATTTAGAAACAGACTTTTTATATTTTTTGGTCTCTTCTTAAACTTTTCAGAAAAACTAGTAAGCTGAACTATGATTTCTATTTTCTTATATGTTTGTTTTTGTATAGTTGTACCTTTCAGGGCATCAGATTTCTAGAGGAAGTTCAATCAATAGCTTCTGTGATAGAGTAACAGTGGGTGCACATTATTTTACTTTGCCTTCTGTTGAAAGATGGCATTTCTCCTCTTGAATCTGGGCTTTCCTTAGAGATGTGGTTGATCATAAAATGCTGTAGAGTAAAATTCTGAGCCTTCTCAGGCTGGTTGATAAGAATTCATGCAGCTTCCATCTGGGCCTCTTTGAATTCTTGCTTTTGAAACTGATCATGCTGTGAGGAAGCCCAACCAGCCCCAGGGAGTGGCCCCTGGCCAACAGCCCCAGATGAACTCCCAGCTGACACCCTCAGCAACTTGATAGCCATGTTGGAATCATATCCTCCAGACCAGTTGGGCTGCTGATGCTTAATGGGATCATGATGAGCCTATTCTGCCAAACTCTTCCCAAATTGTAAATTTACAAGCCAAAAATATGATTGTTTTTATTTTAAGCCATCAAATTCTAGATGATTTGTTATACAGCAATAGATTACAAAGTAGCATGTTATTTCCTGGACTGATTTCTCACTCAATAGGAAATAAGACAAAGGAGTTAAGAGAATGGAAACCCAGCTATTTTCTGATTTTCAACAGTTTTTAGGTTGGAGGATTTGTCTTAGTTTGAGCTAAAGTTAGTTTGCTGAGACCTAACCCTGCATTTCTGAACTTGCCCACCTGAAGCAAAGTTGAATTTTCGGGAGACATAGGTCATTGTCTCCCTCTAGTCCAGGTGGAGAGGAGAAAGAAAATAAGCCCTCCATTCTTAAGCCATTTAATACATCAGATTCACTCATTAGAGAAACATAGACCAATGATTCACCACCAATGAGTCACTTCACAAGCCTTCTCCCTGGAGAAGAGCCTGAAAGTATTTGGCAGCAAATTGGACAATAACTTTTGACGCTGGAACTCTGGCATTGTGGTCAGGGCTGAAGTCATCCATGGGAAAGTCATCATGACATCTGAATATGTGTAGCCCTGAGAGATCATCTGGGCATTTTGGTTTGCTGTGTGTTGGGGCAAGATGAGCCTGGTTCAGTGACAGCATGATAGCTCACCATGAAAAAGAGAGATGGTTGTATAGCAATGATTGACAGAGCTTTCAGGTTGGCAAATGGTTGTCAGGTCAGAGAGGGCAAGGAAACTCACAACATTTGCCATAGCCTTGCCTAAGTGTCTTTGATCATAAATAGCTTCCCATTGGCCACAATGGGATGCCATGTTTCAACATTAGCATCTGAAGCTCCAATACTTTGGCCACCTATGCGAAGAACTGACTCTTTGGAAAAGACCCTAAGGCTGGGAAGATTGAAGGCAGGAGGAGAAGGGGACAACAGAGGATGAGATGGTTGGATGGCTCAATGGACATGAGTGTGAGCAAGCTCCGGGAGTTGGTGATGGACAGGGAAGCCTGGCGTGCTGTAGTCCATGGGGTCACAGAGACTCAGACAGGACTGAGCGACTGAACTGAACTACTGAATCATGCAGTAAACTTATAAAAGTCCAAGTAGAGTGAGAAAACAAAAAACTCCAAGTAGGTATTTAAGAGATTTGATATTATCTCAGAGAAATGGAAGAACTTAGGAATTCAATAGAGGTACCAAAGCCTTTGACTGTGTAGATCACAATAAACTGTGGAAAATTCTGAGAGAGATGGGAATACCAGACCACCTGATCTGCCTCTTGAGAAATCTGTATGCAGGTCAGGAAGCAACAGTTAGAACTGGTCATGGAACAACAGACTGGTTCCAAATAGGAAAAGGAGTACGTCAAGGCTGTATATTGTCACCCTGTTTATTTAACTTATATGCAGAGTACATCATGAGAAATGCTGGACTGGAAGAAACACAAGCTGGAATCAAGATTGCCGGGAGAAATATCAATAACCTCAGATGTGCAGATGATACCACCCTTATGGCAGAAAGTGAAGAGGAACTCAAAAGCCTCTTGATGAAAGTGAAAGTGGAGAGTGAAAAGGTTGGCTTAAAGCTCAACATTCAGAAAACGAAGATCATGGCATCTGGTCCCATCACTGCATGGGAAATAGATGGGGAAACAGTGGAAACAGTGTCAGACTTTATTTTTCTGGGCTCCAAAATCACTGCAGATGGTGACTGCAGCCATGAAATTAAAAGACGCTTACTCCTTGGAAGGAAAGTTATGACCAACCTAGATAGCATATTCAAAAGCAGAGACATCACTTTGCCAACAAAGGTTCGCCTAGTCAAGGCTATGGTCTTTCCTGTGGTCATGTATGGATGTGAGAGCTGGACTGTGAAGAAGGCTGAGCGCTGAAGAATTGATGCTTTTGAACTGTGGTGTTGGAGAAGACTCTTGAGAGTCCCTTGAACTGCAAGGAGATCAAACCGGTCCATTCTGAAGGAGATCAGCCCTGGGATTTCTTTGAAAGGAATGATGCTAAAGCTGAAACTCCAGTATTTTGGCCACCTCATGCGAAGAGTTGACTCATTGGAGAAGACTCTGATGCTGGGAGGGATTGGGGGCAGGAGGAGAAGGGGACGACAGAGGATGAGATGGCTGGATGGCATCACTGACTCGATGGATGTGAGTCTGAGTGACCTCCGAGAGCTGGTGATGGATAGG